>CM021110.1:142331164-142931164 GCA_007115665.2 Sequoiadendron giganteum | reverse complement strand
CAAAAGAGCTAAGTTTCTAGTGCAGTCACCTACACAATGATGACATTCCTCAATTAAAATCTATTATACAATGATTGTGAAACCTGAGCTGGAAAGGCTTTTTAAAGATATTCTCGTGGAAAAGTAATATACGCCAATGTAATGGTCATAAAACTTCCATTAGTCATTATAAAATAAATGAAGATTCCTTATGCAATACATTTGGGAGTAAAAAGTCGCGATTTTGTTCGTCATAGCCCGTCGCAAAGTTTGGAAGAAAATTATAAAAAATTCCAAACGTAAAATCGCAAGAGCCCCCTCAATCTCAGATCCAGCTGGAATGCTCTAAACATTAAGCAAAAGACTTCTAATCAGAAGCTATGATGTATAACGAATTTGTTTGCCAAAAGAAATATTAAACATAAGAAAGTTAAAATTATCGAGTTAAATTAAAATTAAAATATTTTAAAATCAATTTGATTCTTTTTTAAACTATTATATATATATAAAATATGTTGAGAGATATTTTTTTCAAATGTCAATTGTATATATATATATATATGCTAGTATCATTCATAGTGCAACATGAAAGACAAAAAAATAGCAATGGCACCCTAGTGTGCAATGGGTATGCCAAAGAGTTTGTGGATGGTCAATTAGGGAGAGGTTTTGGTATTATTTGTGTAACCAAAAGGTCATTGGGCATCGTTGTGTTAGTACATGTGAAGGCTAGGAATGATGAGTACAATCCGTAGAATGTATAGTTTAGTTTGATATTCAGTATTTTGTTTTGTCCATGATGAGTAAAATTATTTGTAACGTCATATCTATGTAATATGTAACAAACGTCATATCAAATTATTAAATTGCAAATCTTAAATTATTATTTTCCCATTACATTTGGCTGCTACACAATTTTGTTTTCCATAATGACCCAGAATTTGAAGACATTTGAAGCATTCAAAGAAATAAAAGATTTACATACATACACCTGTTGAGCAATGATATTGATATGAATTAGAATAACTAGAATTTGAAATATTTTTTTAATTTTCCCATTCCATTTGCATAACTAGAATTTTGAGAGCATATCAAGATCACAAACTTCTTGCTTTTAAAAATAGAAATGAATTAAAAAGAGAGTTGGCCTTTGAGACTCTTCTACAATATAAGAGACCCCAATTAAAATTAGAATCAATACACTATAAATTAAATCTTCATGGGTTTTGAAAAAGGAAAATCCTCAATTAGAATAAGGAATAAATAATTAATACCCACAATACCCAATTTCATTTGCTTGAAAGTTTCTAAAGCCTTTTCAACAAATTCATTTTGTACATATGCTGCAATCATTGTAGTCCATGAGATGACAACTTTTTTTAGGTATTCTATCATCAGTTCACAACTTGATATTTAAAGTGTTGTATACAAATATATTACATCATTAACTATAGCATGAGATGCTGAATTCATGGAAATCTAAGTAGATTGTTTGCTTGGAAAATAACTTGATATTTAAAGTGTTCTATTGTGAATCCAATCTCTCAAGCTATACAGACAACTAAATCAGAAATTCAATGGTACTCATGTGAGATTGTAGAGGAGAAAATAAGTATAACACATATCCGCACAAATTACATTTGGCTGAAAGTATCTTTTTAATTGAAAGGTTTGGTTTCATGTTTTAGTCGATGTAAGTGAATGCATAATTTCTAAATGATCTATGAGTAGATATTTTTTCCACAATGACCCTGAATTTGAAGACAATTGAAGCATTGAAAGGAAAATAAATTACATACAAACACCTGCTAAGCAATGATATTGACATAAATTGAAATGATTGATGGTCCAACTAGGAAGAAAGATATTAAAAAAAACTGAGATTGGAAATGTTGTCCACAAACAAAATGTGTATTTCAGAGCATTATAAGTTTATAGAGGATTTTGTACCAGCCCTTTAATAACCATGTATAGAAATTTGTCTCATAATTACATAACTGTAGAAACATATGTTCATTTGGATTAGAACTTTTGAGGAGGATACATTGTGAATGGCACGAATTGTCGGAGATATTGCATGTCTATTGAAAACAATGATAAAATGTAGGGTATTTCTTAATTACATATCCGTGCATTGCCTTATATAGAACCTATAGCTAGAATGCCTGTAATTGTTATCCAGTCTATGTATTTTATTTTTAACTTTGCATACAAGCATTCAATTTTGCATACAATAAATTCCATTGATATGGATATTTGAAACAAACAAACTTCATAGCAAATATGTTCTTTACTGGACATCAAAACAAGGCATTTGTATGGAAGAACTCCATTTCATCGTTTGTGCAAAAAGACCTATTTGATCAGCTAATATTTGTTACTGATGAAAATTTTGACCAAAAAATTGTGATGCCTAAAAATTGTAAATGTGCATGAATGATACATAAAGCCCTCTTGAGTATGAACTGGTTTGGAGGAGTAAAATGTGTTTTACTACTTACCTCCATCCTACCTGCTCCAAAAACTCTTTCTTAATATCTAAAGAAAAGGCATTCATTAACAAATGAATTATTCACCATGTTAGCCTATTTGTGATTGAAATATTCAAAATTTTGGAGTCATAACTTTCTTTTTTAGATACTATTGATAGTAGAATGTGTTCATCACCTTTTTTCCAAGAAGCTGCAAGTTACAAAAAATGCAACTCATATTGGTTCATAATGACATATGTGCATATATGGAAGTGTAGTGATTTGTTTGTGAGCCAATGACAATCTATACTGGACAATCTATACTATGAAAGCAAGTTGAAGTTCCGTGCCTGCGGGGAAGTTGTGAGTGTAGTGATTTACAAATACCTACAACTTTCATATGGAAACAATCATTTGAGTAATTAGTAAAGTTTAATTTGAAAGAATGAAAATTGTAAAACACCATTTACTTGCATGGTAAACAAATATATTGTTAATATTGATGCTCTTATGGGAAAAGAAAATACAGGGAAATTTGGCAGAATTATTTTGTTTGCGACACTATTTATAATAATTATATTGGGAGGGCGTATTAAATATAACTATAAAATACTATCTAGTTTCTTTATATTGGAGCCATAAGTAGGCATAGTATAGGCACAACCAAAAAGCTTATAACAACCTACAGACTATCAAGGTAATTCTGAAATGCAACGATTATTGTAGGTGCTGCAACAATATTATAGTGTTGATAATATTTAAGCTCCCTTAGGAAATTGCACAATCCCTCTAGTTTTGTGCAGGTGGATTGGTAAGTTGACATTGAGGCTTGAAGCATCTTGACATCCAAATATTTGATAGGACTTGTTGTCTGACATGCAAGTTTGAGTTTGTCAACAATGTTGATGCAACTATTAGATATAATAGCAAAATGATGTTGAACGATGTCTGAACAAAGTCAGTTTTATTAACAGTTGATGATGACTTTGATATTGTCGGTGTTGGATGCATTGGAATGAAGGGGGCTTGGTTGTATAGGAGTATTCGAATGTGTAGCCATGACCTAGCGTGCGTGGATGAAATATACGTATAAGTTGAAGTACAACATTAGAAGGTAAGCATGTGAATGAATGAGCAAAAAATGGTGATTAATTACAAAGGAATTAACAAATTAGAAGAACTATGTAGTGTATGTTGCACTTTACAATCATTAGATCAAATAAACATTATGTAAAATAAACATTTCAATTAAATATACAACAAATATTAATGAGAAATGTAATCTATATTTGAATTTGGTAGTACATATAATTGATTATATGATGATGTATCTTGGTTTCTAGGCTATGGTTGGTTGGTTTGGATGTTCAAATTTGGTGGGTTTCCATTCTTGAGTATGTATAGTTGTTAAATAATTATGATGCTATTTGTGTTAGCAATTGGTCTCTTGTAGGGGTTGTAAGCTATTTGTGTTACTTTTGTTGTATGGGATCTAAGCTATTTGAATTAGGGTTGTGTGATATCATACAATGTAGTATACTCTGTTCATCATAGTATTATTAAGAAATCTGCATATGGTCTTTTAGTTACAGTAAAACTTCATAGCATTGAGTACATTGATTCACATGCAATATTTGACTTCTTTAATTAAGGTTATATTTTGGCCCCGTTGACAAAAAAACATGACAATATAATATTTAACAAATCTAGTATTCTTTGTTCTTAATAGTTTTATTCTAAAATCTGTATATAGTCTTTTAAGTTACAGAAAAACTTGATAGCATTGACTACTTTCAATTTAGATGCCAAATACTCTTTCATAGCTCTAGGGGAAATATTGATTGAAATGCAATATTTGACTTCTTTAATTAAGGTTTCACTTTTCTCCTGCTTACAAACAAACAAGAAAATATAATGTATGGCATCCTCTCTGCACGTGCCAAATACACATGTATGCACAATGTGGAAGTGTAGATAAGGTTAGTGATTTGCTTGATAATTTTTCAGCAGACATAATATTAAGCATTGAAGGAGTTGCATAAAAAGGATTTTGTAAAGAAGCATTGTGTAGGTAGAGGATTATAGTCGACATATTTGGAGGAACTAACCTGTAGTTATTTGTAGTATGAGTGTTTGTTCAAGAGTTTATTTTCAGGCAATGCCAATAAGTGTTTCTCCTCTTGCTTCTGACGTGCTACAAATGGACTTTGTGTTATGCGTGTGTATCTTTGGAATGCGAAGGCTGGTTTGATACACAGGCCTGCCAGTGCACGAACTCTAGAAATAGCTGTGAATGTAAGGCCTTTCCGGTCTATGTTGCCGATGTCGACGGTTGCCTTTTCTAGTGTAAGGCCTTGTGATTTGTGTATTGTTAAAGACCATGCCGTTTTTAGGGAGATTTGACGATGGAGACCATGACTCATAGGGGTAATAGGGACATATTTTGGGTTATTGACATCCCAAGAAGGACCTATGTAATTTTTTAACCGAACTACAACAAACAATGGAAGTGAAGGCAAATTTTCACCATCCTTGTAGACTATAGCTTGGACTTGCCCAAGTGCACCATTGACAAGGCCTATTTCCACCCATAAATTTGAACATAACATTACCTTTTGTTGAAAACACAAAAGGACCTTAGATTGTAGTTGTTCTTCATCAGGATTGGAGCATGGTGACCCCCTCAGTTTCTCTGCAGTTGACAAGGCAATCTAGGTGTTTCCAAATATAGTAACATTCGTTGGTTTTGAAGTGAGACCATTTCATTTGTTGTAAAAAAGCGTGTTGAGGATAGGAACTCTGTTTCTCTGTAGAGGCCAATGATGAGCTTGAGCATGATATTAGTACTTGCCAATCTCCTATAGTAGGTTTTTCATTTCACAAATTGGAGAGGATAGTAAGAAAGGTAATTTTTGCTGGTTCCTCATCGATTTGACAAAATATTTTGCTTAGTGTTACAAATTTTGTGAAGTTGCACCATAAAGCACCCCCATATGAGGTTGATGCATACATAGGAATGTCCTTGACTAGTGGAAGTTGACCAAGGTCATCGAAGAGCATGATTGAACGTCCTCCAAATGGGAATTGGTTGTGGTTGGGGAATGCTTCATGTAGGCTCATGTCAATGCTTTGAAGTAACTTAGGACCAATGAAGCTCATTTCATCTATTAATATGTAGCAAATGAAGTAAATTTTTTCTTGGAAGCTTGCTAGTGTTTGACCTTGTAGGGGGGCAATATCTCTAGTAGGTACTCGTAGGGTTGAGTGGATTGTTGATGCTTGAATGTTGAATGCTGCTACACATGTAGGTGCAAGAAGTAGTAATGGTGAAGGGCCATTTTGGGATGAATTATGGATTCCAGATTGGATGGATTTTATTAGGCGTGATTTACCTATTCCAGCAGTTCCTTGAACAATCATTTTAAAAGGAGTTTGGAAAGTACTTGTATTTAGATGCGAGAAAACTATATCAAATGCTTTTTTGTTGTTCGATAGAGAGCTCATACTGGGTAGGGGGAGTGGGGAGATGGGGGACTACAAATGTTGGAATATTGGATTCAATGTAGGTAGTAGCATAGACTTCTTGGTGGGGATTGAGTTGGGAAGAACCCTAATCATGATGCAAGTCAATGTCACGGTGACCAAGAATATCTAGTTCATCAAAGTGAAAAGGAAGGCTTGGGTATAGGCTTGATAATAATTTCCATTCAGATGGGTTGTTGTCCTACATTATTCCTTCTTGATTGGAAGAGGAGGTAGAGTTGGTTCCTTCAAAAGGCTCTGATGGTGTGCGGAGCACATGCCAAGGATGATAATTTCCTGCAAAACTCTCCCATTGTTCTATAATACGAGCGGTTGAAAAAGTGTTTTCATTGAGAATGTTATAGAATGGTTTGTATAGTAGAGGTTCACTCCAACAAAATGCTTCGAAGCATATGTCGTCTCTTGCAGGGATGGAGGTGAAGCATGGTGAGACACAAACAATGGATTTAATGGACCACTCTTTCCATTGACTATTCTTTTGAGATGCCTTGTAGGTCCACTTTTGGGTGACCTCAAGAAGTGACATAGCCTCTAAATGTATTGGACAAATCATGTAAGCATCAATGCTATTTGGGGATGTGGTGGTTGATTCAGATGAGAGCTAGACCCATTGAATTTTTTTTGGTTCACATTTAAAGAGACAAAAGTCCGACTAGATAGGGAGAGTGGAAGTTTAAGTAGGAGGTGGCAAGTTTCTTGGGCTCCAATATCACAATCCACTACTATATCGACAATTTTTTTTTTAAAAGCTATCGAGGCAGGCTTGTCAGACTCTATATTAGTTGAAATACGGATAACATTGCGTGGTATGTTTTTGACTTGTTTTCATCTTTTGTTGTATATTTTGCAATATACTTAGGACTTCGTGGATAAAGATAATAGGTTGGCAATCGATATTAGCTCTCCAAATAGAGAGGATGGAAGGGTTGTGTAGATTTAAGTGGTCGTCATTGCGAGCAACGGTGAATTTCAGTTGGCTAGCTTCATCAATTGCAAGGGTAGAAAGTTCTTGCATGGCCCAAGGGGATTTGTAACGACACTGTAGGGATTGGCCTTTCTTCCTAAGGCATGTTTGCAAGGTACACTTTGTATGACGTTGAACAAAATTGACTAGTTCAGTGTAGTCAATGAGAGGGTTAGATTGAAAAATTATTTTGCTATCCATTAAACATGGGTCATCATCAAGAGATCAATGAATTGCCTAGTTCCTTGATAGTAGTGCTCGGGGGTTCCATTCAAAGACATTCCTTTCAATGTATTGAACGAATTTTTTTTACCGATTGTAGGTTATTCCATTGTAGTTTCCCAATATCAGGTGCTTCTGCTAGCCAAAGGAAACCATGAATATGTGCAGAGCCTCTGTGCTGCCATTCATACCTGGTGGATTTCTTTGTTTAGAAATTATTTTAATGGTATCCATTGGAAATGAACGAGGGTAGTAAAAAATATACCTGTACCATTAGTCAGTTGTGCCAAGTAGTTTTTCCAAAACATCTTCACGAAATGAAGTGAATCTATGGTGCATATAGTGTGCAAAAAGGTGTGGATTTTGAACAATGTTTGTATCCTCCATTTATAAGCAGCTTGTGGATTTGAAGGTGCAACTAATGGCATGATATTGTCCAGGTCTGGCCATTTTGTATTAGCTACACTGAGCGTAAAGAATAGCGATGGGAAACTAACCTGGATAACCATATCAAAGAGCTCCCCTCTATAACGGTTCCAAAAAGGGCATGTTCCTCAAATTGATGATCCAAAGCGCATGAGTTGTTCAATTTTTTTTTCGTCTGGCAAGTCCTTTAATTGTTGACAAAGATCAAAAATTGTTGCCGGCAAGCATGCATCAATGTGCTTATGGACAAACATAAATTTTGTGGCTTGGCTGTGATAACACATAAGAATATTGAGTATGAAGTACCTAAAGTGAGGGTGTTGGCAAAAACTATTATCAAAGTACCTGAGAAAGTGGAGAGCATATTAATGTAACTTAACTTCTTGCATGCGTTGTTGTTTGAATGTGACTATGCCTTCTGGAAACAAAGTGGGGAAATACATAACAAACAATCCTTCAATGGTGTCTTCGTTGATGGGAGATATCGAAATGGGTGGCTAGTCCATAGACAAGGTTGGCTGGCCTTGACTTAGTTGTAATATAGAATGCAATTCTTCACTTCTCTACATGTTGGTGGAAGGTTAGCTACAAAGGAAGTTGAGTGGTGAATGTATTCTTCAGAAGGGTCGATGGTTGTACCATCTATATGCATAGAGCTTTTAGATGTTGGGCTAGTAATTGTGGTTGTTGCAGATGGTCAGTAATGTTAGTGGAAGCACTTGGTAGACATGCTAATGCAACCTCATCTAAGTGCACATTTCGGTAGTATGGGTCGTGCAAGGTTTTATAATGAAGTGCCTCGTAAAAACATCCTCTACTCACGTAGAAGTTATAGTCCCGTTGGTCGATGTTTTTCCTATTAACCAATAAGATGTCTAATTCATCTATACGTCCAGGCAAGTGGGTAGCAATCGTAGAAATATCTCGAGGAAAGAAAATAGTGTGCCCACTATATTTTAGCTGGCCTCCCTTTACATAGGTAACTTGAAGGATTGGGATGAACCTAGCTATTAGCATCTCTTCAACTTGAGTTAGTTTTTTAAACATGGAGGTTGCTCACAAAGGTCCATGTTATTCCATTTCGAGAAGTGATGACCATTTTTTTCAGCTGCACATCTGTAACAAGTAGATAGTCCATGCAATTGTTTTGTCTTAATACTTGGATATTGTTCCATGCAGACTAGATAAGTCAACATGTTTGCAAGTCTATCTAGTGTAAAACATAAAGAATTTCTTGCAGCAAAAAAGGTTTTAGTAAAGTTTGGAGGTGGATGGATATGGGCGGGGGTGGAAAAGGAGGGCAGTGTAGATGTGGAGGTGCCAGCAAGGATGCTTCATGCATTTTTTTGTCTTCTTCTATTGATGACATCTTTCCTCACATGGTAGTGGATGCGTTGTTGCTGGTAATGATGAGCTCGTTTAATTTGCAAGCTTGAATTTTCCAAATCCATTCAATATTTTTTGTATGTTTACATAAAAGGTTTAACATTAATGGGAATAGCATCATAAAAGCTTGGAGAAGTAACTGTTGTAATAGGGAAAAGTAATGTAATTAAAATTAATTACATTGAGCAGTAGGCAATGACATTGATTGGAAGAAAATCATTGGGAATCTTAGGAAACAACACGATTGTATGTCATTGTAAGTTTACATAGAAGGTGCAACATTAATGGGAATAACATCATTAAAGTTTGGAGTAGTAAATGTTCTAAAATGGAAAAATAATATAATCAAGATATTGTGAAAAATATATAAATCGAGCAGTAGGCAATAACATTGATTGGACATAAAGCTTTGTGAATCATACAAAGTACATAAGTTGAATGCTTGCTAGTGCAATTGGAAATACGATAAAATATTTGGAAGTATAATTCATCATGAAAGGAAACCATAAATTTTTGTTCCTCATATAATGCAAGTAGATGTGTGATTAAATGCGAGAAGGTGTGAAAGTAAATTTTAGAGACGTTACATAGTAGAGTGGTTTACAATTCAAGAATGAATATATATGTATATGTTTTGTGTAACTGTTTGTCATGCTTACAAATATGCACAATTGCACATGACATAACAAGTGTAATTTAAAAGCCTGTAATAGAAAAGATAATTTTTTTTAATAGCTGTAGTAATAATGCTTTGTGATTCACACCCATCGAAAGCATTTGATTGGATGGTAAGTGCCAGTAGAAACTCACAATTGAAAACTGTGTCTAGAATTTGGCTCACTACATCTGGTTCTGCTAGTAGGAGCTAGAAGTCTTTTGAGAAAACTCCTAACAATGTTGTTGATTCTTCAAATGCAGTAACATTAAGAAGATGATGTGTACCATCTTGCAAGTCCATCTTGAGCATGTAGGTTAAATCACATGTAGAAATCTCTGCAAAACACTTGGGGCATTTAAATGCACTTGGGGTAATCTAGAGAACCTTTTTCTTACACTTTTTTCTTTCCACCATGCGAGGGAATGACATGTAGTAGAAGTTGTCTAAGTGGAGCTTTGATAGTGGTCTTTACACAAAAAAAGTGTTTGTCAAGAGAGCTTGGTTTCACAATACTTGAAATAGGAATTAGGTTTTCAATTTTTTGGGTTGACAGATGGCTCTTTGAGAGGGAAAGGCAAGGTTGGGCAATCCATTTAGTGGCATACCATTTCTATAATGCTGAGGCTTCAATCATGTTGTGATTGATTACAATGGTTGTTGGAAAGATAGTATCTATAGATTTTCTAGACCATGAGGTTATACAACCACTTTTAATCAAAATAATTGGTGGGTTGGGTTGTAGGGGAAGGTCAACTAGTTGTTTCCCAAAAATTTGGCAATGGCTACCCCAAAGTGTGATGTCAATGGTACGGTTTGACATGTCCATGATTGTAGCTATACACTTTATTGTTTTGGTGCCATCCCTCTTGTGTATGGTTGATGTAGGGGAGATAGATAGAACAATACCAATGACATCTATAAGGGAATTAATCAACGATTACATTAATGATTCAATGCTTTTGATATGGTAGTTGTGTGTTGGTATTGTGGAGTCTACACATGTGAATGGAGTTATGGTTGAGGAGTTGTGGAGGAATATTTCATAAGGGTTTGTGCTAATACTATATTTTGTGTTCCCAACTTTGATGCGGCCATTTGAGATGACATAAGTACTATTGGTCTTGATGAAATAGTAGAACCTGTCTACAAGATCATTACCCTACTTTATCTACAAAATCGAACCCAAAGACTTTCCCATCATTACTTGAATTTTGGTACTTATGAATTGGACTTTTAGTCAAGGCACGACCCCCAATGGACCAATGCTTATGGTTTGGTGTTAAGGTTGCAATGGGTTTTGGTTCAGATGGGACGAGAGTGTGATTTTCCCTCGATGATGTCGGTTCATCAAGTGAAGCATTGGGAGATTGAGTGGTGGCCAATGGCCCCTGAGCTGCTAGAGAGCATACATATTGTAGCTTGATGAATAACAATTGGAGCTCCAATCATTGATGCATTGTTTGTTACTATTTACAGGCTATGAATTACGATAGCCTGCAATGAAAGGATAATTTGAAAGTGAATGAAATGTACTTGCTTAAACAACAAGAACTAAAAACTATAAGCTAATTATGTATGTATGTTAATTTGTGAAATTTTCCACAAATGTATTATTTAAGGTGGACAATGGAACCTTTGCCTAAAGCCCCCTCCATGAAAAGATCATTGAATTGGGTGGGTAGAAATGTAGAATGTGTGTGCATCCCATCTGAAAATTGTATACGATACTTGACAAGCATATCTTGAGGTTGTTCAATGGTATTGATAGATGCAACTTGTAGAAATGGATCTACATCAGGCATGCTTGAAAGGATGTCGGCAATGGCATTTGAAGTTAATTTAGACATGATGATGTTGGAAGACATTTGAAGTGACTTGCCTACAGAAAAAGTGAGTGTAGGGAATTCAAACAATCAAGAAATTTTACAGTAGTAATTATGAAGAGAAAAATGGTCCATACAACCTTTCATATGAGTACAACTTGAAATATCTTACTAAGGTATGAAAAAAATTGAATTACTTGGGGTTAGTGGAAACAACAACGTGGATGTTTTGGGCCTTATTTCATTTGTAGGTTATTTGAATTATAACACCAAAAACTTGTAAGTAAGTGGTCATTTACTATGTGTAGAAGGGATAAGCAATGCCTAAATATAACGTTAAGGAGAATGTGAAAAACGTTGTATGCCATAAGTTAAGATTACAAGGTTTTGTGACAATCTTTTGTTTGTTATTATGGTAGCATAAATATGCATCAATTGTTGTGAACTATCCATATTGACGAGCAAGTTGGGATCTACAATTTCATACTCATGGAATTGTAACAACATAACATTCAATCAGAAGCATATGCAAACTAAATATAATTTACCATAACAACTATGGAAATACAAATAGCATAATAACAAAGTTAACAACATAGATGTAAATAATATGACATTGCTTAGTTTGAGATGAACATGCAAAAGAATCACATAAAAAGTAACTATGTCTGCTATCCAAATTTAGAAAAAGAAAATGCTGACAAAGATATTACATTATTTATTGGAATTTGCAAGTGTATATTCCAATGATGGCTTAAGTTTTCATAAAACGACCAAGCCTATGGAAGATCAAGTAGACAAAGATATGGTATATTTTGCTTGCATATATTTGTGTAATACTTGAGACCAATCAATAAATAATAGAATAACATAATATATATTATATAATATTATTTATATATGTTTATTATTTATAAAGTATATTGTGTAATATATAATATATAATATAGTATATAATATAAATATAAATTTAATAAAAATGATATTATAAATATAAATATAATCAATTATATGGTATAAATATATAAATGCTAGAATATAATATAAAGTATAAAAATAAAAATAATAAATGATATATAAATACTATAATAAAAAAGTATATATAAATTATATAATATAAATTAAAATATAATAAACATGTTGATATAATATAAATATATAAATAATGTTATATAAAGTAATATAAATACAAATTTAAATATATAAATAATGTAGTATTTAAAATATAATATAATATTATATAATAATATAGTGTTTATTTATTTTGGTCGGTAATAGAATTAATTTATTAATATTAATAAAAGATTACACAATATTTCTCGCTCCAGCTTCAATTTAAAAAACCCCTTCATCTCCTCTACAAGAACCCCTAGCCTTGCCACCTATCCACCTTATGATCAACTCCATGAATTACAGACATTGAATTACTACAACCAACATGAAGCTCCACAAATAGTCCTAAAAGTAGCCTAAAACCTTCAACCCCTAAAACCTATTAACAAGTCCGAGAATTGGAGCCCTATTTGGTCTTCCCTTAATCTGGGACCAAAGGACCATTGCAAAAGTCTCCTTTTCTTTCTTTTCTTTCTTTCCCTTAACCGTTTGCCAACCATCCTCCACCCTTGCAGCTTCCTTCTGCCATTCCAATTCTTTATCATGGGGACTCTTCAAGGCTCCATTTAAACTGCCACTTTCTTGTTGACTTTGTTCATCAAATTTTTGTTTCCCAACTTCTTTCTCTTGCGACATCCTCACACCTTTTTTCTCCCAACACTCTAGTGTTGTTGGTCAATTTTGGAAATTCAATCCCTTTTCACATCCGTTAGAAACAATATTATCACTGTTCACAACAGGACTACCTTCCCGTGTCCGGACATCACTATTCTATTGCTGATCCTCCCTTCTATCATCAGTCACCAACATCTTCCCTTCTTGACCTTAAGCCCTAGTTGCCTAACCCTGACCCACCACTTCCCCGCCTTTCTCCTGAGAACTCACTAGTTTCTCCTCCTTTTTCTCCACTATATAGTGCTGGGGAGCAACATCTTTCCACCAAGAGGCAAATTTATTTGTTTTTCATTTGGCACACTGAGTAGCCATGTGTCCAGTTTGATAGCAGGTTCTGCACCTAAAGGGTACCCCTTCATAATCCAAGGGCTACACCCAATAGCCTTTCGAGGTTTTTATCTGGATCTCTATCAGAATCTCCTTAGAGACGTCCATTTCCACCAAAATCTGAGCAAACTGGAGTGCAATAGATTTGAAGATCCCTCATCCACCATTAAAAAGCTTCCTAAAGAGTTCCCTATGGCCTCCAAGCAAGAATCAAACCAAAACTGTAAGGGAAGGTTAGGGAGTCTCACCTAGAGAGGAACCCTCTCAAACACTTCAGTGGGTAGGTTAAAAGCCAGATGCCATGGCTTTAACATCAGTGTATATTTTTATTCCCAATCCTAGTGATAATTGCAAAGGATCTTATTTCTATCCTGCTCCTTTTCAAAAACAACAATGAATTTTTTTTTAGCCATGGGATAGATTTGAACATAACCTTCCAGAACATGCTTCCAGTGTGTAGAAATCCACTAGTGAAGATCAGTCAAGCTTGGCCAAAATCCCTTGAATCTCCCAATTAGACCTAGCCCATAAAATAATTTTTCATTAAAAGTCACTTCTTGATCTAACTCACCATCCAACTCCACTGTAATTGTTTTAGAAGAGATAGGTAAAATAGAATCCCCTCTTCCCCTTCTAGTCAAAATTTTAGTTGAATGCACCAATTTCTGAGAGGGTCCAGTTTGATTCCTCTCAATCTCGGACGTCTTGGACCCCTTAACAAACCCATCTCTCCCTATGGTGAGAGCACCAGGTTGCCCACTCCTCTGGCCTTGCTATACAGACCAATCGCCACCATCCAAGCCATAACCATCACCGCCATCACACGATTTCTTCCCATCATTCTCTATTTGGTTGCCTCGACCATTCTTTTCCCTATTGCAAACTCCACTAAGCCGAAAGCCACCACTCTTTCCTTGCGAAGTCTTTCCCAACGAGCTTGAGCCTGGCAAAACCCTAGTTGCGGCGACAAAATACATGATGCACTAATATATTGTTTATTTATTATTATATAGTAGATATAAATTTTATATAATATAAAATTTTAAATGTATTTTAAGAATATAATAATTGAATATGCTAAATATCTAAAACAAAATTATTATTTAATTGTATATAATTTATTTATTTATTATTATTATTATTATGAAACATAATATAATTATTGTATAAAAAAATTCAATATAATATTTTTTAAATTAATTTATTAAGAAAATAAAAAGATTAAAAACAAACCCAACCCCTCTGATTAAAAGAATGCTATTATATTGTATACATAAATTAAATATAATATTTTAAAATTAATGTAATATTTTGTAAATAGAATTAAATGGGAAAAAAATAAAACCATGGGGGAAATAATGTATCTAAAAATGATAACGAGTGAAAAACACGAATAGGTTTTGGAAATATTAAATAAGGTTTTACAAAATTTAGTATTAACAGAATTTAGTATAAAAAAAAATATAATAAATGATATATAAATACTATAGTATTCAAAATTAGTACAAAATTTAGTATTAAAAAATTGTATTAAAGTACTAATATATATATTTTTAAAATTAAACAACCATGTAAAATAAGCTTGTTGAAAAATTGATATTTTAAAAAATAACTAAAAAAATTATATAAAAATATCTTTAAAAAGAAATATTTTTAAAATTAATATTTGATAAAAGATTAATGTTTTATTAAAGATTAATTTTTTTAAAAATTTATTAAAAATAAAAGTTTGTATAAGAGATTAAAACTTTTTAAAATGGAAAAGTTGTTTCTTTTAAAAGACAAGTGGGAGAAGAAGACTAGCTGTCTTTTAAAAATATAAGAATAAATGCATTAATTTTTAAGAAATTGGTATGAGCGGGATTTTTAGTTTTAGGAATAAGATTTAAACTTTAAATTTTTTTATAGCGGTGCACCATGCAAAAATGGAGGAAGAGGCGTAGCGTGAGAATCTATGAATTGATAATTGCAAAAAACAAATACTTAACTACATAGGATAAAGGATGACATAATGTTAAAACCTAAATGTGCTCATTATTAGGATCTTGGCTGTAATTTTCATTTTAATAGGCATACTCTAAAACCCTCGCTGAAACCATATTTTTCAGGTTGCATAATTCTAAATTATTTAAAATTTTCTTTTATCTTCCTAATAATTATAAAACCTAAACCCAAGTTAAAAACAAACTCGCAATTTGTAGATGAAAAAAGGAAATACTTGTGTGGAATTCTGGGGGACAGTTCACATGCCTTGTCTTTGCTTCCACATTTTGCATACATGCTTACGAAAAAATGGCAAGACAAAACTTATTAGATACTTTTGTGTACCCATGTCTACAACTTTTTCTTCTCAGAGTTTGGATTTTTCTATTGAAATTCTAATTAATGGCAGCTATTGCTCAAGTTGATGTATTTGGAGTTGCAGTACCCAGTGTGGCTGCCACAGGCTCCATTTCAAAGAAAAAAATCCCCAAGGCATTCGAGACAATGCTTTTTTTGGTCTGCAAAAGGGTGCTTTCAATGGGGGTTTTATTGGCTTGTGAATCAAGTAGCAGTAGCAACAATGGAGGCGGGCTGTGGGGCCTGTTAGGGTTGTGAATGAGAAGGTGGTCAACATCAACCTCGGGACCACAAATTTGACAGTGGCAACCATGGAAGGAGGGAAGCCTATAGTTGCCACGAATGCAGAGGGGTGGAGGACGACACCCTCTGTAGTTGCTAATACAAGAAATGGGGACATGCTTGTTGGGATGATTGGCAAATACCAAGCTTGTTGTACAATGTTATGGTTCATGAGCAATCAATGTTTGGATGTTATATCTTTTCTATTTGTTGATTTTGGGGTTTGTTAATTTTTGGTTTTGAGCATTCTGCAAATTTTTATTATCATACAAGTCTAGATAAAACATGAAAAAATCATATGCATACATTTATAGGGTTAATTGATGTGCCAAAAAATTGTTATATTAATTTATAGCCTGGTTTTTGAGTATGATTATGCAGATAGTGTTCTACAAAGCTCATTAAAACTAGGGCAAGTGACTTACCTGGAAGATAAAGCTTAAGGGAAAATGTGCATAATTTGTAGGAACAACGACAAATGACTGCGTACAGATAAAAAAACAATACTTATAGAATTAGATAAAAAGGAGATGGTTGTGTATAGGTTTCCAAAATCTCGTATTGAAACAATGACAAATGACTTACCTCAAAAATCTGCACTAATGGTGTATTTCTTCACTAATGCTGACAACAGGAAAACGTTGAGAGCTTGTAGAAAGGATATTACGAAAACCTGAGGTTACAAATATTTTTTCCACATATAGAATGGAGATCAAGACCACAAGAGTAGGGCAAAGCAAATGCAACATTCCTAATTTGAAATATTTGCATCACTACCATATTAAATGCGAGGCAAAATTAAATGCAAAGTTTAATGCATTTGCAGGTAGGAGGAATGAATGGTTGCTTTTTAAATGATCAACGGTCTGCAATGTCCGAATTGTCAACCATGCCATCTCCCTCCATTTAAATCGTTGAAGGAAAAAATGAGATTCAAAAGCTCAAATAAGGACACACATTTGACGTAATTAGGATTAGGGTTAGGGTTAAGATTACTTGGATAGGTTTAGGGTTAGGATTAGGGTTAGAGATATAATTAGGATTAGGGTTGGTGTTAGCATTAGGATTACGATTAGGGTTAGGGTAAGGGTTATAGATAGAATTAAGATTAGGGTTAAGGCTAAGTTTCAAATACATTCAAGTATATAAAAGGTTAAGATTAGTCAATATGGTTGTAGAAGTATTGTAAGGAAGAAATATACATATTCTTATGTATTCTTGTAAATATGTTGAATTCAAATATTTGATCTTATCTCATTGTTATTCATATAAAGTTCAATACAATTGTTTATACAACTTTGTTTCACATACAATTCTATATATTTGTTACATGATGTAATTTGGTCAATTTTTTCAATTGGGCCACTTTCATGCCACTCATAATTGAACTAGGTTCAACCTTGGGGAATGTGGGGTTAACATAAATTTCAAATGTTCAAATTATAACTCCAAAAATCTTGTTTATTTTGTAGGAATCATTGTGATCCAACTTGATACATATATTTGTGGATTGTTGTTATCTTGGTATTTAAAAGCATTTAATATGCCATGAATTAAAAAAGGTGAATATGTACAAGAAAAATGGAGAAACCACTAGAGAACACTTTTTTTTCTAAGGAAAAGAGCAACATAATATGCATTAGAATCATAAAATCCATTTTCACATTTATGCATATCTTTACATATATCCTTAGAACCATAAAGTTGATCAATTTAGGGGGTTTTCTTGTCATGCATGCTTGTCCATTTTTAAGCACTTATAGGATCCCCCTAGATATTATTTTATGTATAAATATTTATTTTACATCCATGTTTGTGAGTGATACACAACCATTCTATGATTCACATGCACTTCAAAGTGGGTGAAGCTATAATGGTGAAATTTGCATGTCTGTGTCATTTTCCATGTAGTTTTTATTGCCCATTTTGGGAGAATGTCTAGATATAGTTACACATGGACAAATGGATTGATCTTATATAAAGTTGGAGCCACTCCCCTAACTTTCACCTATCCTAAAGCACACACATTCCTATAGATTCATCCAATTTTTATCTATTTCTACACATCTCTAAATACACAACATTTATTGCACTCACTCTAATAAAAAAATTATTGTGTGCATAGGATTTATTGTTCCACCATATTGGGTCATTTTTAGGGCTTCAAGCTTGACCCTATGTTTGTAGATTTGATAAACATAAATAGCTACTAAAAAAAAAAACAACTACAAATATAGTGAAGAACGATTACCTTGAGTGGCTTGCTCAAGTGGCTATCTTCACATAACTAAACCAAGTCTAAACCTTCAAATTCTACGCATTCATATGAACTTGAACTTCATTCATTATGCATCAAAAAAGATTACACAAAAGCTTCCTCACAGATTATATCCAAGGAAATCATTTTGAATAATCAACATGTCTATAAATGATAATTGAAAATTGAAAAGTAACTAATAAAAAAATACTGAAATTATTAACTACAACTCCTAGATATCAGAGTATATAGTTAAGATTGAATTGTTCAAACTATAACTGAAAAGAGACAAGAGTTCTAATAGAATTGGAACTCTACAAAATAGATCTGCATGTAAAACACACAAACAGTCATCAAAAATCCTATTAACAAAATAATTTTTATTCTTCAGTGCTTTATTAACTATCATAATGATGCATGACTAACTCCATCAGGTGCCTCCACATGGTAGTTATTGCATTTAGATTAATCTAACACTTCCCCTATTTCATTATCCAAGTCCTCCCTTTTCTGTGGGCTACAACTCCCAGTTGTTACAAGCTACAATGTCTTATTGGGTTGCAAGAGGTTAACCACAAAGATAACTACCATGATTAAACACATAATTCCATGCATATTTCATACATACTCACATATAAACCATGCAATGCTATTATATCATAACCATATTTCCACTACTATAATTTAGGTCTAAGATTTTATAATAAGTATGAAAAAATAGCATAGCATAGGAGTATTGTCTGATAATGTTTGGAAGCATGCATAAAAACAATAAAAAATAGGCTTATAAGTAGACTCATCACCATAGAAACTTGAAAATTATTCTATTCATTTCTTCATAACCTTTCTTTGATGGCATCCAACAAGAGGAGTAATACACATGGGTCGCAATGAGAATCTTATTGGAAACTTGAATCTTTCCAACTAAGGACAAGAATTTATTACCAAAATTTAACAACTTATTCTTAAGTCTATTTAAAAACCAAGCCCACATTTGAGACATAAAAAATCCCAAACCAAAAGGAATTCCAAGGTATCTAGTTATCTCTCCGTCTATAATTTTCCTCCATTCCTTTGGTATCCAATGTGGAATAGGATCAAGTTGAGTAATCAAAAATTCATTTTTTTGTGAGCTAGAAGTGAACCAAAAACATTACAATAGAGTTCTAAATTTCCCATAGTATTATTGAACTCCTCTTTAGAGTCATGCAAGAAAATCATATTGTCATTAGCAAAATGATAATTAATCACCACCTTATTTGAGGGATATAGATACCTTTGATAGTTTCATTTGGTAGGATTTTTGAAGAAGATAACCCAAGGCATCAACTGTAAGAACATATAAAAATGGGGACAAGGGACAACCTTGCCTTATAGAACACTGTAACTCAAAGGAACTTGATATAGTCTTATTACTAATAAGGTGGGAATTATCATCTTGAAACAACATTTGCACATGTTTAAAAATTTTGTGACCAAAACCCAACCATTGCAACATTTTAAGAATAAAAATCCAACAAATTCTATCATAAGCTTTATCAAAATCCAACTTGACCATCAAAGTATTTTGACTTGATTATTGAGCATATTCCATAGTCTTCCAAGCCAACATTAAGTTATCAAGTAATATATTCCTTTTATAAACCTTTTTTCTTAGGTCTCACAATCATCTGCACAATTGGTTTAATTTTGATCGCTAAAGCCTTAGTAATGATTATATATGAAGTATTTAATAAGGTAATTAGTTGCCAACCAACAATGGTGTCCTAATTTTCCCCCTTAGGAATAAGTTTTATTATGCCTTTATTGATATTAGGACCTAAGGAACCTCTTTGAAAGGCTTCTAGATAGAACAAATAAAAATAATCCTTAATATGATCCCACATAGTTTGATAGAATTTAGTTGGAAGACCATCAACACCCAAAATTTTATACAATTTCATAGAGAATACAACATGTTCAATTTCATCCAAGGAGAGAATATGATCCAAGAAATCTCTATAACCTAGATCAATCTTAGTATGAATACAATATTGTATATCCTCTTCTAAGGATTGTTGAATATCTCTCCAGTTGAACTCCTCTTTGAAAAACTTTTCTTAATAATCATAGAGCACATTAATAATATCAACATTATTAATGTGATATCCCAAATCATCCCTTATAGCCTCTATCTTCTCTTTTTTGTGTTTGTAATTGAGACACTTAAAGAAATATTTAGAACCCTTATTCCCATCCTTAATCCATTGAATTCTAACTCTAATTTTGGCTCCTTTCTCTTTGTAATGATCTATTTTGTGCAATTGAGCTTCAATAACAATAATATGGTGCTCAATATTTTAATTGCGAGGATCAATGTTTATTTTTTCTAGCATGCTCAAGCTGCCCATGGAGGGATTTTTCTCTATGTCTATGCCTCCAAACCATTCTTCTTCCAAAGGCACGAAGAAATTCAACACATTTAGATATAGGAGAATTCCACCAATCAATCCATGACTCCCATTCAAGAGGTTTAGGAATCGAATTCCAAATCCCCACTAAAGCATAAACATATTTAGTGTTTTTAAGATGGGATATATTAATTTTGAAGGGGAGTTGAGAGAGGGGATCCACATTTTTCAAGAGAAAATGAACACAAAATAGGAAAATGATCTAATAATGTTGCTGAATAATATACTTGCATATAATAATCAGAGGTAAACTTGTCCAATTGTATGTTATGAGATACATAAAAATGATCCAATCTGCTCATTTTTTGAGCACTACCTAGTCTACAATTAGACCAAGTATACCAATTATTGACATGATTGGAGAATTTCTTATGAATATGACTAGTAACTCCAAGAAAATTCTGATAGTATATCCATTTTTCAAATTCCTCATTATTGAGTTTAAAATGGCTAAACCAACTGCGATCCTCATGATGCTCCACCATATTAAAATCTCCTCCCAAACCCAATCAACATTAGGAAGGTTTTTAGACATCCAATACCAAAGAACCAATCTTTCTTTAGAGTTGTTAGGAGCATAAATATAGCAAAAACCAAAAGCTTGTCTGTTGATAAAGGAAAGGGCCCAAACAAAGTGATGATTTGGGTCCTCACCCTTATCAACGACATGTTTGGAAATCCAAGATGACAATCCAAGTACAACTCCACCACTACCTTCCTTATGTGAGGTATGGATGAAAATAACATCCTTACAAAGGTTGAAAAGAGCCATATCCAAATGTTCATTGCTGATTTTAACTTCTTGTAACAATAACACATCAGGTTTCGATTTCATTATAGTACCTTTGGCTTTAAATTTTTGATGAGGGTGAGGAAACCCTCTCACTTTCTAGGATAATATTTTGCAGTTCATTGTAAACCAACAAGAGAGTTATCATCCTCTTTTGAAAAGACACCAAAGAGATTAGAAGTGGTGACCACATGTTCATTGTTCCCTTTTTCATTTGAACTAGTGGGTGGAGACCTTGACCTTTGTCTAGAGTTAGGGGGAGGAGAACTAGATCTGTGGGGGGATTCCATTGGACCATGAGAGTGAGAATGAGATGGTTCAATGGGATTAGAGTGGGTAATGGAAGAGGTCGAACAATCCTCCATTCGTTGGTCATAATAACATCTTTATAAGAAACATTGTCCATTGAGGAGGGTTTGGAAGGGGAAGAATGACCAAAAGAAGGAAGATTAGTACTAGTTAGCACAGTAGGGGAAGGAGAACTTTTAATGGCTGACTTTGACTACAGGTTGGGACTATTGACCACTTTGGCGGGAGAAACTTGCATTTGAGAAGAAGAAGACCTATTTTTCCTAATAGGATAGTCTCAGATCAAATGACCATCTTGTCAGTAATAAAAGTAGGTATTTGGCTTGTTCAAATAGACTATTGGCTGATCCAATTCAAAGCCTAGACCAAAAAATTTGATATTCTCTGGAAAAGGTTTGTTCAAATTGTTGCAAGTATGAAGGTGTTGTCATTGATGTCAACAAGATGTCAATAGAATGGAATTTTCATTGATGTCAAATATGTGTTAAGGAAGATTGTTGTATGATGAAGATGTCGAGGATATTGAGAAAATTGTGAAAAAGAGGAGAACAAATTGTTGCAGGTTGTGCATGTGTAGTTGAGATATTGAGGAAGTGTTGCAAGTACATGGAGATATCTTTATGTTGTAGTGTCAGGAGATGTGTTGGAATGAACGAATGCGCATAGATGATGTCTCTGGTACTTGGTTTCCAAGTGCTTTTGAGAAAATCTAATAAACAGTGAAAATAGTGTTGTTCAAGTGTTTAGAATGTGCTCCACATTTCTTCTGTGTTGATGTTATGCTTGTGTAGATATGATATGTTGTTCAAGATTTTTAGTAGTTTCTACCTTTAGAATTTGGGTTTCTAGATTGTTGTACAGAGTGAGATATTTTCACTAATGTGTGAACCAATTTTTTAGTGGTGTTTTTTGTGGTCTAGGAGAAATGTATTTGCTCCACATTTCTCCGTAGTTTGGCTTCAGGTTGTACGGATATGGGAAGTTGCTTACAATGATTTTATCTTTTAGAATTTAAAGTTTCACTTGATTTGGTGTAGTACAATGTGTGTTTCATGCATTAGTGTGTGAATAAGGTTAACCGAATGTTTTGGGTTGAAATACTTCTATGATGCGAGCTTGGGTAAAGTATTTGTTGGAGCTCAAGTGGTTCGATGATTATTCTAGATCATGTTCAAGTGAATTTTGCTGTCCAAAAGTTTCAAATTGATTTAAGGAAGTGTGTAATTAATGTTTTATGGTGTTTAACATGGGTATTGGTTGACCTTATGTTAGCACCACATGAAAATTTTATGAAAGTGTGTTGAGGTGTGTTAGGATTATTTTGGATCCTAATTAAGGATTTATATGGGTCACCTTCATTCATATCCATCACGAGAATGTTTGGGTGTCGAACTAATTTGAAGTTTTAAATGTAATGAATAGTTTTTGACCTTAGAGAAGGTTTTCAAGGTTGAGGTTGATATAAATAAGAGTGGTGTTGTAAGATGGGGGAGATAAAAGATAGATGTGAGTGGTGAATTGCATAAGTATAGATGCAAATTTGAGTAGAGCAGTGTGAATTTAAAAGTGTTGGATTCCTAAATGTAGTGAGTTGAAGGTGTCTGCAATATTTCTGAAAGGAAAACAGAGGTGCGGAATCGCTTTCGTAATGCTAATACAACAAAGAAGTGCAAAAGACCAGTTTTACAGCTTCTTAAGACTAGTGAGATGAACACATACAGAGTAACTAGAGTAACATAAATAAGCAATCACAACTAACACTAGATTTACGTGGGAAAACCCTTACGGGAAAAAAACCCACCACACCAAGAGAAGACACTTTGTATTACAGTAAAATAAATTAAAAAAAAAAAGCTCACAGTCCTCACTCTCTGATAGTTATCTCACAACATCAGACATAAGTTTTCATGCACTCACTATTACAATACTTCTTACAGTATACAATGAATACAACTAACTTCTCTGTCTCTATCTTTGACTTCACCGTCACCCTTCATTAACTTTTATCAATGTAATCGACTATACAAGTCTTACATCGAATTAATCATGCCAACCAATCACAGGCCCTTAATTATGCATCGTTCACCCAATCAAGCAATCTAATCTTCTGACTGATATGCCCTGCAAACACACATCGGGCCGTTGATTACTTGCCACATGTCACCTCTCTACTTGTTCGCTGCTTCTAGTCAAGTAAGACCAGTCAACCCAAGTGACAAACATCTCTTACCACACTACCTCACTGAGTGAAAGCAGCCACCGCGGTATGGAGGTAAGCCCTTGTCAACTACCTTCACTACACCACCGCCAAGCCCCGTGAGAAATCCCGTGGTATGGTGATGCCACCACCCAACCGAAGGTCCCTACTAACACTGTCACTATACTGAGGTACTGGCTTGTCTACTAGCTCATCGCATAACACCGCATCACCACCGAGCTCAGAATGAGCTTCCACAGTATGGCGGTGCCACCGCCCAACCGTGAGGCTAAGAAAAGCCTCCCGTGGTATGGAGGTAACTTTCTGTGCTGACCATCGAGCACCATCGTGCTACCACACCCTGATTGCAAGACCTCTGAGGTAAGGAGGTAACCAAAGGCCAAAGGCCATCACAGTGTGGCAGTAAGCGAACTTTGCTTAACTATCACCGACCACCACTACCACCGTGCCACCAACGAACAACCTCCGCGATAGGGAGGTAAGGCTTCACACTGACTACGCCCGTCAATCGCACTACCACCAGTCCAATATGGAGACCCCGTGGTATGCCGGTAATACCGCCCAACAGTGGACAGATTGACAGAGGCCTGCGATAAGCCGATAAACCGCTAGACCACGCCTCTATGAAATATTCTCAGCGGTAGATAGGTAAAGGCTTAGAAAGATGATAATTTTGCCAAGTCTTTTCAGAGGTTCAAACCAGAAGTTGAGGCACTTGTTCCCAACAAGCTCCCACTTGACGAAGACTTCTTGGCTTCCTCTAGACTTCAAAAAAAATACTGATGATCATAGGCCCCAAGGCCCATTGAATCTGTGCACCATCTGAACTTATCTGTGCTCATTGGCTTTGTTAACACATCTGCAACATTCTTCAAAGTGTCAACCTTTTCTAAACAGATCTTTCCATCTTCCACCATGTCTCTAACAAAGTGATACTACACATCAATGTTCTTCTTCCTAGCATGGAAAGTCTGGTTCTTTTCCAAACAAATGACACTCTGACCATGACAACAAATTGTAATTTGCCCTGCATTAAAGCCAATATCAGAGCACAATTGATTCAACCAAACTGCTTCTTTGCAGGCATGTGTTGCTGCCATGTATTCAAACTCTATAGTGGATAAAGCGACTACAACTTGTCACTTTCTCATCTAATTGAATGCACCACCATTTAACATGAAAGTGTATCCACTGGTGGATCTTCTACTGTCAATATCCCCTGCCCAATCAAAATCCACATATCCATGAATGCTGAGTGTTTTTTGTGATGTAACCAAACTTCCATGGTAACACAGAGCATATTCCGAAGTCCCCTTCAAATATCTGAACACTCTCTTCACAACATCCCAATGTGATCTTCCAGGATTTTCCATAAAACGGCTAAGAACTCCCACTGCTTGGGCAATGCATGGTCTTGTATAGACCATTGCATACATTAGACTGCCAACAACACTTGCATAAGGCACCCTGGTCATGTCCTCCATCTTAGTAGCATATTTAAGACAACCTTCAACAGATAGTTTCGTTCCCTGCATAATTGGAACAACTAGCTGCTTGCAATCATCCATACCAAATCTCTCTAGAATTGTGTTGATATACTTACTCTAACTGACCCAAAGCTTTCTACTCGTTTTGTCCCTGGTTATCTCCATCCCTAGAATATACCTTGCTGCACCTAGATCTTTCATTTCAAACTTTGCAGACAACTGAGATTTAAGATCATAAATCATAGACTTACTATTTCCTATGAACAACATATCATCCACGTACAGGGTAATAATAAGCACACAATCATTTTCAGATTTATAATAAATATAATGATCAGATTTTGATCTCACAAATCCCATAGACATCACAAAAGTGTCAAATTTTTGGTACCACATTCTAGGAGACTGCTTCAAACCATACAAAGATTTTTTTAATTTACAGACTGGACTTTTTTTACCTTTTTCAACGAAGTGCTCAAGCTGGGACATATAAATATCTTCTTCCAACTCTCCATGGAGAAACACTGCTTCGCATCCATCTACTCAATCTCTAAGTCATATACTATTGCCAATGACAAAAAAAATCTAATAGATGTCAGCTTTGCTATAGGGGAAAAATTTTCTCCATAATCAATTCTCTCTATCTAGGAAAATCATTTTGCAACCAACCTTGCCTTATACTTTTCTACACTGCCATCTAAACCAGTATTCTTCTTGAATACCTATTTACAACCAACAGGCTTTCACCCTTCAGGCAAAGGTGCCAAATTCCAGGTTTCATTTTTCTTCACTGATTCCATTTCTTCATTCATGGCTTCCAATCAGGAATTTGAATCAGACATGCTAATTGCTTCTTTTACAGTCCTAGGCTCATCGGTGCTAGTAATCAAAGCATAGGCACAATTCAAATCTAACATAGAGAAACCATACCTATTAGGTTGTCTTTTTTCATGCGTAGACCTTCTTACTGGCTGAGGTTGTGGCTCTTCATCTTCAAAACTCTCAAAGATGCTTGAACTCTCCTTAGATTTAGGTACACCATGTAGTTATTCTATTTTTGGAGTTTGAGGAATCTAAACTACATCATTCTTCTTTTCTCTTTTATCTGTCTCTAGCTGTGGATTAGCTACTGAAGGTTTCAACTCACAAAATATTACACTTCTACTGTACAGAACCTTCTCAGTATCAAGATTCCGAAGCTTGTATCCCTTCACACCAATGCCATAGCTGATGAAGATACATTTAATAGCCTTGTTCTCCAACTTTGATCTTTTTTAATTGGGCACATATACATATGCCTCACAGCCAAAGACACAAATATGTCTAAGAAAGGGCTTCTTACCAGACCACACTTACAAAGGTGTCTTATCAACAAGAGCAGAACAAGGTGAACGATTTACCAAGTAACATGTCATAGCCACAAACTTAGCCCAAAAATTTTGCTCCAGACCAACACTGCTCAACATACTTCTCGCTCTCTCCATTGATGTTCTGTTCAACCTTTCAACAACTCCATTCTACTGTGGAGTATAAAGTGTAGTTTTATGCCGTTTAATCCCATGCCCTATGCAGTACCTTTCAAATTATATAGAACAAAACTCACTGCCATTATCCATCCTCAAGCATTTGATTTTCCTTCCAGTCTAATTCTCTACCAAACTGAATACTTCCGATTTACTCTTAAGAAAGTATATAAATGCCCTTCTCGAATAGTCATCAATAAAAGAAACATAATATCTAGACTTTGATAACAAAGGAAAATTAATTGCACCAAACACATCAGAATGAACATAATCCAATACACCAAAAGATTTATGAGGACTCGAATAAAATGAAACATGGTGTTGCTTTCCATAAATACAATGTTCACAAAAATTGAACTCAAGGTTACAATCATCAAGCCCTTCAACAAAATTTTTATTTTTCAAGGTTTTTAAACCTTTCTCACTTATGTGACCGAGTCTATGATGCCACAACATGGTCTTCTCTGCTGGGAGTTTCACCTTCAAAGCATTTGTAGCTAGAGAAGCATATTCATCTTCCTCTATAGGAACAAATTTTCTTGACTTTACAGAGGCATTGTTACATTGAACAAGACGTGCATCTAGCTTGTACAGAGTGCCAACACGTACATCCTTAGCATACACCATTGCACCTCTAGCCATCTTACATCCTTTACTTGAGAAAAAAAATTCCACACCAACATCATTCAACTTATTGACAAAAATAAGTTACGAGCCAAACCTGGTATGTGCAGTTCGCCACAAATCCCTTTGATTCTACCATCAGGGAATTGTATTTTGACTCTTCCATGACCAACAATATCCAATGTTGAATCACTCACTAGGTACACCTTTCCACCATCATACTTCTCATACTTAGTGAACCATTCTCTATGAGACATCATGTGAAAGGATGCACCTAAGTCAACCAACCAGACATCATCTGATGCTTGAATCGTCGGGGTTGCAATGAAGACATCTGCATCACTCTGAGAAGAGTCATTTTCTGAAGCATTACTCTTCTTCTTCTTCTTCTCCTTACAATCCTTTTGGATATGACCAGGCTGCCCACAGTTCCAACATTTCACCTTGAACTTTTTACCAAGAGACTTTGATCTCCCTACAGATTTAGATTTGGACTTCTTGTCCTTCTTCTTTCCTTTCTCCTTCGATCTACCTCGAACAACACGGGCCTCTTTGGCCATCTCTGAATACTTTCTCTGCATCTCTTGAGATAGTAGTGAGGCAACAACATCTTCCATCTTGAAAGTAGTGGTCATACTTCCAATAGCCATTACAAGATGATCCCAAGTGTCAGGTAACAAACATAACAAGAGCATGCACCGATCCTCCTCCTCAATCTTTATACCCACAGATGCCAAATGAGCAACACTCATATTAAATGATTTTAGATGGTCTGCAATAGATGCACCTTCTTCCATCTTCAAGGAGTACAACTTCTTCCTTAGGAATAACTTATTTACCAGAGACTTTCGTTGATAAATATCACCAAGCTTCTTCCATAATGAAGCTACAAACTTCTCCTCATGGACGTTCAGGAGTACAGAATCGGCCAAACTAAGTCTTATCAGGCCTCTCACTTTTCTATCTGCAAGGTCCCAATATTCTTGCTTTATACTTTGTGGCATAGTTCCAGACATAGCAACCCAGAGGTCTCTATCCATAAGCAAGTCTTCCATTTTGAGTTTCCATAACTCAAAGTTGCCACCATTGAATTTTTCAATCTCTACTCTACCTGATGTACTCGCCATCTCAAACAAAACTAGGTTCTAACTTTTCAAGACTCCCATTGGAGCAATATTAGCACAAAAAACCAACCTTACTAACAAGGATAACACAACTGGCCAAGCTCTGATACTACTTGGAAGGAAAATAGAGGTGCGGAATCGCTTTCCTAATGCTAATACAATAGAGGAGAAGTGCAAAAGACATATTTTACAGCTTCTTAAAACTATTGAGATGGACACATACATAGTAACTGGAGTAAAAAAAATAAGAAATCATAGATAACACCAGATTTACATGGGAAAACCCTTACGGGAAAAAAACCCACCACACCAAGAGAAGACACTTTGTATTATAGTAAAATAAATTAAAAAAAACAAAGCTCACAATCCTCACTCTCTGATAGTTATCTCACAACAACAGACATTAGTTTTCATGCACTTACTGTTACAATACTTCCTACAGTATACAATGAATACAACTAACTTCTCTGTCTCTATCTCTGACTTCACCATCACCCTTCATTGACTTATATCAATGTAATCAACTATACAAGTCTTACATCGCATTAATCATGCCAACCAATCACATGCCCTTACTTATGCATCGTTCACCCAATCAAGCAATCCAATCTTCTGATCGATCTGCCCTACAAACACGCATTGGGCCACCCAGGCATTAACTCTCCTTGCCTTAATCAAATTCTGTCATCAGCTGAAACACATCTTGCAATTACTGCTTTCAGTGCTCTAGACTTCAACAAATCAGATGTTGATTACTTGCCATGTGTCGCCTCTCTACTTGTTCGTTGCTTCTAGTCAAGTCAGACCGATCAACCCAAGTGACAAACATCTCTTACTATGCTACCTCACCGAGTCAAAGCAGCCACCGCAGTATGGCGGTAAGCCCTTGTCAACCCGTTAGCTACCTTCACCACGCCACCGTCGAGCTCCGCGAGACCTCCCGCGGTACGGTAGTTCCACCGCCCAATCGCATGTCCCTACTAACACCGTCATGGTACTGAGGTAGTGGCTTGTCTACTAGCCCGTCGCATAACACTGCGTCACCGTCGAGCTCATAACGATCTTCCACAGTATGGTAGTGCCACTGCCCAACCGCAAGGCTAAGCAAAGCCTTCCACGGTATGGCGGTAACTACTTGTGCTGACCATCAAGCACCACCGTGCTACCGTGCCTCGACTGCAAGACCTCCAAGGTAAGGAGGTAACAGTTATCTCTGACCACCAAGGATTACCGCACCACTGTGACATGGTCGAAAGGCCATTGAGGTGTGGTGGTAGGTGAAATTTGCTTAATTGTTGCCGACCACCACTGCCACCATGCCACCAATGAACAACCTTTGTGGTAGGGAGGTAAGGCTTCGCATTGACTACGCTCATCAACTACACTACCACCAGTCCAAGATAGAGACCCCGCGGTATGGCAGTAACACCGCCCAACCGCGGACAGACCGACAGAGGCCTGCGGTAAGGATGTGAACTGCCAAACTGCGCCTCTATGAAAGATTCTCAGCGGTAGAGAGGTAAAGGCTTAGAAAGATGATAATTTTGCGAAGTCTTTTCAGTGAGCCTTTCTAGATAGTGTGTCCTATTCTGGTAGTGAGCCCTTGTATCAGTTTTGTAATTACTTATATTGTGAACTAATCCGATGGTTTTTCCCTCATTGGGTTTTCCACGTAAATCTAATATTCTCTTGTGTATGGTGTTGTTATTTCAATTTCTTTCATCTGTATTTCATGCTTAATCACTTTAAAAAAATAAGGGTTTAATGAATGTTTATGGATTTGATTACTGTTGAGGGTTTTGATGTTTTAATTTGCTACAACTGATTCACTACCCTCTCAATTGTCTTGTTCATTCAACACAAATAAATTTCCATGCATACCGTTGGATGGACTCTTAAACAAGAAAATTTATCAGAACTTTTCTTGCACCATATGAATTTATCGAGTTGGGGAACAATATCTTTCAAGAATGGTCTAAAAGATAAATTCAAATATGGGAGTTCCAGCCACATAGGATAGTGAGAGTGGGAAGGGCATTCAAGGTGAAAATAAAATGTCCATGCTTTCAAATAATAAATTTTTCCACAAATAATCCATATGACATACTGTAAAACTACTTGAGCATGCTCAACAGACTGAAACATGCATGATACATAACCTTTTCCCAACCCTCTAATGGATTCAATCACCCATCCCCTATTTTCCCAGTTTTGTTTAGCCCATTTGTAAAAGTCTAATTCAAAGGGGATTCCTTTAAGAAAAAAATAAATAATGGTTCTATTTTAATTTTAAACTATGCAATCAACAAATTCATCAGGTAAATGGAATTCTAAGGTATTACCTTGGACTTATTTTGCATCTTCTAGATTCTTCTCTTCTTTTTCTCCATTTGGAATATGGGCTTCTTCCTCTGAGATTTTCTGGGTATTTAGTTCTCCTTCTGAATCAAGAGAACCCTCTATTGAAACTACATATTTGTTGGGTTCCAAAGGAGTCTTCTTAGTCAATCTTGCTTATGTTTTCATCCTCATTTGTAACCCTTTCTTCCCTAACGACTCACAGTCTAGTATTTTTTTTTGGATACACTCTACCTCTAGGCCATCACCCAAATATAATAGACATCATTGATGTCCTCTATAATTTTTACTCCAACACTTTCCTTTTTTGTGATTGGGGTTTCCCTCTTTCCCAACTTCTGCAACAATTTGAAATATTCTCTACCTCAAAATTGCCACAAAAACCACCAATTGAGGGCACCATTCTTAGAGATATTTTCCCTCCATATATTTCTTCACCACTCCACACTCCCCTTTTCACCACCATTTTTTTTGTGAAACAATCTTTAAAACACAGGGGAAAATAAAAAATTAAGGAAGATATTGTTAAAATAAGGTAACTAGCCGCTGATTCAACACTCAACCAACGATGAATGCCATGCCTTACTCACACAAATCCTCAGTTTTCAGAAGCTTCACTTTTCCTTCTCAACACAAAAAGAAGATTGGACCCAAGTATTTTACTCTTATTTCCCTTTTGTTACAACATGTTTGTTATCATTTGAATGTGATTTTGTAAATATGTTTGATGAGACCCAATTTATATTTTCAAGTTATTTGAGATTCATTTATGGTCATTTTCATATTTTTATTTGATCTAGAGAACCTACATAAGGAAAAACTATATGTCTATGAAAGTAACTTGGAAAATACAACTCATGAATTAATAATTGGTGGAATACAAAAAGTTTGAGGATCAAAATAAATGCAGGTATCAATTTATCTTATGCCTCATATACCTTTTTAAATATTACAAAATATTACCTATGGGATTGGATGTGAAGAGATATGCCAATGACTAACATTTTTGAAAAATAAGAATAATTAAAATTTGGAATGTTTATGTATATACAAGCATGGTGATAGAGAATATTATGATACATTTGAAGATAATTATATCACAACCTAATTCAAAGTAATATATGAATGTGAAAGGACACAATCTACCAATCACACTGGAGGATTTTTAAGACCTTGTCCCTTAGCATCCAAGTCATAAATGCGACAAATATTGGTTGTATTTAGCATGCACATATATTAGGGTTTATGGAGCGATTGTTCCACCTTGTGGGTTTCCCAAGAATGTGCCCACAAGAATTGTAGTTCTAGAGTAAAATAATTAAATGTCATCTCTTGATGACCACTTTTATAAGGTAGGAAAGAATGCATTATTACAATATTCCTTTAAGATGAATTATTTATGTTTAATAGTTAACACTCTTCAAAATATGCTTGAAAAATTTAGACATGTATTATATTACACCAAGGAACTTATGGATCATGACCCTAAGAATTTTATTTATAAAAGGAAAACCAATATTTAGAGAACTATAAATATATATGGAGAACTCCTTAGAAGTTGTGAGGACAAAAATGAGTATGATTAGTGAAGGAATGAATGGAAAAGAATTAAGATCAATAAAATAGAGAAAAAAATGGATCACACATAACCTAGGGCATTAATTAAAATCATTGATCTTGTTAAGAGGGTTGATACCCTCAAGAAAAGTGCTCACTAATTTTTATAATTTTCAAGGTAGAATAAATGAAATATATTAGAAGGATCTACAAGAGGAGGTAGAGGAATCCATGTAGTCAAAAGATGATAAATTAGTGTGGTATTTTGACACCATTGTTGTAGTTCTAGAAGTATCAATTGAGTTCAAATACAAGAGAAATCATTGTTTCTCTAGGGCTTGATTAAGTTGAAATAAAAGAAAACTAGTGAAAATGGGGCCCCACATTACATGTTGATGAAGCAGCTAATACCTACCCCTTAGAGTAAACAAAGTGAAATAACCAAGGGAGACTTGGATGTAGCTCCTTGTATATCTAATAACCTATTAGATGATGTTAGACTCTCGTCTCAACAAAAAATCACCATAATGATGCATTTATTAGGAGCAAGGAAGAAAATTTGAAAAAGCCAAGGGGATCTCTATCAATAGAGCTGAAATTCTTCTTATTTTTAATAAGAAAATGAAATGGATTTTAAGGGGCTAGTTTTAGATGTTAAATTAGACATTTTTTTGTTTAGACTGGTTTAGTGAATTAAATAAGGAAGTACTAAGTTTTGATTATTTGGAGAAAACCATTTGTAGTAGTGCAGACTTCAATCATTCCATTCATATTCATTTCTATAATCCTAAATTATTTGAAGGATGAAGATGAAAATAAAATATTAGTTGAGGCTATTAAGAGGGAATAGTTAAGAGGATTGTTTACTTGGTCATTTAAATTGTACAATAGTCAAATTTTGTCTATATTTTTATAATTTTTGTGAGATGCGGATTGTCAAGGTGGATTGATTACACTTGATCCATGATGAATAGAAGTATAATGAAGCCACTAAACCTTAATCTACCAAACAAGATAATTGAAATTCAAAGTTAAACTAAGCATTTACTGAAATTGAAAACTACAAACTATGAAAATAGTTAAATTCCTATTCTAACCCATTTGAAACTTATCCTGTTTTGGAGTTGGTGTCGTGTTGATGTGGAACAATGACCCTTTCCCAATCTTGTGATCAGTGATCATGTTTCAATCAATTCTATGGAAGAGAATCGATGAAACCATTGTGATAAATGGATGAAAACTTGATTTAAGCTAAAATGAACATGATGCAAGCTATATTGACATGATTCTCTTCTAAAAATGATCTAATTATGCAATTGCTAAGCTAATCTAAGTTAATTCTAAAATAAAATATAAAACCCATAATTTATAAACAAGCTAAGATGGATGCATGGAAGCCATTAATAGATATCTTACGCTATTTATGCAACTAAAATGAACTAAAACACATTAAAAGTGAGTAAAATATGAGTGCAGATGCAAGTTAATTCAACAACATAAGTTTGCAATTGAAAGATGGATGAGATTCAACAACATAATTTTTCTTTGAAAATGACAGATCCATTTGTCTCCAAATAGGGTTCTATTTATAGAAGAGCAAATGAGAAATGGAGGGTTGAGATCGAAAAGATTAATCAACGGTCCATGATGAAAGGAAGAAGAGGCATGGATCATGGATTCTCATCAACAAATGAGAATGCAAGATGAAAATTAATCAAAGGCTCACATTTGGTTTAAACAAACACTTTTGACCTACACACATAGGTCAGAAGGTGACTTGTTCAAGAGGTTAAAAGATAACTTGCAATTGAAGTTAAGTGAGAATATCCCTTTCTTAATTGATTGGAGGAAAGAGAATATTCCTTTTAGGATATTCTCATGGGTGAGGATAAAGATATTTTTCAAATTAAAAGAAAGAAGGGGGATAAGGAATATTCCCCTTTTGGAGGAAAAATAGTTTAATTGTTAATTAAACAAGGTTTAGTCACACAATTAAGGGTTTTGGAGGAATAAAGTGATTTTCATCAAATTAAATGATTTAATGAAAGGGGGAAAGGTGAAATGATATTTAATTAAATAGCTTAGGGTTATTTAATTAAATAAAATGACTTAGGAAATTAAATTAAATATGTTGATTTTTTTAAATTTAATTAGATGAAATGTTAGCATGGAAGGGGGTTGAATTAACCCAATTTAATAAATTAGATTAATAGATGAAAATGACATAATTAATTAAATAGCTAGGATAATTTAATCATTTAAGCGAAAAGAGGATGGGTCTCAAAGGAAATGATGTTAGTAAACCTGTTTCGAGTGCATGATATCATTTAGGAAATTTTTCAGTGTCTAAATTTTGTCCCTCTTTGAAGCGAGGTACTTGCTGCTTCAGTTCAAAGAATAACGCTCCTTAGATGAAAACTGCTGTCCATATTAAAAAATAAACTTTTTTTTATTTTTTAGATGCCCCGATGGAAGGATAAAGCTGACTCCCTGCCCCCTTGAGAAATCGGGTAGAAATTTTGAATTTTGGGTTGATTTCTCGATAAAGGTGAAAAGTTGCCCCAAGGGGTCTGGAAAGGCTCTGGGATGCAAGAATTATGCCAAAAACAAAAAAAATGATGCAAAATTAGGTTTCGATTGGAAAAATTAGTGAAAATGATGATAAACCCTAGCTTGAAGGTGATATTAGGGCAAAAAACCCTAATTTTCTAGCATAAATAAGCCAAGAAGGGTCACTTTCAATTCATTTGTGCATTCACACTTAAGAGATTCTTGCTGTTTTGAGCTTTGACCCTCTGACGAAATGGCATGCCGCAAGCTTCCTAGGCACATCTCCGACTGAGTTCGAGAGTTCCAGTGGCTTCTAGACGTAGGAGCACTGGTATGTAACTCAAACCTGATTTGAAATTTGACTTTTTGATGCATTTATTACACTTTAGGATTTAGACTTTGGCGGCGTCACTATATAGCAACACCCAAATCTCAATTGGCGATGTTGAAAGGAATTATAGCGACACATTTATTTATGGCGACACTATCTTGAGAATTTAAAATTAGGGTTCCTAATTTGAAATGGCGATGCATGTTTATTTAGTGATGTTTCAACTGATTTAGAAATTAGGGTTAGGGTTACCAAAGATAAATCACGACACCAGTGTATTTGGTGATGCATGCTTCGATTTGCAATTTAAAATGCCTTCAAGCATCACAATTTGAAATTTGAATATAATGATGCTATTGAAAATAGTGACTCTATTATGATTTTTGAGATGTAAATTCCAAATTGAGTCAAATTTCCTTGATTTCCTGACGTTGTGCACTTTGTGGATGCAAGAGGTCATTGCTCCATTGATGTCACGCGAGCATAGGACCACCATGTTGGAGAGACTTAGAAATTTGTTAGAGTTACACTAGGAGCACCTGGGAGAGATCGATCTTTAGTATGTTGTATATGCACCCATCATCCGAACACATCTTGCCATGATGACTGCCCTATGTGAGAGGTGGCACAGTGAGACCTCGTCGTTCCACCTATTGACAGGCGAGGTGAAAGTGACCTTATAGCATATTTGGTGGATCCTGCACTTTCCTATTCATGGTGATCTAGTGATTTATGATGTTGATGTTGGTCTTGACGCCTACCATGAGGTGATGGAGATGGAGGAAATTATTTTGGTTACATCTTAGATCGACCTCAAGTCGTATAGAGGTCATGTGCACACCTTCAGATTGATTATTACAACCATCATCTCAAGTTTAGTGGCTCCAAATAGACATAAGAGAGGATTTAGACTAGGATGGGGCTTGGCATAGCATCAAATGCTGCATAGGAGGACACTCTTTGCATGGGGGCCCATGATGTTGGCCTCCTTATTTCATGATTTGCATCATTTTGTTTACTATGATGGGAGAGCCATTGGTGTAGAGGTGACTCTGCTACATATTTGGGCATAGGAGCACATTGTTGTGCTCCGACCTATTGTGCAAATGGAAAACATTGAGCTAGACGATCCCGTCATTTGGAGATATAGAGGGGATACTACCTTGAGAAACACTAGGCAAATTGGGCTCCCGTATTGGTGATGAGTGATTGATGATATGACAGTTTTCTGCTCGCACCCGTGGCTACAGATGCCACCTTGGTATGATGATATGCAACAACTATACTTTGCCAGGAAGATCCGATATATGTAGGGTCACAAGCACACCATTTTTGAGTGGTATTTACTAGATAGTGTTGCTCAACATTTTTGAGATATTCAAGATAGGCCAGATGATTATTACAGGGCCATTTTTACTAGGTCGGCCAGAGAGGTTCCCACATGAGGACTGGCCATTCTAGCTCCCAAGGTAGTCAAGAGCTTCAGACAGTTAGTGGCTCAACCCTAGGCCTATGATCAAGATCAAGTGGTAGTGCAGACTATGCGTGCATATGATGCTTGGTTCGTTCCTCCTCGATGATTGACAAATCCAATAGGTGCTCCTCTCAAAGGGAGACCTAGAGGCAAGGGGGCGAGAGGTAGAGGACAGGGTGGCCAGGATGGCTAGGATGATCAGGTTCTAGGGGCTATGCTGGTGGGATATTAGGTTCCACAATAACCTATAGTAGTACAACAATAGGTAGGACCACCACCACCACCACCAGATGCGAGGGATGCAAATATACAATAATTGCAGTAGCAGGTGCAAATTTTGACTGGTGAGCAGGATCGGGCTCGCCAGCAGGTGGTGGCCATCATGACCGAGAGAGATTAGGATTTGCAGTGGGTACAAGTTGTGACCGCAAAGAGGGACCAGGAGGTTGTTCGATACCAACAGATAGAGACTATGGTGGTGGCCACACACGATAGGATAATTTTGACTAGATTATACTGGGAGGCCATGACATAGGCTACATATTATAGTCATCATTATCACTGAGATGTACTACAGGAACTTAGATAGCCTGATTTTTCACAACAAAGTGATGCACGACCGAGAGTCGAGGATCAACCTGAGAGGTAGGCTGGAGAGGGTAACAACCATCAGGGCTAGCTATTGTGTACAAACACTTTTTTTGATTTTTTTGCCCCATTCTTTATCACATATATACATTCATGGGCTCCTTTTTGATAGCCTCATGGATATTGTACTCATCATTGATATACATACACTGATCTAGATTTTGTACCATGACATTCATTTTTGATATATATATGATACATATATAGATGATTTATGCCATGGTGTGTGCACTTTATTTCATGTTTATGCTATATGGGATGAGATGCTTATATTTGGTCATGTATGTATGCAATTATTTATGCTTATGTGATATGAAATGATCATGATATGATATGTGATGTTAATGATATGCTCTTTTTCATTATCTTTTCACGATATGCTATGGAATGAATGATATGGGATACAAATGTTATGGATGCAAATGATGTGGATGCATTTATTTTTGTGTATTTTATATGCAATTAATGAGATGATTATGTATGCAGATAGATGTATGGATGCAAATGCTTATGATATGAAATGATTTAAGATGCTTAGAATAATAAATCTATTTTATTCAGCACACCTTAAATGATGATGCAAATGTATGATGCAATATGCAATTATTATACTGATGGATTTTTTATGATTATTCTATGATTATGAGATGCATGTATGCTAATGATTTGTGGCTGTAGGATGGATGCATTGATGATGTTTTTGTTGACTGTCGTGATACCATTGTGATACCAGGTTAGCACAAAGAGAAGATAGAAGAATAAAGAATGAATAACCATTGATTTGGATGATTTCTTCAAAAAATACAAGTCCATAATCAATTGAGACTTTATTAGAGATGGTGATGAGACAATGAAAGATGTAGGATGAATGTAGGATGATGAGGTTCTCACATATTGGAATTGGGATTTTCTGTCATTCCTTATTGTTTGATATAACACATAGACATAATACATCAAGGTATTGATAATCAGGATGTCGTTGTATCTAGTGTAATGGACTTTTACTTGACAAAGAGATAGGATAGTTCTTGCTCACATCTTGACATATGAAAACCTCGTTGGAATGCAAGTTAAAAGCTTAGAATACATTGGACCAAAGCATACACAATAGTCAACAACATACCCTAAACAACCTTCCTACACACAACTAAGTAAGTATGCACCAAGATTATTTTACAAGAATATCCTCAAGCATAGAAAAAAAAAGATCATGATTGATGCTCCATTCATTTCTCTCTAAATCGTTTTGATAGACATCATTGAGAGGTCCTCAGAATGGGTCATTAAGATAAATCAAAAGAAAAGATCAAAGATAAACAGTTATTGTTATCTATATCTCTTGCCTTGTTTAATTTAGCTAAATTGATTTATGATACTGATGCCCATTGTAGGAAGGATACATCCTAGGAAATTTTGATCAAAAGGTTTTTTGATGTTAGGATGATGATGCTAAGATGAGCCGTTGATACAAACTTTACTGACACATTTACCTATGATCTATACTTTAGATTTTGAATATTAGGTTTCACTTTATGACTTGCTATACTTGCTTTCTGCTTATTTTGCCAAAGGTTGAAGGTGACGATTGACATATTATGGATGAAGGTTTATTATGGGTGAAAGAGAGATGGGGTGGATGGTTTTGGATTTTTTGGAATATTTCAATGTTTTTGGTATTTTGAAAATATTTTGAGCCTATTTTGGTCTTTTGAATGTTTTATGTATGTTTTGGTTTTTTGAATTATTTGAGACTTTTTAGGGTTTTCCAAGATATTTGAGGCTATTTAGGTCTTTTGAATGTTTTCTAATGTTTTTGGATTTTCAATTTTCAAATGTTTTGAGATTTTCTTATATTTGAATGTTTAGGGATTTTCAAAGTTTCAACCAAGAACCTAACCTAAAAGACCTATCCTAGGGGTCTCAAGGGTTGATCAAAGATAAGAATTTCCTATGTTATACATCTAAAGGCCGCGTAGTTCGATGGACTTGACCCATTTACAAAAAGATATGAACAATGATGAAAAATTTAGTTTATTATGATAGACTCCTAAAGGATTGACCTAGGGTGTCTCGGGGGCACATCAATGATGGCTTTTTATTGATATGAGATTTATCATTATGGGCCTACTCACGCTTGATCCATGAAGAATCGAAGCATAATGGAGCCACAGGTACTCAAATCTCAACAAGATCGATCAATCAATCAAAATTGAAAGTAAACATTTTATCAAGAAACCTAACATGCTAAATTTATGAAAGCTTTAAAGAAAACATATACTCTAATCCATTGAAATTTATCCTATTGTGGAATTGGTGTCACGTTGATGTGGAACGACGAACCTTTCCCAATCCCATGATAGTGAGATTGTTTCAGTCGATTCTATGGAAGAAAATCGATGAAACCATGCTGTTTGATGTGTGAAAACCTAGATTATAATAAAAATGAACATGATGCAAGCTAAGTTTCTTTGATTTTATGCTAAAAATGATCTAATTATGCAATTGCTAAGCTAATGCTAAGCTAATCTAAGCTAAAATGATGCTTAAAAGATGAAACCCTAATTTATTTACAAACTAAGATGGATGCATGGAAGCCATTAATGGATGGTCTAAGCTATTATGCAACTAAAATAAACTGAAAATAAGCTAAATGTGTGCAAATTGAAAATATGGATGTGAGTGAATTTAACAACATAAGTTTGCTCTGAGTGATTGCCTTCTTTGTCTCCAAATAGCGATCTATTTATAGGAGAGCAAATGAAGAATGGGCGGTTGAGATGAAAAAGCTTAATCAATAGTTGAGGTTAAAGGAGATGAGGAGGCATGGATCAAGGATTCTCATCAACAGATGAGAATGCAAGATCACATGGATCAAGAGCTCACATTTTCCTTAACAAACACACTTTTGACCTTCTCACACAGGTCAAAGGTGACTTTCCTAGAAGGTAAATGGGATAACTTGCTTTTCAAGCAAAGTGAGTTGATTGGAAGAGAGGGAATATTCCTTAGAATATTTCATTGGATGAGGATAAAGGCGAATTTAAAAATTAATTTTTTTTTAGTTGTGCAAAAAGGATAAAGAATATTCCATGGGAATATTTCCTTTGATTAGAGGAAAATTAGTTTAATTGCTAATTAAACAAGCTTTAATTTATGCAATTAGGGGATTAGAGGAATTAGAGATATTTATTAAATTAGATGATTTAATAAATAGGGGAGGGGTGAAATGATATTTAATTAACTTAGGGTTATTTAATTAAATAAGATGACTTAAGAGATTAAATTAAATATTTTAATTTATTTAATTTAATGAGATGAAGTGTTAGTGTGAAAAGAGATCAATTAGCCTGATTTAATTAATTAGGCTAATGGACGAAAAAAGATGTAATTAAATTAATTAGCTAGGCTAATTGAATTAATTAAGAGAAAAGAGGATGGTTAAAGAGGAAATGATGTTAATAAATCTGTTTCAGATGCATGATATCGATTATGACATTTTTTCAATGTCTACATTTTGCCCCTCTTTGAAGTGAGCTGCCTATTGCTTTGGTTGAAAGAACAATGCTTCTCGGATAAAAATGCTACCCAAATCAAAAAATAATATATATATATTTTTTTAGATGCCCCAACGGAAGAATAAAGCTGAGTCCCTACCCCCCTCGAAAAATCGGGCATAAATTTTGAATTTTGGGTAAATTTTGAATTTTGGGTTGATTTCTCGATAAAGGTTCAAAAGCTTCCCAAGGGTTGAGAAAGGTTTCAGGATGCAAAAATAATGCCAAAATGCAAAAAATGATGCAAAATTAGGTCTAGATTGGCAAAATTGGTGAAAATGATGAAAACCCCATTAAGAAGGTTAAATTAGGGAAAAAAACCCTAATTTGCTAGCTTAAATAGGCCAAGAGGGGTCACTTTCAATTCATTTGTGCATTCACTCTTAAGGAATTCTTACAATTTGAGCTATGAACCTTCGACGAAATGGCACACCATGAGCTTCCTCGACACATTTCTGATCGAGTTCATGAGTTCCAGTGGATTCCAGGCGTAGGACCATCGATATGTGATTCGAAACTTGATTTGAAATTTGAAATCTCGATGCATTTATTAGGTCTTAGAATTTGGAATTTAGGGGCGTCACTATATAGTGATGCCCATACTTCAATCGGTGACACCCAAACAATATATAGTGATGCATATGTCTAGGGTGACACTTTTCCACATTTGAAATTAGGGTTTCAAATTTTAAATAGCAACGCGGGCTTGTCTAGTGACACATTTGCCGATTTGAAAGTTAGGGTTAGGTTAGGCCAAATTCTAAATCATGAAACCATCTTGTATAGTGATGCATATGTCAATTTGAGTTTCAAAATGCATGAAGTGTCGCTATTTGGATTTTGAATACAGTGACACAGTTGTAAACAATGACGCATTTGGGATTTTCGAGCCAAAAATTCCAAATCTTCAAATTTTGATGATTTCTTGATGTCGTGCGCTTCATGGATGTAGGAGGTCTTCTGACCATTGATGTTGAGAGAGCATAGGTCCACCATATTGGAGAGTTTGAGTGGTCTATCAAAGCTACGCCAAGAGCACCTGGGAGAGATTGGATTGTGGTATATATCGCCTATGCACTCATTGTGAGGATACATTTAGCCATGATGATGGTGTTGTGCGAGAGATGGCACAACGATACCTCATCCTTCCACCTTCTGACAGGGGAGGCAATAGTGACCTTGGAGGATGTGTGGCGGATATTGCGGTTGCCTATCCATGGTGATTGCGTGATATATGATTCTGATGCTGGCTTTGATGCTTGCTTAGAGGTGATGGATATGGACCAGATTGTGCTGGTCACCTCACAAATAGATTTAGAGACATATAGAGGTCACGTGTCGACCTTCCAATTGATTATCATGGCCATCATTTCAAGTTTGGTGGCTCCAGATAGACATGGCCAATTTTTCAGTCTAGGATGGGGTTTGGCTTGGTAGTGGATGTTGTACCAGAGGACTCTATTTGCTTGGGTTTTCGTGGTGCTGGTCTCCTTATACCATGATCTTCATGATTTTGTTTATTGCGATGGGAGAGCCCTCAGTGCAGGTGTTACTCTTCTTCACATCTGGGCATGAGAGCACATTGCAGTGCTTTGACCAATTGTACAGGTAGTGGATGTGGAGTCAGATGATCCCATCATCTGGAGATGCCATGGTGCCATCACACTTAGGCACACAGGACAAATTGGGATCCCGTACTAGAGACAGGTGATTGAGGATATGACCGTGTTTTGGTGGCAGCCATGTCTTTAGATGCCACCAGGGTTTGATGATGTACAACAACTTTACTTCACCTGATATACTTGATATATGCATGGTTGAGAGAATACCATGGTTGAGTGGTACCTTCTTGAAAAAGTGGCTAGATAATTTGGCAATGTACAAGACAGTTCTGACAATGCGTACAGGGCTTATTTGCTCGATCGTCTAGAGAGGTTTCGACCATTCTGGCACTAGAGGCCATTGAGAGTTTTCGCTAGTTGGTTGCCTAGTCTTGGGCATATGATCAGGGAGAGGAAGATGCACATACCACTCCCATGTATGATGCATGGTTTGTGCCACCACGGTGACTCATGGATATAGCAGGTGCTCCTCCCAGAGGGAGGACATGAGGCAAAGGTGTTAGGGGCACAGGATAGGGAGGCCAGGATGGCCATGATAGATAGGTTTTGGGGGATCCTACAGTCACCTCCTTAGCAACCTCCAATAGTGCAGTAGTAGCCAGTGCCACCACCACCACCAGATGCCAAAGATGCATAGATACAGTAGTTGCAGCAGTAGGTGTAGGCTTTTGATAGGTGAGAAAGATCAGGCTCGCTAAAAAATTTTGGTTGTGACTACTGAGTGAGACCACGTTCGATAACAGGTGGTTGCAGTGACAATCGAGAGGGATGTGACTCTTCAAAGAGTTCAGGCTATTATTGGGGAGAGAGACCAAGAGGTTGCCAGACGACAACAGATAGAGACTATGGTGTCATCCATAGATGGTCAGACTATTTCAACCAAATTATATAGAGAGGTTGTTATGGAGGCTGCATATTACAGGCATCATTATCATAGATATGTTCCTATGACTCTTCGATAGCTTGATTTTTCACAACGTAGTGAGGCGCATTGTCATGTCGACGATCAGCCTAAGCGGCAAGCTGAAGAGGGTAGCAGCCACCAGAGTTAGCATTTTTGATGTACAAACACTTGATTTTGCCCCATTATTTATACTGATATACATTCATGGGATCCTTTTTGATATTCTTGTAGATATTGTACTTATTATCGACATACATACACTGATCTAGATTTTGTGCCATGAGACATTTTTTGATATATATATGATATGGATATAGATGATTCATGCTATGATGCATTGATTTTATTTCATGTATGGATGAATATGATATGAATGCTTATATATGATCATGTATGGATACATTTACTTTTATGCATGTGTGATATGCAATGATATGATATGGATGGATGCAATGTTTTATTTTTTTTCATTATCTTTTCATGATATGATATGGATGGATTCTTATGATATGCAAACGTTTATGGATGCATTTCTTTTTGTATATTTTATATGCATGTTATGATGATGAATGCATATAGATGGATGAATGCAAATGCTTATGATATGCAATGATTTAAGATGCTTAGACTAACAAATCTATATTATTCCACAACTTAAATGATAATGTAGAATATGTGATGTGATATATGCAAATGATTATGCTGATGGATGTTTTATGCGTATGATATGATTATGAGATATATGTATGTTGATGGTTTGTGGATGCATGGTGGATGCCTTGAGGATGTTTTTGAGTGTCATGATACCAGGCTAGTGCAGAGCCAAGATAGAAGAATAAAGAATGAATAAATATTGATGATGATGATTGCTTGAAAAGATCCAACAATTCTATGATCCATTGAGACTTTATTAGAGATGGTGGTGAGACAATGCAAAAGAATGCAAGATAAAATGCAAGATGGGTGGTCATAGTTCGAGATTGAGATTTTCTGTCGTTCCTTATTGTTTGATATAACACATAGACACGATGCATCAGGGTATTGATAACCAGGATGGCGTTGTATCTAGTGTAATGGAATTTGACTCGACAAACAGATATGATAGTTCTTGTTCACACCTTGACATACAAAAATGTTGTTGGAATGTAAGTTAGAAGTTTAGAACATATTGGACCAAAGCATACACAATAGTCAACAACATACTCCAAATGACCTTCCTACACACAACAAAGCAAGTATGCGCCAAAAATATTTTATAAGAGTATCCACAAACACAACAAATGAAAGATAATGATCGATGCCCCATTCCTTTTTATCTAAATAATTTTAGATAGACATCATCAAGAGGTCCTTGGAATGGGTCATTAAGATAAATCATAAGAAAAAGATCAAAGACAAATAGTCAATGTTATCTATAGCTCATGCCTAGTTTAAGTTTATCTTAGGTGATATTTGATACTGATGCCCATTGTAGGAAGGATACATCCTAGGAGATGTTGAGCAGAGGGTTGTTTGATGTTAGGATGATGATGCTAAAATGAGCTATTGCTATAAAATTCACTGACACATTTACCTATAATTTGTTGGTGTTCCAAATCGATTAGCCCAATGAATCCTATAGACTAGCCACTTTCTAATTATTAGATTCAATGGGGGGTTTGGACAACGGACAAGATTCAGTAAAAGACTGAAATCTCCCACACTTTTGGCTCTGCAGGATCAAAGTGGGTAAACCTATACAATGCCTAAAAAACTTAATTCAATTATACACAAACATTGCTTTTTATAGCAGATAATTCCCAATGAAAATACACTAAGAGAAGCATTGACAACCTCAAATTTGACTACATTCCCAGTAACTCAACACTCACTCAACAATTGGGAAGCAAGACTCAACACCAAACCACATGGATTTAAAATGATTTTTATATTTAAACTTGTTTCTGAGATGCATGAAACTGAATAATAGATCAGTGCCAATTTTGGGCCATGGAATCAAACACATAAATAAAATTCATCAACAAATGACATTCAACCAGTGGATTTAAAATTGTTAATGCCTTGCATCAACTGTTAGTGTCTTACACCAACAATCCCACTCCTATTATTAATTAGACTCTCCTTATCAAATCCAACCTGCATACTTGAAATCACTGTTATCTGCTCAAACTATTTAACCATTCCTTTGAAGTGGAACCATAAACAAATAACATAATCTCATGAAATTTGAGATGACAAACTCAAAATACTTGGTATTATTGAATTCATATGATTTAATTGTACAAGTATGGAGACAATATGAAGATATTCATGAATGTGCAAACACTTTGAAGACATTCATGATATACTAGCACAAACTAGTTGATATTTGCTGATAAAATCAACTATTACAGCTTACAGACTCAAGTTATGACTCAAAATTAAACATTTCTCTATCTACCTAGCCCCATACAAATTTTTCAGACTCAATTTCTGAACCCTTTACAAATGAAAGAAGAAGAGAAAAAATAGAAGAATGAAATGTTCCAGAAGAAGCCCTAAAGTTGATGGGGAGATGCCATTTGGAAATTCAATTCACCGTTGATCAACAAATTTGAAAAGCCTCTCTCCTCTCTCTGCAACAACAAACTTTTGCCTCCAACTTCTGTCTTTGCACCAAGTTATTCTTTGCACATTATTTCCAACACATAATAACCTTTTGATTATTAAGTGAATATTAAATTCACTTTACTTACATATTTTACATCCAACATTAAAATATTTCACCCTCCATCAAATAAAATATGAATTTATAAAGTGAATCAATAAACTCACTTTACCCTTCACTTTTACCCAGCTAACTTTTCACTTTTCACGAGACAATGTTTTAGAGTTCAAAATAAAATCACCCTTTACTTGTTTTACCTCGGACCCAAGTAGTTTAAATTTTAATATTTTACGGACCCACCTCTCATTTTCTCCTTTACTTTAAATTTAAAACAATATAAAACATTCAAAAACAAAGAAAAGCTTTTAAAATGTAAAACCATAGGCTCCCTTTATAAAAATATACCCATGTATTTAATTTTTCATGGGCCAACACTCCCCCGAAAGCAATCTCACCAACCTCACAACCCCTGTGATGACATCATCCGTTTTTGTGCGAGGCCCGCCATTGACGACCCAGATTTGGCTGCATCCCAGCTCATCCCTTTGCTGTTCATCATGGTTTGTTTTCCCTAATCTCTTCTTTGCATTTTGCACCCGCCTGCAAACATAGCTGCCACTGCTCCAGGAAACCACACTCATGAGAGGCATTCTGTGTGAGTATATTTATTTGGAGACCTGTTAGTGAATGAATCACATGCCCTTGCAATTCATACGGTGCTCAGAGATCTTATCCCCTAGCGCGATGGCCTCTCCACCACCTTTGCGTAGGCAAGAAAGATGGCAAATCAACTGCCAGTTGCATTTGCTAATGAATTTCTAAGGCCTTTTCAACACATCCAATTTGTGCGCACCTGCTGTAATGATGGCTCTCCATTTTATTTTAGGCATTTTTGATTATACAGTTCACACACCTTCTCCAATGTGTTTCTCATTTAATGGCTTGAGAACTCTTACAATTTTGGCATATTTCACTGTAGACATACTGGCCGCCATCTCTCTGTGGAGATCATTCTGCAGCACTAAGTCGGCCTTTCTCAAAATGATTATCATCATTCTCATTGAATTTCTCCTCCCACGATTTTATTTCCACTGCAAATGCTCACAGCAAGGTAAAAAGTGCGTTGGGCGTCTCCATTTACTTTCTTGAAAATTCTTGAAGCATTTATATCAAATCCATCTTGCCACATGAGCGATGACCCCAAATAAGAATTTCTTCAAACAATTTAGATACGTTATGATCACAGGCACAAATTGCCTTTTGCAAAGTTAAACATGCTTAATCAACACCCCACAATGGTGTTTCCTCTTCAACTGCTGCCGCGCCAATTACATTTGCTTGAAAGTTATTAAGGCATTTTCAACAACTACATTTGATCTATTTTCTACAGCTCGATGCGTACTCCTCCATTCATCATCTTATGGCGTTCCCTGAGATCACATTTATTGAGGCATTCTCCTCAAGCTGGTCGCGTGCTATGAAAGTATCCAAAGTCTTTCCAACAAATCCATTTTGATCATAGCCTGAGACATGCGCTATCCTTTGCACCTTGATGGATGTCCATAACCCGTTTCAAAACCCCCACATCGTGCTCGTTCCACTGGCTGGCCGCGCCCTTTATTCATCTCTTTTGCTTGAAGGCTTCTAAAGTCTTCTCAACATATTCATTTTGTGTATGCAACAAGTATGGTGGCGCCTCCTCCACTGTTTCAAAAGACTTAGGACATAAATTGATTATCCTTTATGCTTTGATAGGTTTCCATACCCTATAGCAGACCCATGTTGGCCTTTGGCACTGTCAAAGAGAGGCCTTTCACAATAGTTTCAAGCCTCTTACTGGCTGGTCGCGCCCCTTCGACAACTCCATTTTGTGCGTATCATGCAATCATGGCATTCCATGAGATCACATTACTCAGCCTCATGATATGCCAATTATATTCGCTTAAGAGTTTCTAACACTTTTTAATAAATATGTTTTGTGTTAAGTATATATGTTCTGCACTTTCAAACATTGTTGCTCCCATACATTAACAGGGGCATTTGCAATTTCAACATCTGACAAATCACTATGCGCACAGTTGCAAAATAATTTGAACCTTCAAGTGGAAAAGCCACATAGAACTCTCTGTGTTTAACTTATGTTGATTTGAGTATTTCCAATGATCTGCTCTCATGTTCAAGCTTCGAGCAAATATGTTTGCTGAGGCAGCTTCTTGTACCTTGGTAGAAGTTTCTTTTACAGCATCAAGTTGTCCCCTTTTAATGAAGACCCATTTACACAATCCAGATACAAACTGCTCATTACCATTTTGCATACTTACTTACTATAAGACAGATTTGTGTAACCGGGCCTTTGATACTCCGTTTTAAATTGAGAAACACCATACACATCAAGAACTTGGAATTGAGTTTTCAGAACATAAGGACTCATTATGTATAATTGAACTTGAACATAACCTTGTAGCGGCTCAAACAATCTAGCAAGATTAAAATTGTGACTTTGTTCCATGGTGAATAATACTATCCTCATGCATTCATTATTTCTCATCATCTATTCTTTGAGAATGAGTCCATGCTATCCATACTCCTACCTCATTTTTGATCGAGTCATCACATAAATTTAGTAATTTCCATTACTTACTCAAGTGATGCATTTACAACCTCGTGACTATGCAGAGCAAGTCGGGTCCCATTCGGGCCCGACTAATTTTTGTTTTGTTTTCAAACAAGTTTTATGTTCAATTGACTTAAAACTACTTTTTGAATGCATCAAGAGTGATAAAATGAATTAGGTTTCGCTTAAAATTTGCTTTCAGACATTTTTGCATAGTGGTGAAAACTGGCCAACTTAGCTCTGGAATCGACCTGGGAAACTAGTCAAACGATCCCTTGGAGCCACAAAAACTTGCAGACATGTAGACATCTGACCCAAGAATGCAGTGCAATAAACAGATCAAAAAAAAGACTCTCGAGGTTAAAGTTATTAATTATCAAAGTTGCTCAATTGAAGTTTTTGCAACAACAACCTATTCAGAACAAATTAAAACTCACCTAATTGCCAATTTTGAAAAATAGCAAATCAAATCCTAGGAGGCTGCCACTAGAAACATAAACAAATTTAGGTACCTTGAGCACGTGTGCGAAAGGAATTAGCTTGAATGATCACCGATCAAAAGATATTAGGTGTCAAAGTTGACCACCCTGAAAGGTTTCAGGAAATGCAGAAGCAAAACTGAATAAATTGCATTTGGTTTTGACCTGGTAAAAATAACAAATCAGTTCAGAACACTCTTAAACCTAACATACGATCTCATCTTAGTATGGAGAATTTAGAGCAACAATCAATTTGACTTGAAAATTAATTAGCTACAAAATACAAGTTCAAACGGGAGACAACTTTGCAAAACTGAAAGTTTGCAAACAACAGAAAAGTGTCAAAACCCTCCAGCTTCGCTTTTCAAAACCCTATCAAAACTTATTGTGGGAAGCTGAAAATTGACATGCACGTTCACATATGTCAATTGAATATGTCTACAAAGGTGTTTTGCATGAAAATCATTTGGCTCCAAATTACGACCCTCCAAAGTGGGTCATTTAAGCATATTTCTCAAGTGCAATTTTGAAAGTGTAGAGGCAAAATTTTCGAGATGGACACTTCAAATTTGAAAAATTTGAGAGTGCCATCATGATTTAGACTTGATATTTTGACTTTTGAGTTCGCACTTTACCACTTGCCATGCTTGTTTTCTACTTGTTTCGCCAAAGGGTGAAGGTGATGATCGTTTATTATTGGTGAAAGTTTATTACGGGTGAAAGTGAGATGGGATAGATGAAATTTTGGATTTTTTAGAATATTTGAATGTTTTTGGTCTTTTCGAAAGTTTATACGAATGTTTAGGTTTTTTCAATTATTTGAGGCAGTTTAGGGTTTTTTAATTTTTTTTAAAGCTTTTAGGTCTTTTGAACGTTTTCTATTGTTTTTGTGTTTTCTATTTTCTTAACGTTTTTGGCTTTTCTGAATATTTGGATGTTTTGGGGATTTTCGAGATATTTGGATGTTTTGGGTTTTCTGAGATATCTAGATGTTTTGGGGTTTTCTGAGATATTTGGATGGTTTAGGGTTTTCTGAATTTTGAGTTTCAACCAAGAACTTAACCTAAAGACCTATCCTAGGGCCTTGAGGCTGATCAAAGATTAGCCTTGCCTACATTATACATGCATAGACCACATAGTTTAACTAAACTCGACTCACTTACAGGACAAAGATATAAACAAATAAGAGACACCGACTAATTACAATAGATCGCTATAGGACTGACCTAGGGTGTCTCAGGGGCACATCAATGATGGCCTTGCCTATGTTCAAGCTCAGAGACGATGTAGTTTGACACAAGGAATTATTTTTTGGAATTTTTGATGTTCCACCTGTTTAGGGGAATTGATGTTTTTTGGATGTTTTGGATTTTCCTTTCAATTTTCTAAATGTTTTTTGATTTTTGTTGTACCTATTTTGCAAATGTTATGGATTTTATGGATAAGGTTGTATGAATGTTTATGGATTTTTTTGATAAGATGTCTCATGACCTCAAGATATACAAGAACCTGATTGTGATGCATAACGAAATGCCCCCAGTGTGATATGTTAGCCTACTTCGATAAAGGTAGGATAAACTAACCTTGGAATATGCCAAGTAGTGCTAAAGAGTTCTTGATACCATACAGTGATAAGCCATGATAAGGACACGAATGGGGGATAAATGGTGATACAAAGAATGATAGGTCGAAAGAGCCAAAGAATAGATGAAGATACCTTATTGATGTAGGGAGGGGTGGTAACCTCCTTACAATGGCAATCAAATGAGTTTTAGGCCAACCTCAAAATAAAATTCAAAGATCCCAACAAAAATCACTCTTGACTAGGACTGTCCTAGTAACACCTCTAACCCGGTTTCAGACACTTTTCTCAGTACCTTCCCAAAACACTTACCAATTAAATGATGGATTAAGATACCCTTTTGGGGTCTACATAACATATATCAGAACCAATAGCAACTCCTTTGGAACCATCATTGACTTTCAATAGACCTACCTTGCAAAAGGCTACACAATTGGCTCACCTTTACAAAGGAAGTCCTTGACAAACGTTTTCTCCCTACAAAAACACCTCAAAAATCATGAGACATGTGATCAAACATCAAATTCTCCAATTAGTTTTCCATTCCAAGGCTTCCACTATACCAAACTAGAAAACTCTCCACTTTCAAGTAAAAACCAAGGGTTTTGTTGAAAATCCCATTTATAAAGATTATCCAATCAATCCAATGATTCAAACACCCCACATACCACCTGCATATGCTCAATGAACCTTTACTCAGATCATTTAATCAAAAAATTATCAAAACCATGCTTTAGTTACCCAATTTCACACTAACATGACTTTGCACAACACCAGGGCATTACCTTCCAACCACCAACGCTTTGTTAAAAATACAAATAAGTATAGAAACTTAAAAAAACATGATACATGCCTTTAGTCTGAATCACAGGTCACCACAGTAGGAGGAAAGGCTCCATTCCTAAAATAAATGAAACCCTAGACCCTACTGGTCTGCTACAGGTAGAGTGAGGAAAAAGAGATTTTCTTCTACAAATACCAATAAGAGACCACCAAAATGATTGAAAATGAACAATATCACATCTCACCACACTATCATGTGAGTTTTGAACCCAATGGTGCCCTTGTTGGGCCGTACACAGTCAGAAACCCAAGAAGAAATACTGAAAACACAAAATTTAGAAGTTAAAAATATAGAATACTTAAAAAATGCATTTATTAACCATCCATTCAAGCTTGGAAGACCTTCTTATACATTTCTCAATTCCAACCAACTCCTTCAATGCCCCCAACTACCCTTAACAACACTTAATACTCTAACAACTCCTAATTTGCATTTTCCTTGTCAATGTTGTTCTTTGACAACATTTTACAACATTGTTTTGCAATTTCCTCTTAATTGATTTCCTAAGACCCCAAAAGATTTCAAATACATATAAGATGGTCATTGAGACCTTATTAATGAAGGAAAACATGAAAACCAAATCCATTCTATACCCTATCCATCTAGACCTCATTGCCAACATTGACATTAATTGACAACTTATTACATTGCATCATATTTTAGCATATTTTGCAACTTCCTCATTGCATATTGATTAAAAGACCTCTAATTAGCCTATTGAACCTTAAAAAACTACATTTGTTTTCATTGCAAGGTGTAGGTCCCCCTGCACCATACACCCCCCCATAGGAAAACTCTTGTCCCAAGAGTAAAATCTTGCTCCTTGTCTCCACATCGCTGCTCCATGCATCTTCAGACCTGATGTCTACCTCCTCCTTATCCTTGGGTCAAAGGTTGGTGTTGCTCTAGGTCTCATACCTTCAAACAAACAATCATTAGCCATACCTCTACTTGCCACCTTCTTTGCTTCATCTATACTTTTGTATCCTTCCACTATGCCCTGCATACTGTGCTTTGCCTCTACTGCCATCAAACCTTTGCCTCTTTGTTCATTTTGTTCATTCCTTACTGTCCCTAGACCTTCCACTCTACCATAACCATGTTTATCTATCCTCTCAAAGTTACCAACCTCCACACTAGCAAATCCTACTTGCTTTGCATCATCACCCATGTTGATAGGACACACAATGGTCCCAACTACAATCACCTCTTGCTTCAAAAACTTGTCTATAAACCTCTCACCATGTCTTCCATGCTGCCCTATAGAATTTTCAACATCTACCTTGACTGAATCAAACCTAGGCATGACTTCCTTTCCTGCCCTTTGCAAAATATACCTTCCACTATCCTAACACCATTTGTAGGTGTATTCCTTGTTGCCTCAACACCATTAGCCTGCTCCAAATCATAAAGCACGCCATCCCTACTATCCTCAAGCCCTATAGGCTCCTTTTTTCCAAAAATCACCACCTTGGACTTACCTTTATCCTTCTCTTTTCCCTTCAAAGGAGTTAGTTTGAAACTTTGATCATCCTTCCAAATTGTATAGGTGTTTTCCCAACCATCATACATGGACCTTCTATCAAATTGACATGGCCTCCCCAAGAGCACATGACAAAAATCCATTGGAAATATGTCACATAAGACTCTATCCTTGTACTCTCCAATATGGAGATCCACATAAGCTTTCTCATTCACCACTAAAGTTTGACTATCATTCACCCAAGAAACTCTATAGGGTGCTACATGAGGTATCTTTTCCAAACTTAACTTATCTACCATCTCCCTAGACACCATATTATCTTGAGAGCCTAAATCAATGACAACTTGACACACTTTACCTTTGCATTTGTATGAAGTTCTAAGGAGACTCCTTCTTTGACTCAAATCTTCCTCCTTAGGTACTTGCAACAAAGTCCTTCTTACCATAAGTGCTTCTCCCTCTTCTGGATCAACAAATTTGCATGAACTCTCACATTCTTCTTCTTGGACCAGTTGTGGTCTTCTTTCACTCCTCCTATCACCACTTGATACTGAACCTTTACCTTGAGGACACTTGAAAAATGGGTGTCCAAATTCTTGACAATTGTAGCATCTTCCTAAAAAGGTGTTTGTATTTCTTCCTCCACCAAATGTGCCTCTTGTACCTCTCCATCCAAATCAGATTGCTCTTGCTCCTTATTGACATCTCCTTGACTCTAATTGTTTTTCTTTGAACTAGGGAAGGATCCTCTACCTCTAGAAGTGTTGCCTCTACATCTTGCTGCCTTCTCTTGTCTCCTCTTTAGTTTTTCTTCTGCCCTCATTGCCATTTGAAAGCATTGTTCAATTGATTTTGGTGCCATCGAGTTGATTTCATCCTGAATGTTGTATCTCAAACCATTCAAGTACCTAGCAACCATTTCTTCCTCATCTTCTTCATGTTTAGTCCTTATGCTTAGCCTATAAAATTCTTCAATATATGATTGCACATCTAGTTCCTTTTGTCTAAGATTTTGCAACTTATTAAGAAATTGAACATTATAATCAGAAGGAAGAAATTTACCTTTGATTTTTGTCTTCATTTTCTCCTAGGAAGTGATATTTCTTTTTCCTTGATTTTGCCTTTCCTCTTGCACAAAATTCCACCAGACCAAAGCATGTCCTTTCAGTTTTGTTTTTGCCCTCTTCACCTTATGCCCTTCATCAATCTCTTCACTGTCAAAATAGTTCTCCATGGATCCAATCCAATCTAGGAGCTCTTCACTTTCAAGTTTGCCTCCATACATAGGCACATCCATTTTACCATGTCCATCCTTCTTCATAGCCTTCAAAAGCTTCATTGTTCTCATATCTTCTGGATCCATATCCTCTTCTTCACTAGAGGTCTCTTCCTCTCCAAAATCAATTTCTTCCAAAAGAGTCCTACCTTTAGCCTTTATTCCAACAATCTCCTACTTTAGGGCTTCTATTTCTTTGTCATGATTGTCAATCTTCCTTGCAACAACATTCCCCTTAGGAGGCATTTTGATTCCTCCAACTACCTTCTTCTTCTTACACACAAACTTCAACTTTCTCTCACAAAAGACCTACTCCCTTGCTCTGATACCAATTTGATGTAGAGAGGGGTGGTAACCTCCTTACATTGGAAATCAAATGAGTTTCAGGCCAACCTCAAAATAGAATTCAAAGATCCCAACAAAAATTACTCTTGACTAGGATTGTCCTAGTAACACCTCTAAGCCGGTTTCAGGCACTTTTCTCAATACATTCCCAAAACACTTACCAAAAAAATTATGGATTAATATACTCTTTTGGGGTCTACATAACATATATCAGAACCAATAGCAACTCCTTTGGACCATCATTGACTTTCAATAGACCTACCTTGCAAAAGGCTACACAATTGGCTTACCTTTACAAAGGAAGTCCTTCAAAAATGTTTGCTCCCTACAAAAAAACCTCAAATAGTCATGAGACATGTGATCAAACATCAAATTATCCAATTAGTTTTCCATTCCAAGGCTTCCACAATACCAAACTAGAAAACCCTCCACTTTCAAGTAAAAACCAAGGGTTTTATTGAAAATCCCATTTACAAAAATTATCCAATCAATACAATGATTCAAACACCCCACATACCACCTGCATATGCTCAATGAACCTTTACTCAGATCATTGAATCAAAAATTTATCAAAACCATGCTTTAGTTACCCAGTTTCACACTAACATGACTCTACCCAACACCAGGGCATTACCTTCCAGCCACCAACGCCTTGTTAAAACTCCAAACAAGTATAGAAAATTAAAACAACATGATACAAGACTTTCCTCTGAATCAAAGTTCACTGCAGTGGGAGGAAACGCTCCATTCCTAAAATAAATGAAACCCTAGACCGTGTCGGTCTGCTACATGCAGAGTGAGGAAAAAATAGATTTTCTTCTACAAATACCAATAAGAGATCACCAAAATCATTGAAAATGAAAAATATCACATATCACCACACTATCATGTGAGTTTTGAACCCAATGGTGCCCTTGTTGGGCCATACACAGTAAAAACCCAAGAAGAAATACTAAAAAACATAGAATTTATAAGTTGAAAACAGAGAAAATACTCAAAAAATGCATTTATTAACCATCCATTCGGGCTTGGAAGACCTTCTTATACATTTATCAATTCCAACCAACTCCTTTAATGCCCCCAACTACCCTTAACAACACTTAAGACTCTAACAACTCCTAATTTGCATTTTCCTTGTCAATGTTGCTCTTTGGCAACATTTTACAACATTGTTTTGCAATTTCCTCTTAATTGACTTTTTAAGACCCCAAAAGCTTTCAAATACATATAAGATGGTCATTGAGACCTTATTCGTGAAGGAAAATATGAAAATAAAATCTATTCTATACCCTATCCACCTAGACCTCATTGTCAACATTGACATTGGTTGACAACTTATTACATTGCATCATATTTTAGCATATTTTTGAACTTCCTCATTGCATATTGATTAAAAGACCTCTAATTAGCCTATTGAACCTTAAAACACTCCATTTGTTTTCATTGCAAGGTGTAGGTGCCCCTGCACCACTTATTTATGCGAGGCACCTGTTTGCTAGGTTTTCACCAAGGTACTTGCCCAAAGCGCCACCAAAGTGGTTTTCACTAGAGGATGATTTAGTTTCTTCTTTTTTGAATCTTTTTTCTCATTTTTTTGATTATGATCATTTTTTATTTTTTTTTGTATTTTCTGATATACACCCCTCATGTTTTAGGCATAAAACTTTTGGAGATGTAAGATGTTGATAGGTTCTTGCAAGGGTTCACCTTCACGGTTTGAAAATTGGTATGCTCTTGATCCATAGCTTGCTATGATGACAAAGGGACCCAACTAGTTAGGCTCAAAATTTCCTTCACTTTCTTGATATGGAAGATTCTTCTGATTTTTCTTTAATACCAGATCCCCTACCTAGAATGATCAACATTTGTTATTATGTTTCAGTTGGTTTTGATACACTTGCAAATGATTAAGGGAATCAAGATGACATTCATCCAAATTTTTTAGCTCATTCAGTTGAGACAATCTGTACTACCCCTAAGTTATCAAATTCTTTAGTGATACTTGCAATGATGGGAGCTCAACCTCAATAGGAAAGATGGCTTCTGATCCATAGACCAGGGAAAAATGGGTTGCTCCTATAGGTGTGCGGGTACTCGTTTGATAAGCTCAAAGAGAAGGATTTAGCTACAGATGCCAATCATGACCAGCTTCGTTAACTATTTTCTTTAGGATTTTTAGGATAGTTTTGTTTGTTGCTTCTGCTTGGCTATTGCCTTGGGGATAGTATGGTGTAGAGAATCGATGTTGAATATTGAATCTCTGGCACATCTCTTTCACATCCTGATTTTTGAATGGGGTTCCATTGTCTGAGATGAGGGTTTGTGGTATACCATAGTGAAAAATTAGGTAATTCAAGATAAGCTTGGCTATTTGCTCCCCCATTATGTAGGTCATAGGAATGGTTTCAACCCACTTAGTAAAGTACTCAGTGGTAGTTATGATAAACTTATGGCTGTTGGATGAGGTTGGAGTGATTTTTCCTATGAGGTCAAGTCCCCATTGTGAAAAAGGCCATGTTGTGATCATTGGTTGTAATTATTGAGCTGGAGCATGAATAAGGTCCCCATGCTATTGACACTAGATGCATTTATGCACATATTAATGAGCTTCTTTTTCCATGGTTGGCCAATAGTACCCCATCCTCAATAGTTTACTAGCTAATGTCATACTACTAGAATGGGACCCACATATGCCATCATGCGCTTTTTTTAAGGTAGTTAAGGCTTCCTCTTGGTTAAGACATCATAGCAATGTCCCTTCGATGCTTCGATGGTAAAGGTTATCACCTAGGATCACGAATCAGGATGCCTTTTTGATAATGGTCTTTTTAAGGTTCGGGGTGATATCCGATGGAAGGGTTCCTCTATTATGGTAAGTAATGATGTCATGGTACCAAGGGGATCTAGGACCAACAATGACACACACGAATTCAGATTCATGGATTTTGAAAGTTGGTACAAGAAGTTGTTCTACCAAGAATTCACATTGAAGGATGTTGTTTGACATGTTCAGTAGTGATCCAATTGTTGCCATGGCATTTGCTACTTTATTATTCATATGAGGAATCTGTTCAAAATTTATGTCTATAAAAATATCTTTGAGATTCTCCACCATCTTCTTATAAGGAGTGAGTTTTTCATCTTTGGTTTGATAGTCATCATTGACGTGGTTGATAACCAGCTGTGAGTCTCCATAGAATTTCATCTCTTGTATCTGCCACTGAACCACTATCCTGAGACTTGTGAGTAAGGCTTCATACTCAACAATGTTGTTGGTACATGGGAATGATAGCTTGTAAGACTTTGGGATGTAGTCCCCTTGAGGGGTGATGAAAAAATGCCGGCTCCTGATCTGTATTGGGTGAATGATCCATCAAAGTACATATTCCATTGAGCTATTAGATTAATAAGGAACATTGATTCATTAGGGAAATAAGATGTTAATGGGTTCTCATCATAGATAGGTGCTTCTGCTAGCTGGTCTATGATCACTTGTCCTTTTATTGACTTGCATTCCACATAATCTATGTCAAACTCTGTCAAGATCATTACCCATTTAGACATTTAGCCTGTGAGGGTTGCTTTAGATAACAAATATTTTAATGGATCAATCTTTGTGATGAGCTTGATTTGGTGTGACAACATGTAATGCCTGAACTTTTGTGAAGCAAAACCTACCACTAGGCATACTTTATCAATGGGTGAATTGTTCATCTCATAGTCTACCAAGGTTCTATTGATGTAGTATATGGCTGTTTCTTTTCCGTTTTCATCATGTTGTGCTAAAAGAGCTCCTAATGATTCTTATGTTGCTAAGATGTATAGGATTAGTGGCTTGTTTGGTATTGGCAATACGACCACTGGAGGTGTTAGTAGATAATCCTTGATCTGTTGGAAAGCTTTATCACATTTATCATCCCATTTGTAAGTTATCCCTTTATGGAGAAGATGTGAAAAGGTGTGAGTCTTATCTGATAACTGAGCTATGAAACTTCTGATGGATTGTATCCTTCCTTGTAATCCTCTCATCTGCTTCAATATCTGTGGTGGTTCCATGTCTAAGATAGCTTTTACCTTTGTTGGATCAATTTCTATCCCTATTTGTGAAATAATGAAGCCAAGAAGTTTCCCTGATGTGACCTCAAACACACTTTTTTGGATTCAATCGTATTTTGTATTCTTCAAGTCTATCAAAGATAGGTCCTAAGACTTGTATGTTCTCACTTATCTTTTTAATTTTTCCAAAATATCATCCACATAATCTTCAACTATTTTGTGGATCATATCATGAAAGATGAGGGTCATTTCTCTTTGATAGGTAGCTCCTATATTCTTCAATCCAAATGGCATCACATTCCAGCAGTAGGTTCCCCATGGACAAGTAAACGCAGTTTTATGTTGATCTTCTTTGGCGATTATGATTTTATTGTAGCCTAAAAATCCATCCATGAGCGACAAAATTTTATGTCCAACTGTTAAATCCACAATAAGATCAATGTTAGGAAGAGGGAAATCATCCTTTGGACATGCCTTATTTAGATCCCTAAAATCAATGTATATTCTGGTGCCCCCATTGGGTTTTGAGACTGGTACCAAGTTTGAAACCAACTCAAGATAATCTATCAATTAGATGAATCCAACGTCAAGCAGCTTTTGTAGTTCCAGTTTTACCAAGAGTGCTATTTGAGGGTGCATCTTTCTTAATTTTTGCTTGACTAATTTGGCTTTAGGATAAATGGCTAGGTGATGTACAAATACTTCTAGATCAAGGCCTGGCATATCCGTATATGACCATGCAAAGTTAGCTCTTCTCTTCTCAAGGAATGTTGCAAGTTTCTTTTGTTCTTCATCTAGCAAGGATTCAACATAAAAGGTGATCTTAGGTTCTTCTTTTGTGCCCACATTGAATGGTCTAGCATTTTTTGCTAGTACTGCTGATTTTTATGGATGCATTGCACTAAGGGGGAGATTGAATCCCTCATCCTTGGGTGCCTCAGGGAGGTTTTCACCATCATATGCATCCTTTGTTTTTACTATTTTAGGATCAGAGAGTGCCACGAGGTGGTTTTCACTCAAGGATTTGCAAGTTTATTGCATTTCATTTATTTTGCGACTAAAGGATAAAACTTGGCTTCAAGGCTCTTGCAATAGTAGAAGGGCTCATGATCTCCATGGATAGTGATTTCTCTTCCTTCAAAAGGAAACTTCACACACTGATGATAGGTTGAGGCTACAGATTTCAGAGAATGAATCCAAGGTCGACCAAGTAGAATGTTATAGGGAAGATCAAGATCAAGTACTTGGAATTTAGTTTCTACAATAAGAGGTCCCACCTGGATAGGGAGTGCTATGATTCCTTGTGATACCCGTTCTTGGTTGTCGTATACTTTGATGGTGGTACTCTTCGTATTTTCAATAGTATCTTTTGAATAGCCTAGATGCTTGATCAACTATAGGGTACAAATGTTTAGACCGACACCTCCATCTACCAAGACTCTTTTGAGCTTGTTTTTATGAATGACAACCTCAAGGTGTAAAGAATGATTATGAGATGGTTGTGATGGTAAATATTGTTTGGAGAAGGTAAGAAGATGAGTGGAAATATGTCCTACCATAGCTTGAAACTGATTGGTATCAATGTTCTCAGGAACAAATGACTCAAATAAGGATTTTTCTAGTATTTCCCTATGTGGAGGAGATAGTTTTAGGAGTTCCAAAATTGATATCTAAGTGGGGGTTTGTTTAAGTTGGTCTACAAGATTGTACTTGATAGGATTAGACACAGGAAAAGTAGGCTATGTCCTAGATTGAGTTGGGAAAATCCTTGAATGGTTATTTTTCCACATCACGTGGTGACTCCACATTCCATACTAGCTCCTTTGATGGTGACAACAGTGATAAAACTATCATAGGAAGCAACTACATTGGAATACGAATTTTGAACATTGGTGTAATTCTTAGGTTTCTAGCGGGTACCTCCACAGAGATGGTGTCATTTTCTATAAGATCTTGAAAGATATTCTTGAGTTTCATGCAATTTTCTATTTTATGTCCCCTGATTTTATGAAATTCACAGAGATCACACTCGTTGTACCAGGGTGGATTTTCTTGGGGTTCTTGGTAGTTTTCAAAGTTAGGAAGTGTTATCAAATTTGACTCTACCAATTTCTTCATGATAGTTTTGATAGGCTCTGATAACTTCATGTAATTACATTTGGGATAGTTGGTTTTGTTATCGGTTTGTCTTGGTTGCATGTTGTTATTGATGCGATTGTTCTGAGGTGGTACCATTTGTTGCACAGTTGGTTGGATATTAGCAACTTGTTTATCATTGGATCTAGGAGCACTTAGTATGACCTTGTCATCCACTGCATCATCGTTTGTTACATTTTTGTTTTTAGCCCATACATGATGTTTCTCATTTGAACTAGTTGAAGGACGATTGTCTTTATAAGCTTAATTATTTCCTTGTGAGATTAAGGCTCTTTCAATGTTAAGGGATCTTGGAACAAGTTCATCATAGGATGTGTTGCATTGCATTTTTAAGTGGAATGATAGATTTGGATCAAGGTTGGCCATAATGATTCCCACTTGTTCATCAGGAAGAGGCCACTTGCTTTTACTAGCTCTTTGTCTCCATTGTTGTAAGAAATTTGTAAAGGTTTCCCCTGGATTTTTTATGAGAGTGTACAAATATTCTAGTCTAACGTCCATGTTGAGATTGAAGGAAAAATGATCAGTGAATTTGTTAGTGACTTCTTGAAAAGTTTTGATATGAGGAGGCAAATGAGAAAACCAATCCATAACAGGGCTTGTTAAACTTCAAGGGAAGAGGCACATTAGATATGAATCATTGTAAGCCACTTCCATACACACGACATTAAATTATTTGATGTGGTCTACAAGACTTCCTCTCCCTCTGTATTTTTCAAACTTGGGGATTTCAAAACTGGAAGGAAATGGTATCATTGCTATGTTTTGATCAAATGGGTAAGGACACAAGTTTTGTGTATGAGGTTTCTTGGTCTTGCTCATATGAAGGCCCTGCATTTCTTGCGAGAGTGCTTTTAATTGTGATGCTAGATCATCTTGTGAATTAGGTGGAGGAACATATGTTGGGATGAGAGATGAGGTATATGGGGTGTATGAAGGTGTGATATTTGTGAAAGTGATGAATATGTTCTTGATGTGTTGGGATTGATGATATTCATATGAGGAAAATAGGAACCCTGTTGTTGCTGCTAGGGGTACTGTTGAGCTAGTAAGGCTTGCTGTTGAGCTTGCTATTGTTGTTGTGCCACTAGGGATTGTTGTTGGAACTGCTATTGTTGTTGTGTTGTGATGACTTTTTGTTGGGCCTGACATTGTTGCTGTGCTATGAAGGATGCTTGATAGGCTTCTTGTTGTTGTTGTGTGGATTGTTGTGCTACTAAAGTTGCTTACTGAGCTTGTTGGGAAATGGCCGCTTGCTGCTATTGCTATTACTGTTGTGCTAAGGCTACTTGCTGAGCTTGATGTTGTTGTTGAGCTAAGGCTACTTGTAGAGCTTGATATTGTTGCTGAGCTAAGGTTTCTTTTTGTGCTTGTTGTTGTTGTTGAGCTAAGGTTGCTTGTTGTGATTGTTGTTGTTGTTGTTGTGCTAGTATTGCTTGTTGTTCTTGCTATTGTTGTATGACTTGTTGATAAGTTTTTTGTACTTGTTGTAAGGCTAAAGAATGTGCTTGCAATGTAGGATTAGGTGGTTATTGAGACATTTGTGAAGGATCAAGTATGTTGATGTTTTGAGTGGTGAGGATATTGGTAGTGAAAGATGGAGGATTCCTTGGGTTTAACATTCCTTTCAATATGGTAGAATGAGATGGAGGAATGTATGTTTGAGATCCTAATTGATTTGGTATAGAAAAGGGAGCTATTGGAAAAGACGATGTCATTAAATTTGGCAATGAAAATGACACACTAGGACCTTGAGTCCATTGGTTGAAAATATTCCCTTGTCCCATGTTTGGAGGATTTCCTTGTGCAAAAGATGTAAACAAAGGATTGGTGATCAAGGTACTCACAGATTTAATGGAACTTGTAACCAAGAGATTTCTTTGAGGTGGACTGATAGGAGATGATGTGGTAATGATAGATGGAATGGATGAACCCACCGAAGGGTTGGATAAAGATGTACCTAGTTGCGTTGAGGGTTGATTCTGTGATACGGTTATCACTTTCCCTTGTGTGTTGCTTTGATATTTTTGGTCTGTACCACTTTGCATGATGGTAGGTACACTTGTGGTACTCATAGATGTAGATGAAGAAGGGTGTCCCCAAAATGTTGAAGTGGTGGTGGAATAGTGAAGTTCAAGTGGAGTGTGTAGCTATTTTAGATCCTCGAGAATACGAGGAGCACCAAAGGTAGGTGTCTAAATGGTAGTGGGAGGTGGAGGATTGGTTTCAAGAGTACCCACAAGTGTATTACTTTTGAATGGTAGGGTGTGACCAAAATATTTAGCAAGCCCAGTTGCAAGACTAGGTATGTAAGTTTGACTTATCCCTTGTGATGGAGTTGTGAAATCGTGTGTGAAATCCTATGCTACAAATGTTGGGGAGATAGGAGCTATACTTTCAAAATATTGATGTTCTAAAAGTTCTTCCCTAGTGAGCTCAAACAGATTGTTGGTGATGTCTTTGATTTCATATGGTCCTGAAGGAGATGATGGATGTTGCGATGGTGTAACCTGACTTCTAGGATCAAATTCTAAAGGATTTGGATCACTTGAGGTAAATGTAACTTTTTCTTTTTTCATGATTCTCTTGTGTTGCGATCTCATTTTTACCATAAAATTCGGGTCATTGATGGGAGGGTTGTGTTGAGATTTATGATGTTTGAACTCTCTAGTGGACTCAAATTTAGGTAAAAGGGACACCCTAAGTCTTTTTGGAGCAATGATGATGATGGAAGATGAAAAGATGGGTGATGTGGAAAGTGATCTTTGCAATCATTTTGAAACAACACTTTTGACTTGAGTTTGATGTTGTGATGTTAGAATAAAAGGATGATAATGAACTTAGAAATATTTAGGGTAGAATTGTGACTTTCAAGATAAAATAGTTCATAGATGATAACTATCTTAACTAAATTCATGGAAAATGATACATTTCACAAGCAAAGTAGCTAAGGTAGCAAGTTGGTTTGAGGTTTTAAGTCCCAAAGTGTTGGTGTATTTAAAATTTTGTAAAGATAGATGAGGTGAAGGATGAAATATGATGAAGGGGTGGATGAGATGTTTGAACCAATGTTGACTTAGAATGAACCTATGTTTTCCAAGACCACGGTGGCGAGAATGATGCTAGACCTCTAAAAAAAATGTTTGAATCCTAAAGACTCAATGCTTTTTTTTAGAAATCTTTTGGATATTCAAAAATTTGAATGTTTTGGCTTGTGAAGAACATGTGTAGGTCAAAATTTCTTCTTATAGCATGTTCATAAAAGTTTATCAGCAATTTGTTTCTATTTTCGTAGAGTGCCTCAATGCGGTTGTTGATTGTGTTTCCACAACAATGTCTAAGTTTATGGTGACAACCACTTGACTTTCGTTTGGGGATCTTTACTTTGCATGAGATCATTTGAGCTTTTGTTTTGATAATTCTAAGGTAGTTTCACTTTATAGACTTGGATTGTACGAGAGAAGCTTAGTATCATGGAAAAGACCAGGGTTTTGACTCCAAAAGAAAGCATATAATTCTGGACTATACCTTGAAGTGTGTCTATAAAATTTTTCCACTATCTTTTTTCTATTCTTGTGAATTGCCAAAATGTGTTTCTTGAAAGCTTTTGGTTTAAGATGCCCAAGCTTAGAATTCTAACCTGTAGATCTTGTTTTGGGGATCTTAATCTTGTGTGAAATCATTAAAGAAGTAGAAGATAATTATTGCCACACGGGAGGTGGTAATATGGGCCTTTTAGCCAAAATATATGCTCTTCATTCTTCTTTATCCAAGATAGTTGCAAAAATTCTCCACTGATTGGATTTTCTTCTAGTTTCAAAAGTAAAGGTTCCCAAAGTGCTGATAATGTCCGTTTGTTCTCCCTCAATGAACTCAAAGTTTGGCTGAATTAAAACACTTGGAAGATCAGGTTGTTCAACAGGAGCAATCGGTCTCCAAATAGTCATGTGGGGTTCATTTGTGTCCAATTTATCTTGCTTATATGAATTTATATTACAAACACTCATATTTTGATTATGTTTTCAAACTAGATGTTTATGTCAAGAACATCATAACTTTCACAATGTCCATTTTGTGAAAATCATGAAATTAAAGTCACAATTGCCTACGTTATCTTTGGTAAATATGGGTTTGAGATTGATGTCAAGATATTTAGAAACCGGTAAGGATAAATCCTTAGGATAAGCATCAATGTCAAGGCTAACTCAAGAAGTCCATATTTAAGCCAAAGTGTTTGAAATTTTGGATAGTGAATGTTTGTTTTTGGATTGTTTTGAAATCAAGCAAAGTGTTAAACTAACTCACAAGAATTAAAACTCTAGGATAGAAATGGTAGTATTTGTTGTATTCCCACTTGGATTTCTCCAACTACATTTATTCAAAGCGGATGATTAAAATCTTGACCACACAAGCTCCCCCTTATAGTGCAATCGCTTCTTGGGTTAGCCAAGTTTCAAGTTCTCATGAATCTCCCATGACAACTTTTCATCTTTACTAAGAATCACAAATATGTGGAACGAGTTTAGAGGTTTGACCTCCTAACATCAACAAATATTACGAATTTTGGGCTACTACACAAGGGTTTGTATTAAGGGCATTCGATTTAGAGGACACAATGATAAAATCCCTCAAGAGGTCTCCCAACCCTTAGAAAAAGGTCTTTACACATTATAAAGATACTGGGGGAGAGCTATCATGTATCACTCTGTTGATTGCAAACTTTCCTTGCAACCACAAATTTATAAAGTGGTTCGAAAGAGCCTGGCTTACGCTCATTACCACTTGGGTCATTCCCTTGGGGTGAGTACTTTTTCCCACCAAGGAAGAACCTCTAAAGATAAACAATAGTAAGTAAGTACATACGTAGTTCAATCATATTTGTTCGCATGCTCAAAGAGAGAACACCTGCTATGGCTTTTCTCACACTAGCATGGTTGTTCAATTTTAAACCCAAATTGAAAGATGGAGGTGATTTTGCAACATGATAAAGAATGTTTTTGTTTCTCAAGATCACTTAACGGTGAGAGAGAATTGCATACACATTCACTAGAAAAGTTGAAAACCACAAAAAAAATCAAACAGTTGTCAATTTTATCCTTTAAAGTAATGAGTTAATTTTAAGCACCAATTGAAGGATGAGTTTGGTTTGTTCAATTTTAAACCCAATTGAAAGATGTGATGTGAGGGTTCATTTTTATTCAACTTTGAACAATTATTTTAAACCCAATGGAAAACTAGTGCGTTGCCTAAAACTAAAAGTTAAAAAGCATGAAATTGGGTTATAATTGCCCTAAAGCATTGGATGCTAGTTACAATTATAAAATGTTTAGATAGAAGAGGATTTCTTCAATTTCGCTCCATGATTTTAAACCTACAAAACCTTGTTAGTCTAACAATGAAAACATAGTCAGACATGAATCAATAATCAGATAATAAAAAAGAAATTAAATCACATGTCAAAAAAACAAACGTGAAATTTCTTACCCTGGTTGAGCGTCACTGTAGACAATGGCGTGAAAATTTGAATTTGGGCGTTAGTCTAGTGAAGTTGAGTGTTGATCACGTCACTATTTTGATGGGTGTTGCAGTAAATGAGTGCGTCACAATTTGAAGTTTGGGAGCATCAGTCTTGTGAAGTTGAGCATTGTCTTTTTTGTTCTACGATAGTTCAAATTTAAATAAGTGTCGCTATATTTAAATTGGCGTTAGCCAATTAAATATGTGTCATTGTATTAAATTGCTTGGGTGTTGCTATATGGTGACACTATTAAGATAGCATTGTTGTTTGTGGTTTGAGCGTCGTTGTGACCTACAAAACAACATGAAAATAAATTTCGAGCTAAAAAATAGTTAAATGATTAGTTTTCCCTCCTTTCAGTGCCAGAATGTTGATACGAGATTTACTGGTATGGGCCTAATCATGCTTGATCCATGAAGAATCAAAGCATAATAGAGCCACAAGTACTCGAATCTCAACAAGATCGATAAATCAAAATTGAAAGTAAACATTTATCAAGAAACCTAACATGCTAAATTTATGAAAGCTTTAAAGAAAAAATCTACTCCAATCCATTGAAATTTAGTCTATTGTGGAATTGGTGTCGTGTTGATGTGGACCAACGACCCTTTCCCAACCTCATGATATTGAGATTATTTCAGTCGATTCTATAAAAGAGAATCGATGAAACCATGATGTTTGATGTGTGAAAAGCTAGATTATGATAAAAATGAACATGATGCAAGCTAAGTTACCATGATTTTATGCTAAAAATGATCTAATTATGCAATTGTTAAGCTAATTTAAGGTAAAATGATGCTTAAAAGATGAAACCCTAATTTTTTTACAAACTAAGATGGATGCATGGAAGCCATTAATGGATGCTCTAAGCTATTATGCAACTAAAATAAATTGAAAATAAGCTAAATGTGTACAAATTGAAAGTATGGATGTGAGTGAATTTAACAACATAAGTTTGCTCTGAGTGATTTGCTTCTTTGTCTCCAAATAGTGATCTATTTATAGGAGATCTAATGAAGAATGGGTGGTTGAGATCAAAAAGATTAATCAACAGTTGAAACTAAAGGAGATGAAGAGGCATGGATCAAGGATTCTCATCAATGAATGAGAATGCAAGATCACATGGATCAAGGAAATGATCAAGGGCTCACATTTTCCTTAACCAACACACTTTTGACCTACTCACATAGGTCAAAGATGACTTGCCTAGAAGGTAAATGGGATAACTTGCTTTTCAAGCAAAGTGAGTTGATTGGAAGAGAGGGAATATTCCTTAGAATATTCCATTGGATGAGGATAAAGGTGAATTTACAAATTAAAAAAAAGTTTTAATTGTGCAAAAAGGATAAAAAATATTCCATAGGAATATATCCTTTGATTAGAGGAAAATTAGTTTAATTGCTAATTAAACAAGGTTTAATTTTTGTAATTAGGGGATTAGAGGAATTAGAGATATTTATTAAATTAGATGATTTAATAAATAGGGGAGGGGTGAAATGATATTTAATTAACTTAGGGTTATTTATTTAAATAAGATGACTAAAGAGATTAAGTTAAATATTTTGATTTATTTAATTTAATGAAATGAAGTGCTAGTGCGAAAAGAGATGAATTAGCCCGATTTAATTAATTAGGCTAATGGACAAAAAATGATGTAATTAATTAATTAGCTAGGCGAATTGAATTAATTAAGTGAAAAGAGGATGGTTAAAGAGTAAATGATGTTAATAAACCCGTTTCAGATGCATAATATCGATTAGGAAATTTTTCAATGTCTACATGTTGAAGCTCAGAGACGATGTAGTTGGACAGGGGGACTATTTTTGGATTTTTGATGTTTTGAACTTTTTATGGATTTTGATTTTTTTTGGATGTTTTTGGATTTTTTGATGGTCATTTTATGATTTTTTTTGGATTTTCGAGAAGATTTTATGAGTTTTTTTGGTGTTTTCTGATAAGATTTCCAAGTAACCTCAAGATATACAAGAACCCGATATGGTCCAGAACGAATTGCCCCTAGCATGACATGATAGACTTCTTCGATATAGGTAGGACAACTGAACTTTGGAATATTCCAAGTAGTACTAAAGGGATATGATACTTCTCAATAATAAGCCATGATAATGATGCAAATAGATGATGGATGAATGGTAGTGCAAAGAATGATAGGAACAAAAGAGCCGAAGAATAGATGAAGGTTTTTTATTTATGAAAGGCGCTTGTTTGCCAGGTTTTCACCAAGGTACTTTCGCAAAGTGCCACCAAAGCAGTTTCCACTAGAGGATGATTTTTTTCTTCTTCTTTCAATCCTTTTTCTTAGTTTTTTTTTTGATTTTTTTTGTATTTTTAGGTTTATACCCTTCAAGCCTAGGCACAATATTTTTTGAGATGCAAGCTATTAGTTGGTTCCTAAAAGGGTTCACCTTCAAGTGTTGATAAATGATATGCTCTTGATCTATAGCTTGTTGTGACAACAAAGTGACCCAACCAGTTAGGCTCAAATTTTCTTTTACTATCTTGATCTGGAAGATTCTTTTGATTCTACTTTAGAACAAGATCCCCTACTTGGAAAGACTGATATTTGATCTTCTTGTTATAGCTCTATTTTAATTAGTTTTGATATACTTGCAAGTGATTGAGGGCATCAAGATGATTCTCGTCTAGGAAATCTAGCTCATTCAATCAAGATACTCTATATTCTTCATCGGTGATCAGGTTCTATAGTGACACTCACAGTAATGGGAGCTCAACCTCAATAGGAAGGATAGCTTCTGATCCGTAGACCAAGGAGAAAGGGGTTGCATTTATTGGTGTGCGAATACTGGTTTGATAGGCTCAAAGAGCAGGATTAATAAGCTACAAATGCCAATCATGGCCAACTTTGTTGACTATTTTCTTTAGGATTTTCAAAATAGTTTTATTTGTAGCCTCTACTTGGCCGTTGTCTTGGGCATAATAGGGGGTAGAGAATTGATATTGGATGTTGAATCTTTGACATAGTTATTTCATATCCTAATTCTTAAAGGGTGTCCCATTATCTGAGATTAGGATTTGTGGGAAACCATAATGGCATATGAGGTAGTTTAGGATAAATTTGGAAATTTGCTTCCCCATTATGTAGGTCATGGGAATGGCTTCTACCCACTTAGTGAAGTAATCAGTGGTGGTTATGATAAACTTGTGGCCATTGGATGAGGTTGGGGTGATTTTTCCTATGAGTTCATGTCCCCACTATGAAAAGGGCCAAGGTGTGATCATGGGTTGTAATTCTTGAGTTGGTGCATGAATCAGATCTCCATGTTGCTGACACTGGACACACTTCTGCACATATTGATGAGCTTCCTTTTCTATGGTTGGCCAATAGTACCCCATCCTTAACATTTTTTTATCTAGAGTCATACCACTAGAATGTGAACCACATATGCCATCGGGTACTCCCAAAAGTGTGATTTGCAAGATTCTTCAAAAGTACCTACACCCTTCAAGAAAAAAAACACCAAAAAATTCCAAAAAAAGAATTCCAATCAAGAGGGTTAGTATTTCACGTTGGGTTCACCAAATGTAACACTAGAAATAAGAATCAAACAACATTGTTGAGCAATAAAAGCACTAATACACTAATCTAATCCTACATTTAACAACAAAGAAAAAATAAATATAAAACAATATAAACATGAGTGATCTCATCGAACATCTATATATTCCTTCAAATGACCTCAATTACACTTCTCCATTTTGTCATTTGTGCGATAGTTGCCCTTAGATTTATCAAATATGCAATTATGGCATGATGAATATTGACTTAGCAAAATATCAAAGATTATGAGCTTCCTAAAGTATAAAGATTTCAGGAGGAGGAATAATGATGAATGTTAGGTCAATTTATAGAAAATTGGTTTTCGAACGATAAGCTCAGATTAAAAAGAGAGATCAATGATCGAGATTGATGAATGCCATGCGATGAAGATTTGTGTCAGTTACAACGTGAGTGAAAAATTCTTGCATGATGAAGATTAAATTAAAAAATAATCTAATCTAGTGTTGAGACTATTCGAAATTTGGGAGAATAAGAATTGCATGTGAAAGATAAAGTAGAAACATTGTGTTTGAATGCAAGAATGAATTATTTAATTAATAATAACTTGCACGTAGAAGAATAAGACTGACTGATTAAAGCATAAGGTCTGTTCGTTAGGAATACATCATGAGATAACTGGCTAATGAATAATTAGATAACTAAGTGATTATCTGATAAGAGGAATACTAATATTTATGAATTAAATGATTATTTAATTCAACATCCAAAATTCATATTTTTAAGTAAATAAATAAAGATTTATTTAATTGACTGTCGAAAAGGTTATTAAATAATTAAATAATTTGAAATGTGATAAAGGATAAATTAAATAATAAATTATTTAATTTAGAAAGGGATTAATTAATTAGTGACGTAATTAAATAAATAAGATTTATTTAATTAATCAAGGAAGGTCACCATGAATTAATCAAATAATTGAAGTTGTTTAATTAATAGACAAAAGGTGACTTTATAAAGTAAATAAATAATTAACATTATTTAATCATGACTATGAATAAGAGGACTATGTCGAAAATGGTGTCGCAGTCCTAGACCAATTTTTAGTGTCTATAGTTTACCCCTCTTTGATACAATGTCATTTCAGCCTTTGTGTCAAAGAAAAATTAATCAAAAATATGCTCCAGTGAAAGGGAGAATGAAAAGGAGGTAGTGGTATGCCCCCTCGAGAGGATAGGCAGGTTCGAAGAACATGAGTGTACTCTCAACATGGATGAAAGAACTAGAAGATGAAGGGAAAAATGATAGATGAGCATGGATAAGGGTGGTGAAGATGCAAAAAGGAAGAAATGTTAGAGCGAGAAAAAAATGAGTAATAGCATAAAAGACATGGATGTTAGCATGGAATACATGGATGTTAAAAGAATCTCATAATCTTCAATTAATTTGCTAAATACATAATAGTTCTTGCATGAATCATCATTGGGCGGGAGATGACACAAATGGATAGTAAAAACCATGATATGAGATAGAACAAGGTGTACAAAGTCATTCACTTGCTAAAACAAACAGTCACAGACAAGGAGTGTCTAGACTCATACTATGGAAAAAATTACCCCAGTCTTTTTGTCAAGACAAACCACATATAACAATCAAAGAAAAAGATATAGTCGAGATACATTATTGCTCATCTAAATCCTTCATGGGACATCCTCGAGAAAGCTAGTAACCTGACTTGAAAACCAAGTTTAAAAGACAGTTGACAAACAACAGTCAAAGAAAAATAGTCCTAAAATGTCCTTGCTTCTCTAAATCCTTCATGGGACATCCTCGAGAAAGCTAGTAACTATACTCAAAGACAAAGCCATAAATGTTCAAAAATCTAATAAAAATATTTGCCAAAATTTGATTTGTTGTTGTTTGATAATTTGATTGTTTGATAAATCCTGATATCATGGATGGCACATACCATATAAGATGTTGAGTCTGGTTTCAACTTCGTGACTATCTATGTAAGGCATGCCAAAGCCTGGTTTAAGAAAAAAATGTACCGTATAAGATGTTGAGTCCGATGACGTTGATGTGATAAGATACATAAGGCTATGATGATTGATGATGTCTATTATCAAGAAGGACATCTTGTATAAGACATAAGTTTGATTATTTTGGCAATTTGTTTGATTTGACCTAATGACATTGCTGACATGTTTAACTTGTTGATGCATGACTTGTCTTGATGTTTTGACCGTTGTGTGTCTGTTTTGATAGTGTATGAATTATTATGACTGACACAACTTACCCTAAAGGATTGAACTAGTGCGGCCTTGGGGGCTCATCGATTGATGGCCTTGACTACGTTGTACATGTAGAGACCTTGTAGTTCGACTAAATTTGATTGACAAAAACGATTGACAAATATGTACTCAACTTGATTGTATACGACATGTGTGATAGTGAATGTGATAAACCCTAACAAAATGACTTAGTGCGGCCTCAGGGGCTCATCGATTGATGGCCTTGCCTATGTTATATACACAGAGACCTCGTAGTTCGACACAACTAAATAACTTTGACATGTACAAAGAATGAGTCATGATTTGATGTGTGTGATATGTGACAAACCTAGAAAGACAGACCTAATGCCTCGAGGGTGCATCAAGTGATGGCCTTTCCTACATCCAATCACAGAGGCAACGTAGTTCGACTATGTCTACGTCTGACTTGACACAACTGACTTTGACTCTGTTTTTGGGATTTTTGACATGTTTTTTTTTTGTCTTTTTGGAGGTTTATGATGTTTTTGAGTTTTTTTAGGATATTTTATGATGTTTTTGAGTTTTTTCATTTTATGAGAATCGTGAAAAATACATTTAAATAATTCCTTTAAGAAAGTGAGCAAGCATGCACAAGAATCCAAGGACAACCATGATCTTTCCCCTAGTCAAGCTGAAAACCAATTGACAAGTGATGAGGGTGATGACAACATTGTTTGATGTGGGAAGGACACATCCCGAAACAACGTGAGGATGGCGATAATGTGACTAAAGGATCAAGGTTTGCATCAAGGCTAGAAATAAAGCCAAGAAATGTTTTGAATGATGTGCTAGAATGCATAGCAAGATTGTATGGATTGGGCTTGTTGAATTTGGAATGACTTTTTAGGATTGGATGGGATGATGGAAGATCCTTAGACCATTGACAAGGAAAAACCAAGGCATGTAATATGTATGAAAATATGATGGGTGGTGTTGGTAAAAGACAAGAGACATGAGGATTATGGGATTAAAGAATTAGCATTTGGTCTTCAAGGAAAATGTTGCATATGGATTATTTGTTTTCTTCAAGGTATGGGTGTGGATAATTCTATGAAGGAAATGACATGATACTTTATGGATAGTGTATGACCAAAGGATAAACATGTCAAGAGTTTTCCCAAAGCATGATTTATGTTTGTACCCTAGTTCTTATCAAGATCAAGGTAGGTGGAAAAATGGATGGAAATGATATGGGTTAAAGGGATAGATGGAAATGTCATAAGAAATGTCATTCAAAGGGTATGGGAGATGAGATAACTTGCCCCCAAATGTAATTGTACACATAGATAATTGATTCTACGCATGATGCCTATTTTCCAGGTTTTCATCATGGTACTTATCCAAAGCACCATAAAAATGGTTTTCACTACTGGATGAACTTTTTTCTCTTTACTATTTTCTTGATTTTTTTGATTGATTTTTTTTTTTGTTACCAAGACGCCTGTTTGCTAGGTTTTCATCAATGCAACGATTTTTTTTTTTCAAGACATTTTCTCATTTTTTTGTATTTTTGTATTTTTTGGATGAACTTGATGCTTTAGATGATCATTGATTGTGCTGAATCTATTGATGGTGCTGATGTAGAGACTGGCGCCATGATATGCCAATAATGACCTTGATGAAGTAGTTTCCTAGTTAGGATCATAGCGCTTGCATACAATTGATTGATGTTATTGTGATCTTTGTTGATACTAGAGCTGGCCTTTTTAGAATACACACATCACAATAGAGTGCCATGAGAGTCCTTACAATAAAGAGTTACTACCAAGATGCGATGGATTTGTGACATGGGATTTTTGGACTTTAGGCGAGATGTTGGATTATGATGAATGGTGGTAGATGTGAGGGGATTGTTCAAACGTTTTGATGAATCACTTTTTATTTTCCAAACTTGGGATGTTGGATGGCATTTGGAACCAACACTTTTATATGCCTTGCTTGATGACCATTTTGAAGGAGGTGGAAATTTATTATATGTGGGAGTCCTCTTTTCTTGTGGCTCCACATTTTGACTGAATTTTGGATTTAAAATATTTTCTTTTCTTGATCTAGTTTTCTTTGGGCTCCATTTTAACTTCATTTGTCCACTCAGATTTTTAATTGATTTGATGGATTTTGAAATTTGATTTTTAACTTTGGATTTGTAATAATCTTTTTCTTTTTGTTGGTTCCAAATGGAAGGTTTATTCATGTTGGAATGACGGTTTATGGTGTGGATGGGAGGAGTGTTGGCAACAACCTTATGATAAGAACTACTCATGGCCCTCATTTTGATGTTTGTATCAGATAAAGTTGCCTCTAATATTGAGGAGGTACCACTAACATCATTAGGTTCTCTGACTGATGAATAGCCAAGACCCTGATGTCTAGGATTTTCTTGAAGTTGTATTGGTTCTCGAATTCCTTGCTCGTGTAGGCCTAGTCCTTTTCCTTGATACTGCATATTCTGAAAAAAATTGTTTGCGATGGGGTATTTTTTATTTTGAAAACAAGATGCTAACCCATCATTGTGTATGTAGACATTGTTACTTGGAATATTCTATTCTCCAAGAGATCTCGCTTTGACAAAGATAGATGATCCTAGCTGATAAGATGTTGTAGCTTAATTGACATGTTGGATACATTTTTTATTAACATATTTGGTCTAATTATGTGAAACATTAGATTCTAATAGTTCTTCAAAAGATATTAGTGCTTCCAAGTCGATGTCAAAACCATCTTTATTGTCATTTTCATAGAGTCTAGAAAATTCAGCTATAGCTTGATCATTTGCAAATATGTCTAGAGTACGAGACTCTTGTTCTAGAGTGTGATCATCTATGTGTCCAAAGGAGGAAAGTGTCTCATTTAGGTAAGTTTCGATATTTGGAGCTTGGATAGGGTCGTCTTCAAGTGTTTGATCATGAATGGTGTAAAGGTCGATAAGTGGATCATTTTGGATTTCTTGATTAATGGTAGTGTCTTGATCAAATATGGGTTTGTCTTGAATGATATGGTTGGGAAGGGAATCTTGATCAAGGATAGGTGTATTTTGGATGCCTTGATTATCTAGAAGGACTTCTTGAATAGACTTAAAGATAGGGTCATGTGGGATAGATTACTTTGATCTTGACATGAAGGTAAAGCCATGATGTCATGCTTTGGACTTTCCATTTGACATGTATCCTAAAGTTTAGTAGATGGGGGTTGAATTTGGAGACCATGACTAGATGTATTTTCATGACTAGATGTAGATTGAGATGGAATGGATTGAAAGGGATTAGTGGATGAAGGACTAGGATAGGACATGGAAGGTTGGAAGGGATTAGTGGAAAGTTGGTTTCCCTTGTCAAGGTTAGGATAAGCATACCTAATAGATGTTTGTCATGGATTAATGACATAGATTATGTCAAGTGACTCATGATAATGAGGACAAATGGTTGAATGACTAGGCCTTATGGAATGTTGGTAGGAAGGGTATGTGGGTAGTTGACCATGGGTTGAGGTTGAATTACATTTGGATTGTATAAATTGTCTTTTGAAGTATATGGCTTGTTTGTATTGACCAATGCAGAGTAGTTGGTATTCAACTTGACTAGCGAGCATATCAAGGTGAACGAAAGACATAGTGGTGGATGGTTATTCAAATGATATGGAATTATGTCTATGCATGGAAATGATATGAACTTAATCTATGTTTTTGGGATTTTCTAGATATAAGGAATGAATGCAACTATTTTTTTTTGGCAAAATAAGGAATTTCTAAAATGATGTTATACTAGGATGACTGTGTCTAAGTATGCAAAAGTCTAGGCAAGCATATAAGATAATCAATTTTGGAAGATTCTAAAAGGAGGTTACCTACCACCTATAGTTTAACCAAGGCTACAATTTAGTTTTTGCAAGGAACCTATGTAGGAGTAGGACCAAAAGATAAGGTGAACTCCCAAACTAGACTGATGAGCTAGAAGGATTCACGTGTAGGACAAAAGATATGTTGTCAAGTGATAGGGTTCAATGACAATTTTCGTTGGAACAAGGGTTTTCCCAAAACATGGAAAGTTATCCTATTCTAAGATATGCAAGGTAATTCTGCTAACATACAACTAAATTGTGTAACTAGGATTCCTATCACCAAAGATAAATGATACCTAAAGGATGCAATTATGCAAAGTATGAGCAAACGTTTTGGTTTTCTATCCAAGGATGACTGTGAAAATTAGAAACCGATAATGACTATATGATTTCAGACTGTGATAGTGAATCTTGGTTTTTTGGTTCCTAGAAAAATGTTGTTCAAGGTTCACAGATGCATCACAACATTTAGCAAATATGTTTTGAGGGTCCATATGCATTTTTTTGCCAAACTAGGTCTCGGTTTAATGACAGGCAAACACGACTCACTATGACAGATGCAGCTAATTGTTAAACAAATGTGACTCGCTATTATAGATGTGACTTGCTATTACAAATGTGACTTAGGATGAAAAATGTGGCTGACTATTAAACATATGTGACTCAGATTTTTCTGGCGAATGGTAGTGGATTCTGTTTTGACAGTTGCGAGCTTCTAATTAATAGATGTGACTCATTTTGACAGATGCGGTTTTTTGATGAACTGGGTTTTCAACTGACTTTGTTTCGTGATCAAATTTTGGCAATTTAAAAATAATCAAAAAATAATGTATTTCAAGTTTGATGAGCTTGAATATGTTAAAGTTTAGAAAACATGTACAATCCTAAAGCTGGAAATGACAATACTTGCTGAATTCTCACTTGGGTTTCCCCAGCTACGCTTATCCAAAGTAGATGACTAGAAGCTTGACCACACTGGCTCCCCTCCACAACACACACTTCTCAGGTCACCCAAGCTTTAGTTCCCATGACTCTCCCATGGAAAATTTTTCATCTCTACTATTTAATCGTAAGATTGTGAGATGACTTTGAGGTCCGACCTCTTGCACCAACAAATAGAAGGTTTTTGGTTAAAACTAAAACAAGTTGGATTTTTAGTATGGACACCCATTCAGAAATCCATGTGAGAGGCAATATCATCCCAATTTGTAGAGGTTATGCTCTACAAGTTTCAATGCACCACTAGGGTACTAGGGGAATCAATAGCTGGTCCGCTAGGATTTTTGTAATGCAGAGTTTCCTCAACATTAAAATTTTTATACCGGTTGGGAGTAGCTTGGAAGAAATGCTCATCACCAGTTTGAGTCTCCTTGGTTACTCTTAACCACCAAAGCAGACCCAATTTCTAGAGTCAGTAATAGTTTCTCTTACACCCAGGATCACATAATGCACAAGGGGAGAGGATACTTTTGTTACCGAATCGGGATCTAATCTAACACAATTCAAGCCCAAAAGACACTAATTCTTTTTAAAACCCAAATGATAGTTATCTACTCTATTCAAGCAATTCATTCGTTTTAAAATTTTGCCTTTGACTTTGGTCCTGTAAATGAATTGTTAGTGGTTTTTTTTTGCAAATTTCTTCGTCAATGGTTCTGCAAGATAGATTGATTAGTAGTTTTGTTTTTGTTTTTGTCTTCATTAATCATCCTACAAAAGAGTTTTTGAATTCTTTTGTTCTACAAATTGTCCTGCAAACACTACGTGAACTCCCCTAAAACACACGTTGAAAATGCAAAATTAGTTGTAAAAAAGCTAAAAATTAAAAACTAAAACACAAAATTTTGGAACAATAATTACCAAGCAAATGTGTCATAAAAAAATACAGATGCGTCGTGAAATAGTAGATGCATTACAGAAAGTCATATGCGGCCCACGGGGTCAATTATGTTGTTTTGTGCTACAAATGTGTCATAGGGAGCCACATATGCATCACAAAAATTCAAATGCGTCACAAGAAGTCAGATGCATCACAAGGAGCCATAAATGTGTCACAAAAAGTCAAATGAGCCACAGGAAGCCACAAATGTGTCATTCTGGCTTGCAAATGCGTCACTTCAACTTGTAGCCGCAAAAAATCATGTTTTTCTTGTAAAAAATGCTACCCTTAACCACAATATGTAGTATAATATATACAAATTTATCTCTCGACTCTTCGAGACACAACCATGCTATCTATTTGAATTAAAAATACTCCCAAAAGTGTGATTTGATAGATTCTTCAAAAGTATCTACACCCTTCAAGACAAAAAACACCAAAAACTTCCAAACAAAGAATTCCAATCAAGAGGGTTAGTAGTTCATGTTGGGTTCACCAAATGTAATGCTAGAAATAAGACTCAAACAAGATTGTTAAGCAATAAAATCACTAATAACACTAATCTAATCCTACGTTTAACAACAAAGAACAAAGAAATATAAAATAATATAAACGAGAGTGATCTCACCAAACATCTATATATTCGTTTGAATGACCTCGATTGCACTTCTCAATTTTGTCATTTTTGTGATAGTTGCCCTCAGATTTCTCAAGTATGCAATTATGGCGTGTTGAGTATTGACATAGAAAAATATCGAAGATTATGAGCTTTCTAAAGTATAAAGATTTTGGGAGGAGGAATAATGACGAATGTTAGGTTAATTTATAGAAAATTGGTTTTCGAATGATAGGCTCAGATTCAAAAGAGAGATCAACAATCAAGATTGATGAATGCCATGCGATGAAGATTTGTGTCAATTACAACGTGAGTGAAAAATTCTTGCATGATGAAGATTAAATTAAATAATAATTTAATCTACTGTTGAGACTATTTGAAATTTGGAAGAATAAGAATTGCATGTGAAAGATAAAGTAGAAACATTGTGTTCGAATGCACAAATGAATTATTTAATTAAATAATGTCATTTAATTGATAATAACTTGCACACAAAAGAATAAGACTGACTGATTATAGCAAAAGGTTTGTTCGTTAGGAATACATCGTGAGATAACTGACTAATGAATAATTAGATAACTAAGTGATTATCTAATGAGAGGAGTATTTGAGGAATAATAATATTTATGAAATAAATGATTATTTAATTCAACATTCAAAATTCAGAGTTTTAATTAAATAAATAAATATTTATTTAATTGTCTGTCGAAAAGGTTATTGAATAATTAAATAATTTGAAATGAATATTTAATTATAGTTTGAAATGTTATAAAGGATAAATTAAATAATAAATTATTTAATTTAGAAAGGGATTAACTAATTAGTGACACAATTAAATAAATAAGATTTATTTAATTAATGAGGGAAGGTCATCATGAATTAATCAAATAATTAATGTTATTTAATTAATAGACGAAAGGTGACTTTAGAAAGTAATTAAATAATTAACATTATTTAATCATGACTATGAATATGAGGACTATGTCAAAAATGGTGTCGCAGGCCTAGACCAATTTGTAGTGTCTACGAAGACATCGCAATAATGTTCCTTCAATGCTTCGACGGTAAAGGGTATTGTATACACCTAAAATTGGTTAAGATAATCAATTAATTAAATATAAGGTATTTAATTAATAAACCCTCTTAATTCGTCTACTTATAAATAAATTGAAAATTTTATTTATATAGTTCATCTTCTAATTTCTTCCTATCTCAAATCACTTTCTTCATGATTTAATTAAATAAACAAATCTAACTAATTTGTTTTATTTGATTAATTCCCTCTCATTAAATTTGAATTTCCAAATTCAATTTTGTCACATTTCTACATAACTCTCTAACTTCCTTCCACCTCATCATCCACCTGATCATGTGTCTCATGAATTTAAATATTTATAATTTCTAAATGGAAATTTCCATCAACAAACTCCTAACAAGATTGGAGACACATGGATTCTTCCTCCATTTGATACTCTTGAACACTCGGAAAAATGCTCTTTTAAACGGAACCATCTCCATGATTCTCTCTAACTTCTTCATCCTCCATCCTTCATCTTTCTAGCTGAAATCTTGACCATCGAATCCTGCCACATCACAATATGCCTTGGAAATCCTATAAATACAACATCATTCTCTAGCTTTAGATAAAAACATCTTTAAGGAAACTTACTCTGCAAAAATCATTTGAGAACATTAGAGCATTGGAGCATTTAACATTTAACATAGTATTTTCATATTAATTTAGAATCATGGCTTAGTTTTTAGCTGGATTTCCATTACCATAGTAGTTTTATACAACACTTGCATCATAGTCTTTAGCACCATATCCATTTTCATATCATCCTTATCATTTATAGAAAATCACATAGCTTATTAAATCATGTAGGAACTAGGATTCTTGCATTTCTACAACATCCATTCTCTAGGTTGTCATTCTAAAAGTCATAGTGCATACATAAAATCTAAGAGCCAACATGATTTAAGGAATCCCTGGAGATAGGAAACAATGGATCGATTTTAGAGAGTTTTTTGTGTTTCAATTAGATTAGTTTGTGATTTCAATTCTATATTATAATACGCTTCATTGGTTATGTGTTGATTATTCACTTTAAACATATTCACAACACACATAAATTGGCACCCACTGTGGGGCCTAGCCCCTATTTTTAACATTTTTTGGAAAGTGTGTGTGCAAGTTTTTACGTGAAATATTTTAGCACAACTATGAGTTATTTCGACGCATACAAAACAACCTTTGGTGCATCCAGGCCCTGTTTTGGCACATCTAGTTTTTAGTTTAGCGCATCCGTATTATATTTCGACGCATACAAGGGGTCTTTTAGAGCATTCAATATTTCTTTTAGCGCATTCATAGACTGTTCTAGTGCATCCAGTAGTTTTTATAGCACATCAATGTAATATTCTAGCACATTGAATCTTTGTTATGGCACAACTAGTTTATTTTGCAGAAATCCACAATTCTGAGATCTAATCTATATCTCTCTATTTTGTAGGTATTTTAAACCCTATTAGAGACTTTCCTAAAACCATAATAACGCTGTCAAAGACATATAATCATAAATTACTAAGAGTTGTTTTGCAGGGGCTAGATTTATTGTGGTTTCTTTTGATGAAATTAGGAACCTACCTTAATTAGAAGGATAATTGAACAAACATGTTTGTTGTACTTGTAGAGTGGTAGGCATATGCTCTCCTCTTAACTGGGTGATAAAAAAGACAGACCCATTCTTTTCATTTCATTACAATTTTATCCTTAAGGGGCCTACTTGGTGGGAAAAAGCAATCACCCCCTGGGAACGACCCAATTGGGAACACGCTAAAGCCAAGTGACTTCCACCCAATATATAAGTGTGGGTACTTGAGGAAAGTTAAAGTATCAGAAGGATTGTTTTGACAAGAAGGAAAATAATGGTCTCTTACCATATGGATGATCCCCCACAAATGGAATGCCTATACTAGAACCTTTTGTTATAGTAAGCCAAAATCTCATTTCTATTTGCTGGTGCAAGAGGTTTAACCTTTGAAGCTGTCCCATATTCTTGTGGCTTTTAGTAGAGATGAAAATTTTGTCATGGGAGATTCATGAGAACTGAAGTTTGGATGACCCGAGAAGTGAGTGCCAAGAAAGGGGGATCTAGTGTGGTCAAGCTTCTAATCATCCACTAAAAGTAATCACAACTGAAGTAAAATCCAAGTGGGAACCCAGTGAATACTGTCCTACACAGCCTTAGGAATTATACTTGTTTGATGTGTCTTACATGTGTGTTCAAAATAACATTAAAAAAAAAACATCACACATTGAAATGTACAACCACTGATTCAAAAGAACATCCAATCAAACAATCATTTTCCTCCTTGGAAGATAGAAAAATCAATTAGACTGTCAAAACAAAGAACATTTTTCCAGATTAGCAGATTCATTACCTATTTTGGCACATTTATTGCTTTTTTTGGCACATCTGATTCATTGTCTAGTACACTAAGTCTCTTTTATAGTGCATTTGAGTCACTGTCCAACACATTAGGTCCCCTTTATAGTGCATTTGCTCATACTTTTAGTGCATTCATTCCTTGTTGTGGCACATTTACTGCTTTTTTTGGCGCATCTGAGTCAATGTCTAGCGCATATAGTCCATTCTTTAGCGCATTTGAGGAATAGTCCAATGCATTAGTGCAATATTTTAGCGCATACATACCCTATTTTAGTGCATCCAATTAATCCAAAACCAGAGAGCTAATTTCATCCCTTGTTCGTCAGTTGGAGCTAGAACTAAGGATTCCTGTTAGCACATAATCATTCCTCATATACCACAGAGTCTTAAAATTGTTGAAACTTGCATTTACAAGTGAAAATCCTTTACCTAATCCTTGATCAAACATCTAAAATTTCCTCATCATCACATCTATCTCTGATTAGCAACTGAGTTTTTCCATCAGGATCCATCATCCTTTATCAGGATTCATCATCCTTCATCCCAAAACAAACATTGTATAGTCAGATTTAACTTAGTCCCTTTTGTCACTCCCCAAACAATGATCAAAAGCTTAGAAAATCTTCATCATGTGTATGCCTGTTCAAACAAGATCAGAATGGAAAAAACTCAAAGAAAAAGAACTTGAAACTCAAGACACCATGGATGAACAAGAAGAAAATCCTTTCCATAATCTCCACCAATTCAAAGGTGATGAAATAATTGAAGAAGATATCTAACAAGCTCAACAAGACTCAAATTTTCACAAGTTCCTAGAAAAGATTTTTGAAAAGGATGGAGAAAAATACCTTTTAATGCTAGCTAAACAAGGTGTCAAATTTTCTAATGACTTTGATGTTAATCAACTGAAAGGAGCACCTAAAAGAACTAAAACTAATCCTCCAAACATAGATCCAGTACCCACATTAACTCATCAAATAAAAAATCTGCAACAACTCCAAGATATACAAAGAGGAACCATAAAAGTTACTTGTTGTAGGAAATTTTCCCATATCCTTTTGATCAAAGTGTAAACATGATTCCTTTTCCCAAACATTGTGAATTCCCAAAATATGAAAAATGTAATGGAAAAATAGACCCTATAGATCATGTAAGGGAATTTTGAACCATGAGCCTTGAGTTTGCACATGAAAACACTTATTCAATGAGATTATTTCCTCGCAACCTAGGTGGGCAATGCATGGAATGGTTCTCCAAACTTGCACCAGGTATTAAGACCTTTGAAGAGATAGTTAACAAATTCATCGCCCAATACTCTTACAACATACAACATGAAATTACCATGAAGGACCTTTGCAATACTAAACAAAAAAAGGGTGAATCATTCCTCATATTCTTAAAAAGATGGAGAATATTGTTTGCAAGATATGTTCGTCCCATACTAGAAAAATAAAATATGGAAATTTTCATTGATAATTTAAATGATGAGATGAGCTACATACTTGAATTACAATCTGTAACTGTAGATTAAAATAGTAGATGTATCTTTCGAATGATGAATAATATGCAACTAGAATAACAATGTTAAATCCTAATCTAAACAATAATCTAAAATCAAACAATGAAGAACGAGGAAATAAACTAAACAAACTAAACAAATTAATGGAAATCTCTCACCGAATATGTGTTCACCCCTTTGAATTATCTTGATTGTTCTTCTCCATTTTTCCTTTTTAGTATTCTTGCCCTCAAATTTCTATGTTTGAATGCAAGTATAGCTTTGTCGAGTGTCTAAGCAAAATATCAAAGATAAGTCTCTTCTCAAAAGTGTATGATTTCGGGAGAAGGAATAATGATTATGATAGGCTATTTTATAGATTTTGTGTTTCCGAATGATCGGCTCAGATTGAAAGAGAGATCGATGGATGAGATTGATGAATGCCATGCGATGTGAGTTTTGTGTCAGATAGAATGTGAGTTAGAACATGAGTTAAGGAAAGATTGAAGATAGAGACTAAGTTAGAACGTGAGTTAGAACACGAGTTCAGGATCTTTAATCTCCAAAAATAGAAGAAATAGACTTTGTATGCAAAAGCCAAAGTTAGAATTCGAAGACTAATGCATTCGAATGCAAACATGAGTTAATTAATTAAATAAAGATATTTAATTAATAAACTCATCATGTATATGAGTTGGAACTAGTTAACTGACTAGTTATGACGAAGAGTCTTCTCGCAGAGATAAACTGGTGTTGAATTCAGAGATAACTGGAGAACAAAAAACAGATCTCGAGTCAGAAGGTGAGTGAATAACTTAGATAATTGAATGATAGAGGAATGTGTCATGAATAATTAAATATGAATTAAATGTTAATTTAATTCAACATTCGAAAATAAGAGACTTTAATTAAATAAACAAAGATCATTTATTTAATTTGACTGTTGTAAAGGTGGTATTGAATAATTAAATAATAAATATTTAATTATAGTTGAAGGTGGTTAAATGAATAATTAAATAAAGATATTTAATTATAGTTGAAATATGACAAAGGGGGTAATTAAATAATAAATTATTTAATTGATAGATAAAGGGGGTTTGATTAGTTATGGACATATATAAATAAACATGATTTATTTAATTAATCAAGTTGAATAAATGAATAAATTAATTAATTAAAAAGGGGTATTTAATTATAAGAGGAAATATGTGTTAGAAAGGTAATTAAATAATAAACAATATTTAATCATGACCATGGACTATAGAAAATTATGTCGAATGTGTACTTGTAGGCCTAAACCAATTTTCGGTATCTACAGTTTGCCCCTCTTTGATACAATGTTGGTACAACATTGTGTCAAAGAAAATATGCCCTGATCGTGCCCCAACATAAAACAAGTTAAGGTATGCCCCCTCGGGAAAATTGATAATTTTTGAAAAATTTCAAAAATATCAGGAAATATTCCCGATAAGTAAATTTGATAGTCATAAATGTTATGGAGTTGATGGAATTGAATTTGGAGATGATGCAAATGAATATGGGTTGTTTGAAGTTGAAAGGTTGAGCGGCCAATAGATTAGGTCAGAAGAAATGCCATTTTTAATCCACCTATAAATATAAATTAGGGCTAAACCTAATTCATTTGCACCCGGAGGAGATAGAAAAAGAGGAGATTTTGCTTTGACTAGCTGACGAAATGGCAAATTATTCCATATGCTGCACATCGAGATTACTGAATCTGGACATTCAGGAGGCCAGCCGATGAAAGACCACCGGTATGTATGCAAAAATGAACTCTTGAAAGTTAATTTTGCACATTAGGCATTTGAAAAGTAATTAAGAAAATGCGGTGCATCCTAAATGACGCATATGCCGTTGTATTCGCCGCATCTGACGACGAAATAGTGCATGTACAAAAACACGTCTAGGCTAGGTTAGTCAGTTTAGGGAATGATCACATTTGAAGCATATTGCATCGCATCTGTAGTTATGCAACACATTTGCATTAGGAATAGATGCAGGTGTAGTTGTGAACCGCATATGCATTTGTGCACCACATATGTTGTAGTTGGGTAGGCTGACGAATTGCACCACATTTGTTAAAAATGCACCGCATGTGGTTTAGTGAACTGCATGTGTAGTAGGTTGATAGGGGTTGTGGAAAATATGTGACGCATATGTAATATGCACTGCATGTGAGGCTTCATGCAATGCATTTTCAAAAAATGCATCACATTTGTTAAAGCGAGCCGCATTTGACTAGTAAAATTTTGAAAATAATTTCCTAAGAAAAACTTGAAAATTCTTGACATCTTGGTTGAAATGTAGGCAGTTCTAGATCCGATTTATACGCGGGAGTCACGACCAGATACATTCGATCTCAAAGATCGGTTGACGAGTATAGAGATTCGGCTATTATGGAGACTGGGTCTACACCACTGTTTGTCGATGCCCACTATTCGGGCGACCAGGGGTATGCTGACGACATTATGCGAGCGATGGCATTCAGAGACATCGCCGTTTCACTTACCGACTGGGGAGCCCAATGTCACATTGGAGGATGTGTACAGGATTTTGAGACTGCCTATTAGAGCAGAGCGGGTCATGTATGATACCTAGCGAGGATTGACTGAGTTGGCACGGTTTTATCAGGTGGATGACATCAATAGGCTCAACATTGAGCGTTATGAGATTAGATGTCCAGTATTAGTAGACATATACAATCAGATTGACTGTATTTTATGTACATTGGTTGGGGATAGTTTTGCCAGATAGACGGGGTCACGAATTTCCAGTGGGATGGGGAGCTATGTTGGTTGGTATGTTAGAGAGTGAGACAATGTATGCATGGGGTCCATGTCTACTCAGGATGTTATACTTACATCTTCATGATATTGCTTACAAAGATGCACAATCATTGAGCTGTGGGACTACACTGCTCATGGTATGGGGTTGGGAGAGGATAGCTGTCTTTCATCTTCCAGTTACTGTAGAGAGACTAGAGAGACATCCTTATGTGCTCCGATATACAAGACACATTACTCAGACACATGTGGGAGACACAGGGTATTGGCGACATGCACTTGAAATTTTGGATCAGTTTACATGGAGACCTTACATGGATTGTGAGGAGTGGATTGATGAGGATACACATTTTCCATTCTACAGACAGACACAATATTTCATTGGGAGGACCGTTTCTAGTGTACACATTATTGAGCGACACTTGCCAGATAGAGTTCTGAGAGAGTTCGACGAGGTTCAGGATGAGCCTCAGAGCAGAGCAAAGTTTGTATGTTCATCTAGAGAGGTTCCGTATTGGGGACCTATGATTCCAATAGCTACCGCAGAGGCATAGATACAAACATTACGACTAGTATAGTGGGGGTGGAGAGATGGATTAGTAGACTCAGGCACTACAGTTGTGTATGACGCATGGTGGGTAGAGCATCGACCTATTCCTTACACGGATCCAAATCAACCAACACCTATAGAGAGATGAGGCACAAGGCCTAGAGGATGGCGGAGAGGTGGAGGTGCCAGAGTGGGGAGAGTAGGTGGGAGAGATGGTGATGGTAGAGGTGGTAGACGAGGTCGGAGAGGACGGAGAGGGGGTCGGGTAGGTGGATTGTCACTTGTCCGTGACACAACGGTTCAGGATGTACCAATGTTGGACATCGGAGGGGGAGTGGATGTACAAGCTGGGGGTGAGCATGCTGCAATGGAGGTATTGGTAGAGGAGCGCACATAGGTGGATGTTGGAGTAGAGGACGTGGCAGAGGACTTAGATGTGGATATGGCTATAGACCCTCTAGGTGTTTTGGCAGGATACGAAGAGGATGATGTGGAGGATGATGATGAGATTGATGTTGAGGAGGATGCACCAATGGAGGAGCAGGAGAGAGAGCTCTGAGATCAGATCATGGAGGGGAGACGTGAGGAGGATGCTCCTAGAGATGGTGACAGGAAGGCTTTGGAGGAGAGACTCAGAATTATGATGACAGAGTTTGATGCGATGAGGCTGGAGAGAGATAGTGCCTACACAAAGAGGGATAGTGCATATGCAGAGAGGGATAGTGCTCACTCAAAGAGGGATATTGCTCTTATGGAGAGAGATCAGGCTATAGCATGGAGGCATGAGATAGAGCAACAGTTCACAAAGGTGAGACACCTTTGCAGTGGGTCCTCATTTGATGGTATGGTACGAGAGTTGGTCAGATCGGTGGAGAGAGCCACTTATTATAGGGATCTTTATGAGGCCGCAGTGCCAGCAAAGAGATGAGCTCCTACATTTTTAGAGGTGTGTAGTCAGAGCAGGGGCCATACTAGGAGTTAGAGGACACAAAGTATTGAGGGGGTGGTAGGACCATCAAGGACAGGTCCATATGAGAGGCCTTCCACCTCATAAAGAGCACCTTCGAGTCTTTTCCCACCACCATCACCACATGACAATAGTGGTAGTAGGACACGACGATAGGGTTACATATGTTTTGATAAGAGAGCCTACGAGCTCATGTTTTATTTATGATTATATTCAGACATTGTACTGTGACACACTATTTTTTTGAGCGATATATATATGATTTTGGCAACTTCTATATGATATGTAGTTCTATGTTATGGATGATGCTTTATTTCTAGATGATTATGTTTCCTAAATGATGTATGTACATGTGTTATGAATGATGTTTCTATATGTTTATGAGTTATGCATTTAATGATGCTATGGATGTCTTATGTTACTTATGATAGTGGATGCAATGTTCTACTAATGCTTATTTATATGTGATGATGATATGTACATGCAATGTTTACATTATGTATGTTATGATGATGTAATGCCTATTATGTAATGATTTCAAATGTATGTAATGAAGATGAATGGTACTCTCTATATGTTGAAATGCAGTGAAACTATATGAAATATTTATTGAATGAATACGAATGCAAATGATCTAATGTTTTTATTGTGTCACAGGACTTTATCTTAATGTCAAAGAGGAGAAATATTTAATGAAAATGAATTCAGAATGTTAGTAAGCAATAATAAAGGTGGATTGATGGAGACAAAGATATAATGAAGGTTGATTGATTGAGAAAAAGATATAATCTTTGATATTGTGCCAAATACGCTATACTTGCTTGTTATCATCATTGGGCGGGACATGACACAGATGGATAGGAAACACTACGATATGAGATAGACCATAGTGTACAAAGTTATCCACCTGTGAAAAACAGACAGTCGTAGACAAGGAGTGTCTTAACTTAGACTAAGGAGAAGATGCCCCAATCATTTTATCGAGACAAACCATAGACAACAGACAAATAAAAGATGGGTCATGAGACGTCATTGCTCCTCTAAATCCTTGATGGGACATCCTTGAGGAAACTAGTAACATGACTCAAAACCAATGTTAAAAAGATAGTTGACAGACAACAACCAAAGAAAAAGAATCCTGAGACATCGTTGCTTCTCTAAATCCTTCAAGGGACATCCTTGAGAAAGCTAGTAATAGGATCTTGCACAAATCGATAAAAATATAAGACAAAATAAGATATAAAGTCATAAAGCCAAGTAAATGTATTCAGAAAAACTTGATCTTGTGGGATTGTTTGATGTTCGATGTTTGACATAGCGTAATGTGAGAGAATGACACATACCGCATAAGACGTTGAGTTTGGTTTTGACTTGGTGACTTTTATATAAGGCATGACAAAGTCTAGTTTCAGAAAGACACGTGCCATATAAGATGTTGGAGTCTGATGACGTTGAAGTGACAAGCCACATGAGACTATGACAATTTGATGACGTCCATTGACAAGAAATACATATCTTGTTTAAGACATAGGTTGATCGCTTTGACAATGTGTTTGATATTGATTTGATGACTATTTGAGATGTTTTTCCTTGTTGTTGCATGACTTGTTTTGATTCTTTGATTGATAAAAGTGTGTCTGTGTACTGAAAGTGTATGACATGAGATGATGCCCTAAACTATGATATGCAACTTGTGTGATAGTGATTGTGAATGAACCTGTTGTGCAATTTTTTCACACACGCCCCACTGAATGTGGGGATCCTCTTTTTTGCTTTTTGGTGTTCTGGTCCCTCTTTCTAAGGGTGTTGCTTGCTTGAGTTTGTGCCTTAAATGACCTTCTTTCCAATTGAAGTGGCATTCTTTTGAGCTATATTGAAAATATGAAGTTTTGGCTCTATCTTGGGTTTTTCACTGTTTTCGGGAATATCCGCCTGGGTCGGATTCTCCCGGTTCCTTCTCATTATCCAAAATTGACCTTTTGCACTACTTTCGAGAAAATCCGCACATCCTTGATTTCCTTGAAGTTCATGGTAGTGTCGAATCCCCGAAGTCCATGGCTATGTCGAATTCCTAAAATTCTTTGTGGCTGCGGCTGTCTTGTCGGGTGCATTAATGGCGTTTGTACGAGGTTTTGAGGCTTTGATATATCGATGTTTTGAGAAGTGATTGATCATTTTGAGTTGTGCATTTGCTATCATTTGAGCTTGTGTGATTGGAGTTTTGGTGTTTTGCTGGATATTTTGATCCTCAAGGTTATTTAAGCTATGCATTTGCTTTTGGAAGGCATGGGTGGTATCCAGTCTGCATCAAGTGGTTCTTTGTTAATTTCCTGCATCACAGCCCTTACGCTCCCATGGTATGTATATGCACCCTGTTCTTTATTGGTTTCAATTTGCTTCTCACCGTTTTGCTTGAGGAGTCATTCATAGTTTTCTGGTCTTTTGGGTGAGCATCATTGTTGGGCATTTTGGGAGGTTTTAATCTGTTGCACCAGTTAGTTTTGATTGATCAAATGTTGTGCTTGGTCTGGTGTTGGTTCTTGTTTGGGCTTTGGTTATCTGTGAATTTGAGTTCTCCATTTTGGTGAATCATTGAATCATCTATGCTTTCATGGCGGACATTTAAGGTTCCCAATCTAGGGCATGGCCATTTGTCTTCGAAAGTGCTAGGAAGTGGGTCATTAGCTCACGTTTTATTCATTAAAGTCCTAGATCGCATTGGTTTCAGATTTCTGGCTTGAATTTGGAATGATTTGAATTGATATGATAGGGTACCAAGGATGTAGATAGGTTCGGGTTTTCGAGGTCTTCGGGGAATTCCGCTCTCGTCGGATTTCCTTTATTTTCATCAAAATCCATTCCATCCGGATTCTCCCGAAGTTCGCGGTCGGGTCATTTTCCCGATTTCAAGCTTAGATATTGTTATACCTTTGTTTTTGCCAAAATCCATTCTATCTGGATTCTCCCGATATTTCATGCCCCTTCATTTTCCCTGAATCTGTCGTAAAATTGCTAGTTTCGCCAAAATCCGTCTCTAGTGGATTCTTCCGGGTGTTTTGAGGAAATGATTAAATTTGATAATTATGGATTATGGGTTTCTTGATAATGCATTTGATTAACTTAGGGAGCTTATGATGAATGTTCTTAATGCTTTTCCTTGGTTGAATTAGGGATTTGAATGATATTGTGGGATTTAGTATGTTTGGTTCGCTGGAATCCGCTTAGTCCGGATTTTCCCGAAAATCCTTCCCAGTGCAGAATCCGCAAGGGGGACTAAACCCCGAACTTTGAGATAATGATCTTTTACACTCATTGCTTCTAATGGATCTAATTGTATGTTGTCTTTATGTGTTTATAGGTAGGATCAGGACAAAATGTTGCTGGTAGGGGCAAAGGAAAGGCAACTGACCTTGGTGCAGAGGGATCTGCCATCTTAGATGCAAAGAAGGTTAAGTTGGACATGAAGAGAAGAGTCCATGAGAGTAAGCTGAATTCAATTTGGTCAGGAATTACAGAAACAAATGTTGGAATGTGGGATTACGAGGAATTCAAGGCTGAGATGTCAGCACCTAACCTTCCCACCTAACCTTCCTTTGTTATCAAGGAGAATGGTGGACTCTGGATTGGCCCATGTGGCAGGCTTTCCTTCTACAGTACAGTGTTATGAGTTGGTGCTAGAGTGTGCCAGGAATTATGATAGGGGTACACAGAGGATTATTGGCCCTTCAGGTAGGATTCTTGCAGGATTTAGTCCAGTCTCCATTGCTGCAACCTTTGACATGCCTGGCAGATCCCATGTGGTAGGTTTTGACAAGGAGGGGGCTAGGAAATTTTATGAAGAAGACATGGTTAGGTCTCAATAGGTGATTAACTCTTAGCTGGAGAAGCCTAAATATCACTTCTCCAAGTTGCCTAAGCAACTGTTAAGGCTTAAATTTAAAAGAGAATACTATAATGTTATCACCCTTCTTAGCAGGTTGGTAGGATTGAAAAGTGCAGGGATTTTTGAGACTTGGATGTTTCATATAATTGCTAGAATGGAGGAAGGGTTTGATTATCATTGGGAGGTGCCATTAGTGCTGTGATCCATGAGTAGCTATGTAGTGTCTTGCAAACCAAGACTTTTACTATGACTTCCTATTTAGTGTATTCATTGGCAAGAATTCATCCATATAAGGGGTTGAGCACTAGAGGTATCTTTGGACAAGATGCCATCTACGAGGTATATCCACAGTTGCACTTAACTGGTGGAAGTTATAGGAGATCAAATGATGCCTTCACTATGTATATCACCAGATTTCTCCAAGGTGCAGAGCATGTTAGAATCTCGGACAAGGAAAAAGAACTGATAGGAAAGTATGGAGCTTGGTTCATTCAGTTCCCTACCTTTTCATACATCAGAATTGGTGGTTTTCAAAGGGCTCCCTATAGATTGCCAAGGTATCCTATGGGCCACATCATTTTGCTAGAGGTTGTCAAGCAAATCTATGATTTCGACAATGTTGTAAAAGGAGAAATGCATAAGACAGGTTTTGGGAATGATTTACCTTTGAAGATTGGAATGGGTGAGGTTTGTGCCTCTATTCAGTCTGCTCATGCTGCTGAGGAAGAAATGGGTACTCTTGGTCTTTCTTTCCACACCAAGAGAACGAGATTTGATAACTTGCGAAGCTCAAAAGAAGGCCAACAAAGATTATAGCCATAAGCCTCAAATTGAGGACTATTGGGTTAATCTAGCTGATGAGTTTGAGGTGAGGAAGAAGAAGTTTTCCAGACTGTCGGTGGACTTGGTGAGGCTATATAATGTAAAGGCCATCCTGGATTAGATTGAGGAAGATGGAAATGTGATCCAAGGTCACGTTTATGAGGCAGTAAAAGATAAACCATCTAGAGAAGTTGACTGGTTGGAGGAGGAAAAGACTAATTTGGATCAGGTCATGGCCCCGGTGATTAAGTACACTAAGATGTGGTTGAAACACAAAATACTAGAGCTAGAAAGTGAGGGTGTTCCATGCACCTATGAGCTGATGGGTGATTTGGAGTCTCATTCTACTTCCGAGGGGTCACTTGAGCTAGAACAAAAGGGCAAAGGAAAGGTAGATTCTCCTTTCAAAATTCAGATAAGGGAGGTCCAACCTGAGAAGGAGGTAGAGGTAGGAAAACAAAGGAGGGCTGTTGCTAAGAATAGGAAACATGCCTCTAGGAAAGAAGTTGAGAAGAATAAGGAAGAAGTAGAAGAGGTTGAAAGTGCTCCACCGGTGGAAAAAAGAAGAAGGATAATAAGATTGTCACAAAACCTGGGAGAAACTCTTAAAGTTGACAAAGTAATTGAGCCACCAGTGGTAGAAGTGGAAAGCTTCGGGGAAAAGACACAAGTTGAAAATTATAATTTGGGCCGACCGAGATAAAAGGATAGGTAGATCAGGAGAATAGTTGTATCCGAGCAAGTTAGGGTTTTTTTCAAAGCAAATGTTGTAAGAGAACAACTTGGATTGTTGCTACCTTGGATGACATAATATAAGACATATATTGTGTTTGGTATCTATCTTGTGGAAACTCATCTAGCATGGTTCTTGTTATTCTATCTTTCAAATTGCTTATTATTTATGATTAGATATTTAGATGATGCTTAGGGTTTCATGTTTGGAATGTTGTAGCAATCTATAGTCCATACTTTTTGCAGTTAGCTGATTGTTAGCTGCTTTGCAAGGTTAGCCTAGGCTTATATTTGTGCTTAGTTCAATTGTGAAAGTTATTCATCTCAATTGCTATAAGGTTGACTGAGTGAATGTTCATGATTTGAAAATATTTCAATACCTTAGAAGATTGCACTATTTCTGTAGAGTTGCAGATTCGTCTGGGTTAATTAGAAGATAGTTTATGAGAGATTGGTCCATTTTGAGCATCTTATCCTTTGGCATTTTTAATCCTAGTATTAAAAGTAGTTTTAAGATTACCTCTGAAAAGCTTTATCTTTTACTATTTCTTTATTATCTGATTTGTATCAAGTTTGAGGGTATCAATCTATTGCTTATATTTGATAAGTTTGAAATCCAGCTCTGCTCGTAGTAAGGTCCCTTTGTGATTACCAACATTTTCACATTATTTCTGAGTTGTTTCATTGCATTGTCAAGACCTGACATTAGAGACCTTGTGGTTATCTCTTTTCCCATAGAGATTTACTTTTCAAGAGAGATAGAAATCATATTCTATCTGAGTTGTTGCTGTGGAGGAAACACCATCAACAAATTGGCGCTAGAAGGAGGGCTTTGAATAAGAAAGCTGGAGAATTTCTTAAACACCATCTCTCCTGAGAGACTTAGAAGAAGAACTAGATCCACTCCAGGAGAGGAAGAATTCCAAGATTTACAAGCCCCTACTAGGTCGAGAAGGACCAGAACAAGGGAAGAATCATCATCAGCTCATCCACTTCCATCACCTCCATCATCCTCATCTTCATCTGATTCTGAGGGGGTTCCCATTCCACAACCACAACTGGTTATAAATCAACCATTACCACCCTTACCTCCACCAATGGCTTTCCTCACTACTAATCCATCCCCATTGACCTTCAATAATTACAATGTTATGCCCAAGAACCTTGAGCATTTTTGCTCTAAGTTTCATACCCATGACCTTAACAGAACTGTTGAAGAGCACATTAGGATTTTTTAGACTTGTCTAAGGGATAGAGGGATTAATCATGAGGATGTTGCATGTAGGCCATTCCCTTATTCTCTAGGAGAAGAAGCCTTTTATTGGTATAGCCACCTGCCTGCTGCTTCCATCCGTAATTGGGCTAAGTTAGAAGCTACATTCTTGCAAAATTTCAAAATTCCCATCAGTGCTAATGAGCTATACTTATATTTTACTGGGCTAAAAAGGGAGATTAATGAGCCCATAGATTCAATGATAGGTTCCATCGAGCATATACTAGACTCCAGGCACCTTATTCTAGAAATGAAGATACTGCTTTAGAGATATACCTTGAGGCCCTGGATAGCCTTACAACCACTTTCTTGAAACAAAGGACTAACCCTCCAAATACACTGCTCACTACATATGTGGAGGTAGTAAAGGTTAGCACAAACTTAAGACAACATTTATCAGGACCTTTTCCATTTTTGGGACCTATTTCTCACCCTGGTCAAATCCAAGCCCTTAATCAGGCCCTGACTGGTCATGCCCCAATAATGAATCATGTGCCATCACTACCTTTGGTTCCTTATCCAGGCCCACCTATGAATCAGGCTCAACCTACAACTTCTTATCCTCAGCAAAGAGTTAATCAAACTGTACAGCAGCAACAAGCTGGCTTCCCTACATACTTGCAAAATTCGAAAGTCTTGAATCAGGCTCTTGGTTCTGGAAATGTACCTAGACATCCTTTGGGAGGTAATCCAACACCATCTAACAATTTGGATAAGGAGAGGTTGGATGAATTGTCTGAACAAGTGAAGAGGTTGAATACAAAAGTAACTTACTTGAGAAATCAGAATAACCAGCTCCAGGCTGCTCAGAAGAATATATAGTCCAGCTATGGCAGGGAAAACATAAATTTTGAAAGAGGTCAATACTTTGATAGGAATCAAAATTATGACAGAGGGCAAGGCTCTAGTCAAAATTTTGATAGAAGAGAGGGCTCTGGTCAGAATTTTGATAGAAACCAATAGGGTGGACAAGGGTTTGATAGGGGGCAACAACCTAGGCAGAATAAATCTTGGAATACTGGACCTAACAATGGGGGGATTCCTATTCCCGTGGATCAACCTTCCACTCAAGAGAAGCCTCCAAATGGTGTGTACTTGGCAGAAGCAACTTTGTCTGGATGGTGCAGACTCCATAAAACAAGCCAACACTCTGAGTTAGACTATGCCAAATTCCAGACTGCAGCTTCTATCTTTCAGTATGAAGTAGAAAATAATGTCACTAGTCAGGAAATTGTGCCTTCAAATCCCTATGATTCTCTAGTACTGGTACTTAATCATGCTCCATTCCCAAAGAGTGAGGAAAAAAAACCGGAAGAAGTATCTAGTGATGCCACGGACGAGGCTGAGCAGGTGTTAAATGAAGATGAGATTTCTCAGTTGTTCAGTGAGGACAATGAAAATGAAAATGGCCCTTTGGATGAGGAGGAGGTTCATGTTGAGGAAGTTCAAATGTTTCAACAACCAGCAAGAAAATATGATTTGAGAAATAGACCCAACAAGGGTCCCCAAGTTGGAGGTCCTTTCACTACTTCCATTCCTCCTAATAATTTCAATACTCCACCAGACCCACAAGCTAGTAATAATCCACCCTATCCTCATGTACCGACCCAGTACTTGTCAAAAAGAAATGATGTTGAAGTATCCAGAGATAAATAGGCCAACAACTACAAAGAAGCTCATGCTGACCTGAATGTGGAACAATTGGGAGAATATGTAATCGAGGAATTCAAGAAAATAAAGGTGAGTCTCTCTGCTTTTGAATTGTTAAGAGTTCCTGTTATTAGAAATGCGATTTTGGGATCATTTAGTTCAAATAAAACATCACAAGGGGTAGCCATGAGTGAGGCTACTACCAGGTCTTCTAATTCTCACACACCCAGAAGTCAAAACCCATCTGTGGAAAAGAGGGGAGACAAAGATAAGGGTCAGGTTGCACAAGCTGATACTCATTTGAACTTATTTCAAGGTAAGTTGGAAACCCCTCCTTTCTTAATTTCTGTCTGTATCTTCGGAAAGAATTTGCACAATTGTCTTTTAGATTCAGGAGCCTCTACAAATGTTATGCCTTTTGCTATTTGTAAAGCATTGGGTATCACTCCTATAGCTTCCCAAAAGAAGATTACTCAGCTGGATAAAACAGAGGTGAGCGTGGTTGGGGAATTGAATATGATCCCTACACATCTGGCATCAGATCCTAGGGTGCAGCAAGTGATTAATATCCAAGTTGCTGACATCCCCGATACTTATGGGTTGATCTTAGGAAGGGATTTCACTAAAGCTTTAAATGGATACACCTCCACAGATCATTCCCATACGTGGTTACCATGGAAAGGAGTTCCAAATCAGATTAGAATTGAAAAAGAAGCTAGGATGAAATATGTGATCACAGATACCAGAATATCTCGAATGAGGTATTAGTGTCTGAAGCAGGCATGGGAAATTATGTGTTGGATGCATCAATAATAGAGGATGAAGAATTTGTTATGTTCCAGGATTATTTAAGTGAACACCTTCTGGAGAGCAGCGGTCCTGAGACTTTGATTGAACCAGAGAATGAAATAAGTGAGGAAGATGACAAACAACTTGGTTTGTTGGATAACTTTCAGGAGTTCATCCGAAAATGTATGGAAGATCAAATGCATTTGAAGCAAAGTATGACTTTTGAGGAGCTGCTTCTTCCCAATTGGTGTAGAGTACATGATGCACTTCATTCTAAGCTGGAATGTGACTTGTGTCAAACCGCAGTCAAACAGATACATAAATGCCTCAATCCAGTTCCACCTACCAGATTTGAAGAACAAGGTAAGATGAAGTCGGAGGAACCTGATGGTTGTTGGACACTGAGGTTTGAAGGATCTAAGTCTAAACAGGGTGCTGGAGTAGGATTTGAATTAATTATCCCTCAAGGAAAGAAACTTTGCTACCCATAGACTCCAGTTTCAATGCACTAATAATGTTGTTGAATATGGGGTTTTGATCCATGGCTTACTGATGGCATCAAGGAAGAAAGTCAAGCTATTACAAGTTTTCAAAGACTTTGAATTAGTAATTAAGCAAGTAAGAAAACAATATTCATGTCGTGATAGAAGAATGACTAGCTATAGGCATAGAGTATGGGATCTAATAGAAGAGTTTGATGCCTTCAATATACAGTTAATCCCTCGATGCAAAAATCAGGTTGTAGATTCTTTAGCTCAAGCTACCAACACTTTACAACCTTTGTCACTTTTAGGGCTAAAGAAATTTTTAGTTGAGCTCACTCCAGTCCCTTCAGTACCAGATAATATTACCAATTCCTAGGTATTCAAAGATGACAAGCATATTTTGGATTTTATTACAAGCTATGATGTGTTCGCATCCCAAGTTATTGATGAGGTTGAGCCTCAGGAAGCATAAATTGATTTTGGAGGAATCATTAATCTAAAAACTAATACCATCCCCAGGGGTATGGTGCAACTTGAATGGACTTTTGACTTGGATAAAATAAGAGATCAAGAACAACAGACTAAAAGAGAGTCCATTGGCAGTCAGTGTGAAATATACAATATGGGGACACTAGATGATTTGAAGAACGTTCTTATTGGAAAGGTATGTACTCCCGAAGAAAGGAAAGGGATCATTGATACCCTACATGCATATCATGATGTAATAGCCTAGAGTTATGGAGATTTGAAAACATATGATACTTTGATTATCACACACACTATCCCTCTAAGATCAGATGTTAAACCATTCTGACAGAAAGGTCAATCAATGCTCTGTTAAAACCCATTATTCAGAAAGAGGTGCAGAAATTGCTGTCTGCACGTATTATATTTCTAGTAAGACACTCCACTTGGGTGGCGAATTTGGTTCCAGTAAGAAAAAAGAACGAAGAAATCAGATTGTGTGTTGATTTCAAGAATCTGAACAGAGCATCAGAAAAGGATAATTACCCAGTCCCTTCACTTGATGAAGTGTTTCAGATTGTCAATGGATCACAGATGATGTCCTTTTTGGATGGATATTTTGGATACAACTAAGTCATGGTACAATATGAGGATAGGCACAAGACTGCCTTCACTACCAAATGGGGAACATTTGCTTATAGAAGAATGCCATTTGGGCTGATCAATATTGGAGCTACATTCCAGAGAGCCATGGACATTGCCTTTGAAGATATAATTGGTAAATGCATCATTATTTATATGGATGATTTGACTATTTTTTCGAAAGTATGAGGTGATCATATAACCGACTTAGGTAAGGTATTTCAGAGATGTAGAGAGTTTGGTGTTTCACTCAATCCGAGAAAGTGCATTTTTGGAGTCACCGAAGGAAAGTTATTAGGACATGTTCTCTCCAAACAGGGTATTGCTATTGACCCTGAAAGAATTCAGGCTATCTTGAAGATCCAGCCTCTTGCAAGTAAGAAAGAGATGAAGTCATTCTTTGGTAAGATTAATTTTGTTAGGAAATTTATTATAGGGTTTGCAGAGATAGTCAAACCATTGAATGCTATGTTGAAACAAGATGCAAAGATAGAATGGAGTTAAGAAGCTAAAGAGGCGTTTGCAAAAATAAAAAAGGCCATTGCTGAAGCTCCTGTGTTAGTGAGTCTGGATTATTCCAAGCCTTTTTACATATATTCATTTGCTTTTGATCATTCTTATGCTGCAATGTTAACTCAAAAGTCTGATCAAGGGGATAAGCACCCTGTAGCCTTCATGAGCACGCCTCTAAAAAATGCAGAATTGAAATATCACAATGTGGAAAAACAAGCTTATGCTTTGGTCCGAGCAGTAAAGAAGTTCATACATTATATTTTGAGGAATAAAGTTTTTGCTATAGTGCCCGATCCTACAGTAAAGTTGTTGATGCAGAATGAGTTAGGTGAACGAAGGGCTAAATGGGTGACCATGTTGCAGGAATATGATATGGAAATTCAACCCATGAAATCGGTAAGGGGACTAGGACTTACGAAGATGATGGCTGAGATAGGTCCTGATCTCACAGCCCAACATTATTACCTTTAGGAGGTCTCTCTAGGAGACTGGTATGATGAAATTATTTTTTATCTATTGAATTAGCAATGTCCTGATCATCTTAATACGGTCTAGAGACGAGCCTTGCACCTGAGGAGTGGGAGTTTTATGATGAAAGGAGCTATATTATATAAAAGAAATAATGAGGGTGTTTACTTGAGGTGTTTGGGGAAAGATGAAGCTGCAAGGGTAATGATTGAATTTCATGAAAAATATGGCACTGGCCATGGTTCTGCATCATCCACTGCACATCAAATCTTGAGAGCAAGCTATTACTAGCCTACCTTATTCAAGGATGTACACCAACATGTACGAACCTGTCATATATGTTAGACTACAACAAGTGAGGAAAAACACGCAGCTCTTCCACTCCAGCCAGTCATAGAGGTAAAACCATTTGCTCAGTGGGGTATGGACTTTATAGGTCCAATCAACCCTCCATCCTCTGTCGGCCATAGGTATATTCTTATCATAACTGATTATTTTACTAGGTGGACTGAGACTATGGCTTGCAAACAATGTACTTCAGATGTGGTAATCAATTTTCTTGAATCAGGGATTATTAATCGTTTTGGTTGTCCATTGTCTTTGGTTTCTGATAATGGTCCTGCATTTGCATCACTGAAATTTTCTAATTGGGCATTTGATCATGGGATTGTTATTAAATTTTCATCTAATTATTATCCCTAGGGTAATGGTCTGGCTGAGTCTTCCAAAAAAAACCTGCTAACAGTTATTCGTAAGTTGCTAGAACAGAATCCTAAGGATTGGCATACCCAGCTCCGATTTGCACTTTGGGCTGACTGTACTAGACATAAAGCATCCATAGGAACCTCCCCTTACCACTTGGTGTATGGTTTGGAACCAGTATTTCCCATACAGTTGAAAATCCCTACCTTGCAATTCATTAATGAGTACTATAACGCAGAAGATAAGCGCGAAGCCCGTTTGGTTGAACTATTGCATCTGGAAGAAAAAAGAGATGAAGGCCTAGAGAAATTTGCTAAACATCAGGGTGTAGTGAAAATATGGTTTGATAGGAGAGCTAAGGTAAAGGCCTTTAGGATTTCTGACTCAGTTCTTTATTGGGATAAAGCCCATGATCGTAAGGGAGAACACGGTAAATTTGATAAACTTTGGCTTGGCCCTTACCAAATTTCAGAAATTTTGGGAGACAATGCTTTTCATTTGAAAACCCTCACTAGTGAGGATATCTCGCTGCTTGTCAATGGACAGTATTTGAAACATTATTTCCAACCCTGAACTGCTTGCAGTTTATCCTGTACATAGCTAGAGTAGATTTTCTTTTGTTGGCTTTGTTTCTGCTTTGCTTTGGTAGATTAGGCTTGCTTTGGTTTGTGTTGTTTTTCATTTTGTTTTGCTTTTGGGTCCGAAAGTTCTTTGTGGTTGTTGTGCCTGTTCACAGGGCTACCATGTTGGGTCTTATTCTGAGCATTTCTTTTCTAAACTCTAATCAGTTTTTCAGAATCAGATGGTGGTTTTCTTTTATCTACTATTCCTTGTACTTGGAATTAAAGTCACTTGTTTTGAATGTGCTTTGAGATATATCTGGGTCCCACATTTTCACACTAAATTAATTTTCTAGAGTTGCATTGGGTTCTTGAGTAGTTTGGCCTAGTGAAAAATCTTATATTCTGCTTCAGTGCCACTGTGTTCCTCATCCCTGAGCGTGAGTTTCATTACTTACAAAGGTGTCAAGAAAGATCTAAAAGAAGAAGAAAAAGAAACTATGAAATTTTGAAAATCCAAAAGAGTTTCACCTTATCAGGAATATCCTAGTATCTCTACTGGGGCTATAGACGCCTGGCTGGCAGTAGAGCTATGCTTGGGAGGGTCATAGTGATAACCTCACCGGGGCTATGGATGCTTGACTGGTAGTGAGGCTCTATCCGGGTTACTTTTGAAGTTTGAATTCTTATGTAGCTTGGTCGTGTTTACTCTTGTTCTCATTGCACTTTCAGGATGGAAATAAATGCACAATACACACACTTGGACCCTGGTATAGGGAAAGGTCTTCTTACTTGTGGTTTCTAAAACTTTGTTCTTAGGAGTCTTGATGAAGGATTGAAACTAGGGATTCTAAGTTCTTGATTCTGGTTTATCTTTGAAATACTCTGGAGTATTTCCCCAGCGGAGTCGCCATTTGTTGTGCAGTTTTTGCACACATGCCCCACTGAATGTGGGGACCCTCTTTTTCATTTTTTGGTGTTTTGGTCCCTCTTTCTGAGGGTGTTGCTTGCTTGAGTTTGTGCCTTAAATGACCTTCTTGCTAATTGAAGTGGCATTCTTTTGAGCTATATTGAAAATTTGAAGTTTTGGCTCTATCTCGGGTTTTTCATTGTTTTCGAAAAAATCCGCCTGGGCCGTATTCTCCCGATTCTTTCTCATTATCTGAAATCGACCTTTTGCACTACTTTCGGGAAAATCAGCACATTCTGGATTTTTTCGAAGTCCATGGCGGTGTCGAATTCCTAAAATTCTTTGTGGCTGCGGCTGTCTTGTCAAGTGCATTAATGGCGTTTGTACGAGGTTTTGAGGCTTTGATATATCGATGTTTTGAGAAGTGATTAATCATTTTGAGTTGTGCATTTGCTATCATTTGAGCTTGTGTGATTGGAGTTTTGGTGTTTTGCTGGATATTTGGATCCTCGAGGTTATTTAAGCTATGCGTTTGCTTTTGGAGTGCGTGGGTGGTATCTAGTTTGCATCAAGTGGTTCTTTGTTAATTTTCTGCATCACAACCCTTGCACTCCCATGGTATGTATATGCACCCTGTTCTTTATTGGTTTCAATTTGCTTCTCACCGTTTTGTTTGAGGATTCATCTGTAGTTTTCTGGTCTTTTGGGTACGCATCATCATTGGTCATTTTGGGAGGTTTTAATTTGTTGCACTAGTTAGTTTTGATTGATCAAATGTTGTGCTTGGTCTGGTGTTGGTTCTTGTTTGGGCTTTGGTTCACTGTGACTTTGAGTTCTCCATTTTGGTGAATCACTGAATTGTCTATGCTTTCATGGCAGACATTTAAGGTTCCCAACCTAGGGCATGGCCGTTTGTCTTCGAAAGTGCTAGGAAGTGGGTCATTAGCTATGTTTTATTCATTAAAGTCCTAGATCGGGTTGGTTTCAGATTTCTGGCTTGAATCCAGAATGATTTGAATTGATATGATAGGGTACCAAGGATGTAGACAGGTTCGGGTTTTTGAGGTCTTCGTGAAATTCCGCTCTCCCTGGATTTCCCTGAATTTCTTGTCTTTTTCTTTGTTTTTTGCTTTAATCCGGATTTCCTTTGTTTTTGCGAAAATCCGTTCCATCCGGATTCTCCCGAAGTCCGCGGTCGGGTTGTTTTCTCGATTTCAAGCTTAGATATTGTTATACCTTTGTTTTCCCCAAAATCCATTCTATCCGGATTCTCCTAATATTCCATGCCCCTTCATTTTCCCCGAATTTGTCATAAAATTGCTAATTTTTCCAAAATCCATCTCTAGCGGATTCTTCCGGGTGTTTTGAGGAAATGATTAAATTTGATAATTATGGATTATGGGTTTCTTGATAATGCATTTGATTAACTTAGGGAGCTTATGATGAATGTTCTTAATGATTTTCCTTGGTTGAATTGGGGATTTGAATGATATTGTGGGATTTAGTATGTTTGGTTCGTTGGAATCCGCCTGGTCCGAATTTTCCCGAAAATCCTTCCCAATGCAGAATCCGTGAGGGGGGCTAAATCCTGAACTTTGAGATAATGATCTTTTACACTCATTGCTTCTAATGGATCTAATTATATGTTGTCTTTATGTGTTTATAGGTAGGATCAGGACAAAATGTTGCTGGTAGGGGCAAAGGAAAGGCAACTGACTTTGGTGCAGAGGCATTTGCCATCTCAGATACAAAGAAGGTTAAGTTGGACATGAAGAGCAGAGTCCATGAGAGTAAGCTGACTTCAATTTGGTCAGGAATTATAGACACAAATATTGGAATGTGGGATTACGAGGAATTCAAGGCTGAGATGTCAGCACCTAACCTTCCCACCTAACCTTCCTTTGTTATCAAGGAGAATGGTGGACTCTGGATTGGCCCATGTGGTAGGCTTTCCTTCTAGAGTACAGTGTTATGAGCTGGTGCTAGAGTGTGCCAGGAATTATGATAGGGGTACACAGAGAATTATTGGCCCTCAAGGCAGGATTCTTGCAGGATTTAGTCCAGTCTCCATTGCTGCAACCTTTGACATGCCCGACAGATCCCATGTGGTAGGTTTTGACAAGGAGGGGGCTAGGAAATTTTATGAAGAAGACATGGTTAAGTCCCAATAGGTGATTAACTCTTGGCTGAAGAAGCCTAAATCTCACTTCTCCAAGTTGCCTAAGCAACTGTTGAGGCTTAAATTTAAAAGAGAATACTATAATGTTATCACCCTTCTTAGCAGGTTGGTAGGATTGAAAAGTGCAGGGATTTTTGAGACTTGGATGTTTCATATAATTGCTAGAATGGAGAAAGGGTTTGATTATCATTGGGCATGTGCCATCAGTGTTGTGATCCATGAGTAGCTATGTAGTGTCTTGCAAACCAAGACTTTTACTATGACTTCCTATTTAGTGTATTCATTGGCAAGAATTCATCCATATAAGGGGTTGAGCACTAGAGGTATCTTTGGGCAAGATGCCATCTATGAGGTATATCCACAGTTGCACTTAACTGGTGGAAGTTATAGGAGATCAAATGATGCCTTCACTATGTATATCACCATATTAATCCAAGGTGCAGAGCATGTTAGAATCTCAGACAAGGCAAAAGAACTGATAGGAAAGTATGGGGCTTGGTTGATTCAGTTCCCTACCTTTTCATACATCAGAATTGGTGGTTTTCAAAGGGCTCCCTATAGATTGCCAAGGTATCCTACGGACCACATCATTTTGCTAGAGGTTGTTAGGAAAATCTGTGATTTCAATAATGTTGTAAAAGGAGAAATGCATAAGACAGGTTTTGGGAATGATTTCCCTTTGAAGATTGGAATGGGTGAGGTTTGTGCCTCTATTCAATTTGCTCATGCTACTGAGGAAGAAATGGGTACTCTTGGTCTTTCTTTCCACACCAAGAGAACAAGATTTGATATAACTGGCGAAGCTCAAAAGAAGGCCAACAAAGATTATAGCCACAAGCCTCGAATTGAGGACTATTGGGTTAATCTAGCTGATGCGTTTGAGGTGAGGAATAAGAAGTTTTCCAGACTACCGGTGGACTTGGTGAGGCTATATAATGTAAAGGCTATCCCGGATCAGATTGAGGAAGATGGGAATGTGATCCAAGGTCACATTTATGAGGAAGTAAAAGATAAACCGATTGGAGAAGTTGACTGGTTGGAGGAGGAAAAGACTGATTTGGATCAGGTCATGGCCTCGGTGATTAAGTACACTAAGATGTGGTTGAAACAAAAAATACTAGAACTAGAAAGTGAGGGTGTTCCATGCACCTATGAGCTGATGGGTGATTTGGAGTCTCATTTTGCTTCTGAGGGGTCACTTGAGCTAGAACAAAAGGGCAAATAAAAGGTAGATTCTCCTTTCAAAATTTAGATAAGGGAGGTCCAACCTGAGAAGGAGGTAGAGGTAGGAAAACAGAGGAGGCCTGTTGCTAAGAAGAGGAAACATGCCTCTAGGAAAGAAGTTGAGAAGAATAAGGAAGAAGTAGAAGAGGTTGAAAGTGTTCCACCGGTGGAAAAAAGAAGGATTATAAGATTGTCACAAAAGGGGGGAGAAACTCTTAAAGTTGACAAAGTAATTGAGCCACCAGTGGTAGAAGTGGAAAGCATCGAGGAAAAGACACAAGTTTATATGAGGAGATCCAGGACTCCTTCCCCAAGAGATACTGTGGTCAAGGAGGGTGTTTTGGTAAGTGTCCCAATTATTGAGTAGGTGAGCTCCTCTATTCCCCAAGATGCTGGTAGAGTAAGGGGAGAGAAAAAATAAGATGAAGATCCTAAGGAGCTGGATGGAGAAGAGTTTCAAGAGGGAGACCTCTTCAATGCAGAAGTAGAGATAAAAAAGGTGATTCAATCTCCCTTGGTGGCACATGTGGATTCTCCTGCAAACGAACAAATGGATAGGTCTCCCCAAAAGGAAGAGGAGATATCAGTTAGGGCTCTGTCACCAATAAAGGTTGTTGTAAAAGAAGAGGTACGTCATGAAGAGGATCCAATAGTGGATGTTCCCAAAAGTCCAAATGTTGAAGGAGATGTTATTGATGATCAGCAGGAGAAGGAACAGGGTAAGCAGAGCACAGTGCCCACTGAGTTCTCTGTTCCTGATTGGCTTGAAAAGGGACTGAAGAGTAAAATGGTAATAGTGGAGGATGCTCCTCCTAATTGGGATGTCCTTATGGCCAATGTGGAGAAGGGGAAAGCTAAAAAGAAAGCAAGGGTTATCTCTCAGATTGAAAGAGATAGATCAGGCAATCGGGTGGCCCATATTGCTACCCCTGCTCCAGATAAAGAAAGGGATTTTATAACTGCTCAGGATTATGATGTGAAAATTGTTGATTGGGATGTGCTACTGTGGAACAAGATATTGAGGAGTATGAGGGTTCTAGTGCAGTTATTGTGGGAAGATTAAAGAGGGCAGTGTAGACTAGACATGAGCTAGAAAAGGAGAATGAAACTTTGAGAAAATACTTGCAGGATTTAATGAAACCATTGCAAGCCATTGGCTCCTCCTCTTCTGCTGTAGGATTCATTCCCTAGGAGATAATTTCTGAGTTGGAGAGGATGAAAACTACTTCACATGCTGTGGATACTTGGTTGAAAGGTGTTCAAGATAAAGGAGATGAAGCCATTAAGGGCATATTATCCATTGGAGGAGATGCAATGAGGTTGATTGATTAGTTAAAGCCTTCATTAGCACAAGATAATGTGGATATTGATCTCTTATTGCAGAAGGTTACAACTATCATGGGGTTCACTAAGGATAGACTGGTTAAGTGCATGATTCTTCCTTTCCCTAGAGTTTCTGAACCTTGGGAGTGGTTCAAAATTCTGCAAATGAGGCAAAGGGCCTTGAAGAAAGTCCATAAGTAGGAAAAGTTAGTTGAGGATGCTCAAACTAATGTTCATGGGAAATGCATTTCATTCTTTGAAGTCATGACTGGAAGGAAGAAGTTTGCTCCGAAGTATCTCAGTTTGGAGCAACTTAGAGAATGGTGGAGAGATGTATATTCTCCAGTTGGTGAAGGACCAATTACTAAACATCAGTTGGATGATGCAACCACATACATTGTAGTCATTGATAGATATTTGACCGACAAGGCTGATTGGGATGGTACAGTTCGATAGGAAAGAGAAGATGTTAAAACTCTTGAGAGAAAGGTTAGAGTTTTGCCTGTGCCACCTGTTGCTGAGCTGGATAGGGTTCTGCTGGTTGTACATGGAGAAGAGGATAAAGCTAAGGATAAGGACGGGGATTGAATATATAGAGTTACATGGATATTTGTGCTTCCCATTAAGTCACATGTATTGGGCCGACTTTTTGACACTTTGGCGGTTTTGGATGAAATTGGTGCTATGGCACATTTCATATGATCGGATTATTCTTTTGGGCCGACCTATTTTAGGTTATTTTTTATTGTAAAATTATAATTTGGGCCAACCTATCTTGTTGATTCTCTATATAAAAGTGGGCATGCTGCCTCATTTAGAAAGTAGACAAAAAATTAGAGAATAGAGATAAAAGGATAGGTAGATCAGGAGAATAGTTGTATCCGAGCAAGTTAGGGTTTTTTTCAAAGCAAATGTTGTAATAGAACAACTTGGATTGTTGCTACCTTGGATGACATAATATAAGATAGATATTGTGTTTGGTATCTATCTTGTGGAAACTCATCTGGCATGGTTCTTGTTATTCTATCTTTCAAATTGCTTATTATTTATGATTAGATGTTTAGATGATGCTTAGGGTTTCATGTTTGGAATGTTGTAGCGATCTGTAGTCCATAATTTTTGTAGTTAGCTGATTGTTAGCTGCTTTGCAAAGTTAGCTTGGGCTTATATTTGTGCTTAGTTCAATTGTGAAAGTTCATCTCAATTGCTATAAGGTTGACTGAGTGAATGTTCATGATTTGAAAATCTTTCAATACCTTAGAAGATTGCACTATTTCTGTAGAGTTGCAGATTCATCTGGGTTAATCAAAAGATAGTTTATGAGAGATTAGTCCATTTTGAGCATCTTATCCTTTGGAATTTTCAATCCTAGTATTAAAAGTAGTTTAAAGATTACCTCTGAAAAGCTTTATCTTTTACTATTTCTTTATTATCTGATTTGTATCAAGTTTGAGGGTATCAATCTATTGCTTATATTTGATAAGTTTGAAATCCAACTCTGCTCGTAGTAAGGTCCCTTTGTGATTACCAGCATTTTCACATTATCTCTGAGTTGTTTCATTGCATTGTCAAGACTTGACATTAGATACCTTGGGGTTATCTCTTTTCCCATAGAGATTTACTTTTCAAGAGAGAGAAATCATATTTTGTCCAAGTTGTTGCTGTGCAGGAAACACCATCAATAGAACCCTATTGGACTGACGTAGTGTGGTCTCGGGATCTCATCAATTGATTAGCCTTGCCTACGTTGTACATGTAGAGACCTCATAGTTCGACACAACCAATGACTTTGAATATACAAAGAGTCATGATTTAAATGTGTGATACATGACAAACCTAGACTGACAAACCTAATTCCTCGGGGGCACATTGATTGATGGCCTTGCCTACGTCCCAGTCACAAAGGCAACGTAGTTCGACTATGTCTATGAACAACTTAACATGACTGACTTGACAGGATTGACTTGACTCTATTTTTGGGATTTTATGACATTTTTTTGATTTTTTTTAATTTTTGGAGTTTTATAATGTTTTTGGGATTTTTCAGGACATTATGTACAAGGTGTTAGGGCATAGAACAAGGATTTTCCCCCAATCGGGAATAAGATTTGAAAGATGGAGTGGGTAATATGACTGAATGGATGCTAGATGTTAATCTTTCCAAGTAATGGATAAGACAACCATTCATGATGAGTGATGGTGAAAAAGTCCGATTAGAATGATGGTAGATGGAAGAGCGAGCTTGACTACGCATGGTGCCTGTTTGCTAGGTTTTTACCACGGTACTTATCCATAGCGCCACAGAAGCAGTTTTCACTAGTGGATGAATTTATTTCTCTTTACTTTTTTTTTTATTTTCTCAATTTTTTATTTTTTGGTGTTACAAAGACGCCTATTTACCAGGTTTTCATCAAGGTAGCCATTTTTTTATTTTTTTATTTTTTTTTATTTTTCCAGATTAAGACACGGATTCTTAGAGATTAAGCATAGAACCTCTTTAGATGCAGACTGTTGATAGGGGACAAAAGTGGCTATCATTCAGGAGTAGAGAGTTGGTACGCTCCTCATCCAAAGGCTTCTGTGACAATATACAACCCCAACCGATTAGGTTCAAACTTACCTGGTTTCTCACGTTTAACTTGGTTCTTAGGATTCTCCATTAATACCAGGTCACCAATGTCAAAGTGTTTATTGAGAACCTTCCTATTGTAACTATGATGAAGATGATTCTGATATGCTTGCAAATGATCTAATGCTTTCTGTCTTCATTCATCCAACAATTCTAGCTCTTGTAACCTAGAGACACAGTATTCTTCATCGTCAATATGACCCTTCAAGGATACCCTTAGAGAAGGTATTTCAACCTCAATAGGTAAGATAGCTTTGGACTGAATACGAGGGAATATGGAGTGGTGCCGGTGGGAGTACAGATGCTTGTGCAATAAGCCCATAAGGTAGGATTAAGCTGTAGGTGCCAGTCACGACCAACGTCATTGACAGTCTTTTGAAGGATTCTAACAATTGTTTTATTAGATGCCTTAGCTCGGCCATTACCTTGTGGCTAATATGGGGTGGAGAAATGGTGTTTGATGTGGAATTCTTCACATAAATGGCACACTTCTTGGTTCTTGAATGGGAAGCCATTGTCTGTGATTATGGATTGAGGTACACCATACCAACAAATGATATAGTTTAGGATAAACTTAGATATTTGTGTGCCGATTATGTATGTCATGGGAATGGCTTCAATCCATTTGGTGAAGTATTCGATGGTAGTGATGATGAATTTATGGCCATTGGATGATGAAGGGTGTATCTTACCTATGAGGTCAAGTCCCCATTGGGAAAAAGGCCATGGTGAAGTAATTGGACGAAGCTCCTACATTGGCACTCTTATCAAGTCTCCATTTATTTGACATTGTCTACATTTCTTTACAAAGACGTATGAGTCTTTCTCCATTGTAGGCCAATAGTAACCTAGTCTTATAATCTTATGGGCTAGAGTAGGACCACTCAAATGAGATCCGCATATACCCTCGTGCATAACTCACAAAGTTGTTTGTGCTTCCTCAACATTGAGACATCTCATTAGGGCGTTATCTAAGGTACGTCTTTACAGGGTTTCTCTGATGATGGTGTACTTAGCTGACTTTTGGATAAAGGTTCGGTGTTGGTTATTGGACAAGTCTTGGGGTAAGGTTTGGTCAGTGAGATAGTCGAATATGTCTTTATACCAAGGAGATGTAGGACCACCAATGGTACACACTATTGTAGTATCGAGGACATCATAAGCGGGGACCAAAAGCTGTTCAACCAGAAACTCGAACTTAGGCAGATTACTCAGAATATCGAACAAGGAACCCATGGTTGCCATAGCATCTGTATCTCTATTCTGGATATGTGGTATTTGTTGAAAAGTTATGTCATTGATTTACTGCTTGAAACTATCAACCATTCATTTGTAAGGTGCAATCTTTTCATCCTTAGTCTCGTAATCATCATTTCCCTGTTGGATTACCAGTTGAGAGTTGCCAAGGACATGTAGGCTCTTAATTTTCCTCTGAGTTGCCATTTTTAAGCCTGTTACTAAGGCTTCGTATTCTACTATATTGTTGGTACAAGGGAAAGCAATCCTGAATGATTTGGGAATGGTATCACCTTGAGGTGTGACAAATAAGATACCCGCTCTTGAACCACGATTTGTATGTGACCCATCAAAGTACAATTTCCATTCGGTTTTAATGTCAATGCTGAAGAGAAATTCATTTGGAAAATCTGCCACTAATGGATGGTCCACCTTTATAGGTGCATTTGTTAGTTGATCTGCAATCACTTGTCCTTTTATAGCTTTCCTTTCGACATACTGAATGTCATACTCACTAAGTATCATAACCCATTTAGCCAATCGGACTGTTAAAGCTACCTTACTTAGGAGGTATTTAAGTGGATCAATCTTTGCAATTAACATTGTTTGTCGATTGAGCATATAGTGCCAAATTTTTTTGGTAGCAAAAACTATCGCTAGACAGGCACATTCTATGTTGCTATAATTCAATTCATATCCCACTAAGGTACGACTGATATAATAGACTGCTCTCTCATGACCTTGATCATCGTGTTGTGTGAGAAGAGCCCCTAATGCCGATTGAGTTGCTAAGATGTAAAGTATCATTGGTTTTCCCTCTGTAGGTGGCATTAAGATTGGTGGAGTAAGCAAATAGTCCTTGATTTTTTGGAAGGCCTCTTGAAATTTAGGTGTCCACACAAATGGTACTTCTTTCTTGAGTAGATGCTGAAATGGGTGTATTCTATCTGCCAGTTGTACTATGAAACACCTAATGGACTGTAATCTCCCCTGTAGGGTTCTGAGTTGACCAATTATAACTGGAGGAGGCATTTCTATGATAGCTCTTACCTTCTTTGGATCTACTTCAATGCCCCTTCAAGAGATGATATACCCTAACAGTTTGCTTGATTTCACCCCAAAGACACACTTCTTCAGATTTAGCCTGACGTTGTAATTCTCTAGCCTCTAGAATATTTTGTCTAAAACCTTCAAATGATCTTCCCTTGTTTCTGATTTGGCTATAATGTCATCTACATAATCTTCCATGAGGGTATGTACAAAGTCATGGAAAATCGTAGTCATTTCCCGTTGGTAGGTGGCTCCTGCATTCTTAAGGCCAAACGACATAACATTCCAATAGTATGTGCCCCATGGACATGTAAAAGCTATCTTGTGTTGGTCTTCAGGTGCTATCTTAATCTGGTTGTATCCAAAGAAACCATCCATGAGGGATAGCATCTTGTATCCTACTGTAAGATCTACTATCATGTCGATATTCAGCAAAGGGAACTCATCCTTAGGACATGCCTTATTGATGTCTCTAAAGTTAGTACAAATGTGAATGCCCCCAATTGGTTTAGGCACTGGAACAATATTTGATATCCAATCTACATAGTCTACTGTCCTTATGAATCCTACATCCAAGAGTTTCTTAAGTTCTGCTTTCACCAGTAGAGCGATTTGTGGATGCATTTTCCTTAGCTTTTGTTTGACTGGCTTAATACCTAGATGTAGTGGTAAATGATGCAATATTAGGTCTGGATCTAGCCCAAGCATGTCAACATATGACCATGCAAAGTTTATCTATCTCTTTTTGAAGAATTCCTTAAACTCATGTTGTTCTGTCTCTATTAAAGAAGCTGCAAAAAATACTATCCGAGGATTCTCTTCTGTATCTATGTTGACTGCAACAACCTCTTCTACTAGCATCAGTGACTTTTCTTGTTCAACGGGGAGAATATTTAAACCTCTATCCTTGGGTGCCTCAAAGAGGTTTTCGCCCTCAGATGCGTCCTTTATTTTGAATTTTTCATTGTCTAAAGGCGCCTTTCGATTTTCACCTAGGGACTCATCATTTTTATTTTCATTATCTTTTTTATTTTCATTCTCATTTTTGCGACTAGAGGTGTAAATAGACTCCTCAAAATATGCTTTATCGTCCAAGTCTATGGTAAAACCTGCCTTATGATCCCCTCTTGGTATGCCTTCTCTAAGCCCCATGAACTCAGCAATTGCTTCATCATTCTCGAATGTATCTATGATAGGTGTACCTTGTTGATCCCAGTCGAGAAGTTCAGGATATATAAGGGGCATGTCATCATCGGAGTTCTTAAAGGTAGATGTTGACAAGGTGAGGATAAAATGGTTGACATGGTCACAAAAGTTTTGGACCAACTCCTTCTTGTTTTTCCTCCTAGAGGTAGGTATACTTTGATGTGGGACTATAGTGAGGGCTGATTCGTTAGAAGATGGTTTGTCAGGTGCCCAAGATGCATGATCAAGGGTTTCCCAATAATAGTTCTTTTGCCATTCTTCTTTGGACAAATGTTTCTTAGGACAAGGACTAGATTGTTTTGGTACAGGTTTCATGTTGAGGTCCAATTCTCCAAATAGGGCATCTATATTCATGGTACTAGTAGATGAAAAGGATTCTGATTCACCATCACTTGAGTAAGGGGATTCATCATAAACTAGAGGTTTGTTGTAAGCTGGGGGAAGTGGTTCATGAGATATCTCGATGTCTGCGCAAGCACTCACTTCCTCTTGAAAAGATGACGAAGTACCAAGAAACCCAATTCTAAGCAGTTGACATCCTAGCCCTAAGTATTTTGGTCGTGGGTAGACAGTGATTAGTTCTGTCCTTCCATTTTTATATAGTCCTAACCCACTGTGCCCATCATAGCATTCGTTTTGCATTATCTTAAAGCCTTTTCCATACTGATCCTTAGCTATTTGAATAGACGGGGAGGGGTATTCATGTTCTTCTTGATATAACTAGGAATTGCCTTGATCCACAATTTCTTCACTTAACTCTACCCATTTGGTTAATGTCATTGTACTGGGAACATGAAATGTGACCACTGACTATCTTCTACCTACCATGGGTAGGCCATATGCCTTAGGTGGAATTAGTTGATTGACGTAGTATGATGCCTTTATATTATATTCACCACAACCTTGGTCTTGGATCTCGAGTTTAGGAGTGGATGATGGTGGTTTGAATGAAATGGACTTAGTGAGACGTGATGGGTCAACGTATTGGGATAAAGTGGATGATGAAGCTTCTTGGTTAACTGGTACTTGTCATTGTGGAAGGTCCCTTAGGCTTGTACAATATTGGAAAGGATCTAGATCACCATCAATAGTGATCTCTGTGCCATTATATGGGAACTTAAGACACTGGTGGTATGTTGAAGGGATGACTCTCATTGTGTGTATCCAAGGTCTACCTAACAACAAGTTGTATGGAAGGGTGAGATCCAAGACTTGGAAGCTGGTGTTCATGATCGTTGGGCCAATTGTGATAGGGAGTGTGACAACTCCTTTGGATGACCTTTCCTCATCATCATAAGCCTTGATGACTATACTCTTAGAAGTGTCTACACAGTCTTTTGAGAATCCTAATGCCTTAACCAATTTTAGGGTACACAGGTTCAAACCTTCGCCTCCATCTACCAAGACTCATCTGACTCTGGTTTGATGGACTAGGACTTCAAGATGTAATGGGTCATTGTGATCAGACTTTTCGGTTGAGTAGTTTTTTTGGGAAAATGTGGCATGATGTGAGTTGTTCAAATATCCCACCATTTCTTCGAAGCAATTGGCATCCAAGTCCGTGGGAACAATAGAGTTCTGTAATGCTTTGTCAAGTATGGCTCGATGTTCTGGTGACAAAGTCAATAGTTTCAAGATAGATATTTGTGTGGCGTTTTTACTCAATTGATCAATGAGATTGTATCTATACTTGGGCCTCTGTGTAGGTGGTTCAGAAGAAGGGCCTGGAATAATTATTTTAGTCCTGTGCATGTTTAGATTACATTCCGGGTGCTTCTTAATGATGACAGTATCAACATGTTCATTTGTGGCTTGGAGGCTATATATGGTCTTTCCTTTCCCATAGTCATACTTGGATTTTGTGTAATTGGCAGAGGGATTGTTCTTGGTTACTGAACTAGAGGCGTTTCCTTTTGTCTGGTCATGTAATGGGTCTGTGAAGACCTTATGATCACTATTTTTAGTATTTTTCTGCCCGTTTACCTCTATGGATCTGTTTTCAACAAAGTCTTGGATGATATTCTTTAATTGGCGACATTGTTGGAGGTTGTGCACTTTCATTTAATGATAGTCACAGAAAGCGTTATCGTTCCACCATGAAGGTTTGAACTATCCAGGATCATACTCTCTTGGTTCCAAAGGTTTGATAAGATTATGTTTGACCAATTCTTTGAAAACTACCTCGATTGGTTGCCTAAAAGGTGTAAATTCATGCGTAGAAAATCGCCTTTGGGGTCTTCGTTGCGAGTTCTGGACATAATTAGCCATTTGATCTAGACTGTTCATCATGTTTGCATTTTGGTTGTATCCTCTAAGTGTGATAACAGGTCTAGTATGTATGTGTTTAGCATCAATAATGTCGTCATTCATGACATTCTTGTTCCTAGACCATAACTTGTTTCTATCATTCGACACATTTGGATGTTGGAAAATTGGGCTCTTGCCTGGTACTTTTATTTCGCCTTTGTCAATAAGGCCCTTTTCAAGTATGATCCCCTTTTGTACCAAGTCAAGGAATGCAATGCAGCAGTGTACTCGTAAGTCACTTCTCAGTTTCAGATTGATGTTTTCGAAGAAGATTGTGACCTTTTGTTTTTCGGGTATTTCGACTAGACATCGACTAGCTAGACTTCTCCATCTCTGGAAGAAAGTGATGAACATCTCGCCGTCTTCTTGTGTCATGTGGCATAAGGTTGTTATGGTTACTTCGTTGTCTATGTTAAAGGCAAAATGTTCAACAAACTTCTTAGCCAATTCACCCCAGGATCGTATACCATATGACAATTTAGAAAACCATTCCAACGCTATCCCTATGAGGGTTTGTGGAAATAGGCACATCAAGTACATGGGGTCATATGATATGTCCATGCATGCCATTGAGAATTCTCTAATTTTTTCTAAAGGATTCTTCCTCCCATTATACTTAGGCAAAGTTGATATAATGTATCCATGGGGGAAAGGTGTCATATAGAGCGCTTTGTCGAATGGACATGGACATAGGTCTTGCGCTGAGATAGTTCGTTTGCCTAACATAGATATGTCATCCATTTTTTGTTAAGAGTTTGCATTTGGTTTTGAATGACATCGGCTTGTGTCAAGGACATGCTGTTTGTTTTATTTGGATCAATGTAGGTGTTCTGATACACCATGTTTTGTGATGGGTTGTGATTTGGCGAGGGAACATATCCTGTTAGGATGTGCTGATTTGGTATAGGGATATTCCCTGTCTAGATGGTCTAAGTTGGTATAGGAATGCTTCCTGTCTGAATGGGTTGATTTGGTATAGGTATGCTACCTATCTGAATGATTTGATTTGGTATTGGTATATTCTCACCAACTTTGGATCTCTTACCAGTCGTGTTGGTGCCAAAGGGGTTGGAGGAAGTTGCCTCCGTAGTAAATTGTAAACCTTGTGTCACATTGAAATGGATTGTGCTCACAATTGATGATGTCTGAGTAGATACACTAGTTGGTATCTCTACGGTAATTTGGGGAATAGAGACACTTGATGTCGCAGTTTGTGTTGGTTGAGTAGACTGTATCGTCAAAGTATCAATATCAAATCCTGGTGGTAGTGTGGCACCTTCTACTAGAAACTTTTCTAGATAGCATTGTGGATTTTTTTCCAAACACTCATCCATGAAGGATGCAAACTCAGGATCTTGAACTGCTGGATCTATGTCTTCTATGTAAATTTGCCCATGTGTGTCTCTAGTGACATGTTTTTCAAATAAAGGCTTATGTGGGCGTTTGCTTCCTGACGGTTGGTTTCCAAATAGATTGATAAATTTTTTGGGGTCTATCATTGCTTTGTGTTTCTTTTTGGACCTTGTTTCGACCATGAAATTTTTTCTCAAAATGGGTAATGTAGACTATGTCTAAAAACTGATATGACCTATGTCTATGTTTTTGGATTTTTTTGACACTAAATGTTGTGCTAAAATGGTTTCTAAAAAGACGTATACTAAGATGACGTATGATATGATAGACAATATGCAAAATCTCGAGTAGATTATGATGATAAATGAGTCTAATATGAGTATAACCTACCACCTAATGGAGTAAATGCATGCAAAGATTTGTTTTTGACCAAGGAACCTGATTGGATGACAAGGACAGTTGATAAGGTGAATTTTTCAAACTAGACTTTTCAGCTAAAAAGATCCACTAAATGAGACTAAAGTGACAAGGTTCAATGATTGTGACAAATTGAAACATGAACGTTTCCAATGACGAGGAAAGTTATCTCTATTTCTACGATATGAAATTTCCTATGAAGTATCTATATGCATGCGACTTATGATGACTATGACTATGACTAAGATGTATATGACACCTAATGATGCAAGGTTTTCAAGCAAAATTTACTAGTTTCTAATCCAAGGTTGATCTTAGGAACCTAAAGGAAATATTGACAATGATGTTTCAGACTCAACTCATAATTTTTTTTTGATGTTTTCTGTTGACAGGCAAATGCAGTTCACTAAATAGGTAGGGTTCATATTCTGATAGATGTGGTTTTTGACAGTGCATGTGATGTTTCTAATAGTTGTGGTTTTTCCTATGACTAATGCAGTTTACGGATACACATGTGGCTCAAAAATTGATAGATGCAGTTTGCATGCGCACATGCGACTCAGAATGTGACAGTTGCGACTCGTGATATGCAAACTATGAAAAGTGAATGTTTTGAAAAATAGATGTGGTTTTTCCCCTAATAGATGCGACTCACTAATACACATGTGGTGATTAAACTAACAATTGTAACTCAGTTTTCTGATAGTTGGATTTTTCCCAAAAGTTGAAATTTTCTGGAAAGTTGTTGACTGACTATGTTTGTTTGATCAAGATTTTGATGAATACAACAAAGAACAAACACAACAATCAATGTATTTTCAGTCTTTGTGATGTAAGGACTATTAAGACTCGAAAAAATTTACAACCTAGGCTTTTAGGACAATACTTGTTGAATTCTTATTTGGATTTCTCCAGCTATGCATATTTATGGTGAATGACTAGTAGCTTGACCCCATTGGATCCCCTCCATGACACTCACTTATACAGTGCAGCCAAGATACTGTATCCATGAAAGTCTCATGGCATACATTTCATTTCCACACATAAACCGTAAGAATAGAAGACGGCTTCACAGGGCCGACCTTGCTGCGCCAACAAGTAGGTAGGATTTTGGTAACTCTACAACAAGGTTTTTCATAAGGGCATTCCATTCATGGGAAACTATCCAACGTCGGCGAGAATCCATTTCTGTCCATCTCATCGGAATAGTGCACATGATTCATGGGCTTTCCCCAAGAATCCTCTTTTATATACCGGCTGGAAGTCGCTTGGCTTTAGCGTACTACTGGTCTGAGTCATCTTGGGGTGAGTACTTTTTCCCGCCAAGATAGGCCCAAGTTCTAGAGACAGTAATCATTTCTCTTACACCCAGGATCACATGACTGTACAAGTGAAGAGAATACTTCAGTGTACTAAATCTTAAAGGTTACAAATGTGTGCAAAGCACCAGACAAAGAAGACAATGGTTCTTTTTAATCCAAATGATAATTGTTTATCTACCAAACAAGAAATTCTTTTTAAACCCACATGATGATTATCTATCTACCAAACAAAAGCTTGCTTAAATAAATAAATTGACACAAAGGCATTAGGTCCTACATGCAAATTTATTAGTAGTTCATTGTTCTTCAGCTTTTGTCCTGCAGAAAATTGTCTTTGGTTTTAATTGTCTTCAAAGCTTCATCCTACAAACACTATGTTATTCCTCCTAAACACAACTGAAACAAACATTAGCGAAAATCCAGACAACCCAAAAAGAGAAAATGGAAAAATATGGATGTATGGAAATGACTAAAAAAAATGAAATTTTTTTACTAGGCAGATGCAGCTTTTGGAGCCACAAATGTGGTTCGACTGTTGATAGGTGGATGCGGTTCACGAATATTGTTGACAGGCGGATGCGGTTTGTGACTTCGCGGATGCGGTTTGTGATGGCAGATGCGTCACTATTTTTCATAGAAGTGGCGCACAGATATAGATGCATCGTTTTATGGAACAAATGAGGTGCGTCGTATGAAAAACTTGCAAAAAAGAGTGAAAAATAGAAAAATGGAAAGACGAAAATATGTACAAAATTGAAGCATGTTCACGTCGGGTTCACCAAATGTAACTGTAGATTAAAATAGTAGATGTATCTTTTGAATGATGAATAATCTGCAACTACAATAACAATGTTGAATCTTAATCTAAAAAATAATCTAAAATCAAACAACGAAGAACGAGGAAATAAACTAAACAAACTAAAAAAATTAATGGAAAGCTCTTACCGAATATGCGTTCACCCCTTGCAATGCACAAGAGATCACCATTTCGGCTGATTCCAATAGTCCTCAGTATTGCCAAACCCTCAAGTTGATCCAGGATGTCTTTTTACCCCATAGCAGAGAAGCTATTGCTTCCCCATCCACCACCTCAAGTGATTCAAGCCAACCAAATCCTTTGTCAAAACCGCTTGCCACGACCTCAAATAACGAAAGCTAATGAAATTCCTCACCTAAACAACCTAAGAAATAGGAAGAAGCTACCCCTTCTACCTCCACTAATCATGAAGCCTAACTCAATGCTTTGTCCAAAAAATTTGAGAAATAGCTCCAGGTCAAAGATAAAGGCATGGGTGAATATTCTATTGAGAAATCCTTGTGTCTTGCAATTATCTTCCCTAAAGTCCTATGGTCAACCATATTCAACCTCAACACAACAATCCTCACAATTTGTCACACTTTTTGATGGTCGATTTGTGAAAGCAGGGATTATAGTTGATGAAGTAGAAGACAAAGACGTTTTAAATTGGCTTTACAAGGATGAAGATGAATCTCAAGCAACAATGGCTAATGTACAAAATACATAATATTGAAAAGGGTTTTCAATCTTGGAGAAAATGGGATATGAAGGATGAGGACCTATCAACAAGAGAAAAGAAGGCATCGTGGAACCAATCCAAACCATCTTAACCAATCTAAAAGATAAGACAGGGTTGGGATATAAAGAGGAAACAAAAGAAGAAGCCACTTAGAAGGTTGTTGAACAAATCCTACAACTACAATCTAGTAATGACTATGAAACTGACTCAAATGAATATGAGTGGGATTCATTATCCGAAAAGTCTTTTCATGACAAGGGAATTGATGTGATACAAAATTATGCACCCATATGTGAGGAGGGAAAAATTTTGGGGTCAAGACCAATTGAATTTGGATCACAACCTATCGATGGCTCAAGCGAGGACAATCAGACTCCTATTAAGACAAATCATTCAAAGGAGAGTTACATCATAGACCTTGACATAGCTATCAGATTGCTTGAATATGTCACCATCAAGACCCTCACTACCTTTGACTTAAACCAATTTGATGATTCCCTACCTCTAGTACATGTCAAAATTATCGACTGGGACCAAGCCGAGCCTCTTGACATCCCTATCTTTTCAAATGATGATGCCATTGTCAACTTCCTCTGTGTTGAAAACCCCAAAACTTGTTCCACCACTGAATATCTGAATGAAGCTTCTAGTCAGGGGAGTGTCAAATCTCTCAGCTACAAAATTAATAATAAAAAAATTGATCTAATGGTGAATTTTTTTTTACGGCACTATTAGATCAAGAAAAAGTAAAAATAAAGAGCGCATCCAACGGTGAAAACCTCTTTGAGGCACCGAAGGATGAGATATTTGAGACTCTCCCCAAACACTTTCAAGAGAGAATAAAAGTATTGATTGATCCCACCCAATCCATCAACATTGGCACAATAGAAACAATAAAGACTCTACATTTAGAAACATCCTTGACATAACAAGAAAAACTAAGCTTCAACAAATTCTTTGAAGAGCGACAAGTCAACTTTTCTTGGTCTTATGTAGACATGCCAAGGATAGATCTAGATTTAATCATGCATCATTTATCCTTACCACCAGGAGTAAAACTAGTGAAGCAGAAGTTAAGGAAAATGCATCCACATATTTCCCTCTTAGTGAAGACAGAACTGAAAAAGTTATTGGATGTAGGGTTCATCGGACCTATTGATTATGTCGAGTGGATCTCCAATATTGTACCAGTTTCAAAACCTGACAACAGTATCCGAATTTGCACATATTTTAGAGATCTCAATAAATCTTGCCCGAAGAATGATTTTCCTCTACCCAACATAGATATCATCATGGACCTAAAAGTTGGGCATGCCATGTCGTCACTTATGCATGGATTTTTAGGATATAACCAAATCAAAATTGCACTTGAGGTTCAGGATGAAATAGCCTTCACATGCCCATGGGGCACATTCTATTGGAACATCATTCCCTTTGGATTAAAGAATGTGGGACCTACTTATCAGTGAGCCATGACGATGATTTTCCATGATATGATGCAAAAATTCATGGATGAATATGTCGATGATATGTTAGCCAAATCATACATCAAAGAAGGACACTTAGAGATCCTAGACAAAATCTTCATTAGACTGGAAAAATTCAATGTACGACTAAACCCCAAAAAATGTGTATTTGGTGTGACATCTGCAAAAACCTTGGGATATATAGTTTTGAAAAAGGGCATTAAGATGGATCCTGTGAAAGTTAAGGCAATCATGGATATGTTTCCCCCCAAAAACATCATTCAACTAAGATCACTCCAAGGAAGATTTCAACCTATCTGAAGATTCATTTCACAACTGGCAGACAAGACCCACCCTTTCACTCACTTGCTACACAAGAATGTTTCCTTTAGATGGGATGAGAAATGTGAAGCTACTTTCAACCAATTGAAACAATATCTAATAATTCCACCCATCTTAGTACCCCAAACAAAAGGAAAACCACTCTTACTATATATAGCAACAATTGAGGCATCATTGGGAGCTTTGCTAGCGCAAGAGGATTCAACAGGAAAATAAAGTGCAATCTATTATATCAACATAACATTAAATGGATATGAAATCAATTGCAAATCTATTGAAAATTATTTTCTTGTAGTAGTGTTCATCACTCAAAAATTGCGATATTAAATGCTAACTCATACCATCAAGTTAATAGCCAAAATTGATCCATTGAAATATCTGCTCAAGAAGGAAAATCTAACAGGAAGACTGGAAAAGTGGGTAATGATACTGAGTGAGTTTAACATCCAGTATGTTGATAGGAAAGCCATCAAAGGTGAAGCCATCACTAACCAACAAGCTGAAGCACCATTTCATGATGATCATCCTCTACAGATTGAGTTTCCGGATGTTGATGTCCTTACCATAATAGCAAAACAATGGTTATTATACTTCGATGGATCATACACTCAACATGGATTGGGAGTGAGAATTTTTTTTGTCACCCCTCAAGGACATACCATTCCAAAATCATATAGACTGATGTTCTCCTGCACCAAAAATATGGCAGAGTATGAAGCATTCATCATTGGCATCAAGGTAGTTGTAGGGTGGAAAATCATAGAGTTACAAGTCTATGGAGATTCTCAACTAGTCATAAATCAAGTCAATGATGACTATCACAAAAAGGACATAAAATTGATGCCCTACAAAAGGATGATTAATGAATTTAAGAAATACTTTGTTACTATCAAATTTGTACAAATCCCAAGAGTAGACAACAAAGTTGCTGACGCTATGGCCACTATTGCTTCTCTATTATAAATTCTAGATAAAAAGATTCATTATGAGTTCATGGTGGAACAATTTTCTACCCCTACCTATGATGATCTCAAGTCCCAAGTTTTTTTCCATTTAATTGATTTCAATACCTCAATCTATGGGAAGATATACACCTATCTAAGAGATAACACCCTTCCACCCGACTTATCATGAAACCAAAAATGAAACTTCATTTGTCAAGCTGCTCAACACACCCTCATCACAGATGTACCTTACCGACAAGGTCTTGATGGAACTCTCCTTTGATGTATAGAATGCAATGAGTCTGAGATGACCTTATAGGAAGTTCATGAGGGTATTTGAGGAACACATTCAAGTGGTCTAACCCTAGCAAAGAAACTCCTACGTTTGGGTTATTATTGGCCAAATATGGAGAAAGAGTCTTTCTAGTTTGTCAAGAAATGCAAGAAGTATCAGATCCATGGTAACCTCATACATGCACCGGCATAAGAAATCTAACCATTTGCATCAACCTGGTCCTTTTGTTAGCGGGGACTCGACCTTGTGGGGAAAATCCATCCATCTTCTTTCAATGGGCACAAATTCATAATAACAGCCACCAAGTATTTCACTAATTGGGTTGAAGCTATTCCTTTAATTACCATCAATGGTAAGCAGATTGTATCCTTCATTGTAAATTACATCATCTGTAGGTATAGAATTCCACAATCAATTGTCACTAAAAATGGTAGACCTTTCAAGAATCAAGACGTCCAAGAAATTTGTGAAAGGTTTCATATCCAACATTGCTTTTCTACACCACACTAATCTCAAGGAAATGCCTCAAACAAAACCATCCTAAAGATCCTAAAGAAAACCGTCAACGATGTTGGACATGACTAGCACGTTCAACTGAACCTTGCTTTGTGGGCATACCACACCAATATCCACACCTTGATAGGAGCCACAACATATGCTCTCGTCTACGAATCAAAGAATATTTTTCCCATAGAGGTTGAATTACCTTCACTCTGAGTGTCATTGAAAGGAATCATCTCAGTTGAAGACTACCAGATATCTAGATTACAAGATTTAGAACTGTTGGATGAATGTTGTCAGCTTGCAGTTGATCACCTGAAACAATATCAACAAAGAATGTTAAGAAGTTATAATTGCTAGGTCAAACCAAGAACATTTTAGGTCCATGATTTGGTATTGAAGGAAAATATGTGCAATCAAAAAGACAAAGAGAAGAAAAGAAAGTTTGAACCAAATTGGCTAGCACCCTTTTTCATTGTATCAGTCTATGGATCAGGAGCGTATCAACTATCTACATGTGAAGGGGATTTATTTAATGATCCCATCAACAGTTTGCATCTCAAGAATTTATACACCTAAATCATCTAGTGCACATTGAAAAGTCTCGAAGAAATACAAAAAAATCAGAAAATGTCTTGAAGAAATCCAAAAAATAAAAAAATGTCTTGAAGAAATCCAAAAAAAATATCAAAAAATGTCTTGAAGAAATCCAAAAAAATTCAAAAAGATAAAAAATGAACAAAAATAAATTAAAAAAGCAAAAAAATACAAAAAAAGTGAGAAATCAAAAAAATCATTACCTTGATGAAAACGTAGCAATTAGGCATCTTGGTAACAGGAAGAAAATCATAAAATCTGAAAAAAGTGCAATAAAAGAAAGTAGTGAAAACCTAGCAAATAGGCTCTATTTGCGATGAGTCGACTTCTCCAGCTGTTGGAACATGTATTGGCCATCCACTTTTTCTATCATCACACCTACATGCCTATCATAAAATGAGCTTCATGTACATATTCAACTGTTGCGGTCGTGTCTCACCTTGGCTTGGTTATCAATGTGCATGTCAGTAATAACTGGTTTGTTTCTCACTGGGGGAAAACTGCTTTGAGCTTAAACCAAGAGGAAAACAACAACAAGGCAACCTATAAAAAACAATAATCACACTAAACATCAATGAAACAATCAACCATCCAACTCAACATCAAGACAAACTAATCAAATCTCACTGGATGATCATCTTCTGAATCATGGTTTGATCGCTTTAGCACACATGTTCAATTATTATATCTTGATTTTTTTTGTCATTTCTCTAGAGTACCTTGATGATTTCCTAAACTAGAGGGGCTAGGAAGGAGAATGATCTTTTCTTTGTCTATTGTTTATGAGTTAATCATTAGTACTATGCAAATTGTCGCAGGATATGCTATACAAAGTATTATTGATGACATTCCAAATTTACATGGGAAAATGATTAACTCTTGTTTGTTTACACAAGTTATGCTTAGGTCATCTTTGTCCAATTATACCTAGATGCTTGTGTTATCTTGCATTATCAAACTCAACGAAAGTTGTATGGAAGTTGTAGTCAGGTCATCATGGTCTAATTATACCATCAATGTTTGTACTAACTTACAACATAATAAAGGCTCAATGATGATAAAATGCACGATAAAATCGGCTAACAAAATGACAACCTTGTATTTTAGACCTGCGTAGTAGATTAGATTGCATCCATATTAGTTCTGCATCTGTATTTTGAGATTTTCCAAGGCTGGAACAATTTTTAAATGATGTTATCTCTATCACTAAATGGATTGAGTATACTTGACATTAACAAAAATATATCATTCTTATGTAGTTACATCATCATTTTCATATCATAGATCCATTCATACATGGAATCATATTATTTGCATTAGAAAATGCAAAAAGAAATAAATTACATCACATTTGCATAATTAAAATTCATCCCATATAGTGTAGCAACATCATACATTTGCGTCGAGAAAATATAACTAAAAATTTCATCCCATTTCAATTGCATCCATCCCATATCATAATACATCATTCATAAAACATTTAGAATCATCATCCATGCATTAATATATCATCATTGCATCCATACATATTCAAAACATAAGCATATAAGCATCACACAACATATAAAACATATAAATTAAATGCATCCATCATAGGCATCCATCAAAAGCACATGGACACATATAGATCAACCATCATCGCTGCATGTCATATAAATCTCAAAATAATCATAATTTCAAGTGTACAAATGATATAAAAATTTGAAGAGATACAACATAAAAAATGTGGTAGTATCATAATGTCTCAACTAAAATTGATGTATACATCAAATGTCTCAGAGTGCATCATGTATGATCTTAAAGCTATGAGGTGCTCCCCCAGACCTCATTGGCCTCAATGAGCCTCCACCTAATGTACCTACACCTTCTGCACCTGTACCTAGGTCCAGACCTGGATCTTTGTGTGGTGGGTGAATCACACCCATGCTAGTAGTCCAAGAGTGGTTGCATGCTAATCTAGACCGTGCATAGATAAATCTCTTCTCTGTAGGCACAACTGCATGATATCAACCTCTGTAGTAGTCAGCCTCTCTGGTGACACATGTGACCTCTCTCATCATATCACTTGTAGTGGTCCCCTCCACCACTCTTTGCAATCTATCTAGCCACATATCTCTCAGTTGTTAATGTGGCTACCTAAGCCTGTGCCTGTGCCAACAAAGCCTACACCTATGCCAGTTGACCCTGTAATGTCTATACCTAAACTTGTAAAGCAACTATCTGGGTCTACTATTGTTGTGAGGGAACCCCAATCTATACACGTTGTGTTGTGGCCACCAAAGATCTCCTCCTTTGAGGTATCATAAAATATCGCACATCCACCATTGCTCTACCACCCCCACCATCTCCTCCTCCTCCACCCCCACCGTCATCTTCTCCTCCATCCCCACTGTCATATCTCTCCTCCTCATCTCCATCACCCCTACCTCTCCTCTATCTGGGTGCCCTCTCCTCATTGTCATCGAAAGCTAGAATTGACTTGTTAGGGCTAGATATCCTAGGAAAGGGATGTGTACAAAATTACTAGGCATAATCCTTTGATGCAATAGCCTTTGTACTCTCTAGATGATAAGCCCACATCAATGGATGTAATCCGCAATACTCTTGGTAGGTTGCATCATATGACAAGAGGGGTCCCCACTCTGGTATATCTTGGTGTCTCTGTGCATATTTAGCCACTCCCTAGGGCATGCCCTACACTCTACCATATTGTTGATGCACTCTCCCCAGAAGGAACCTCTCAATCACGAACCGTGTATGCCTAATCAAGTATTTGGTTGTACACATGTAAGGAATCTCTGGATGGTCCTCTACCCATTTCTCATAGTCCAAGTATGACTGCCATGTAACAATATCAAGGTCATCCAACACTCTCCTCTAGTATTCCAATTTTCCTAGCTTATATTGGACAACTGGACCTCTATATCCATACACATATGGCCTGCCAATTGGCTGAAACCTATCTGCCACTAGTCGTGTCACCACTATGTGCTCCAATGCCCAAATTTGTAATAATGTCACCCCCATGAATAGATTGGAAGATCCTAGATACACTACCTGATGAAGATAATGATATAAATGTGTGAGCATGCATGAACCCCAATCATAATGGGTCCCATGTAGAATGATCTACTCCAATGTCCAACCCCAACCAATAGATAGTCCCTTCGACCTATGGTTAGGACATAGGAATCCACCAATCAAACCATCAAGTACAAAAGATAAAGGGGCATAGGCTTGTACATTTCCTACCAAGGTAGCTCATACCCTTAGATAATATCATCATGGAAGATCCTACATAAATCATCTATGCATCCTTGCTCGGTCTGATCATAAACAACTATATCCCCTACCACTGGAATCCGTAGGATCCGATATACATCCTCTGGTGTCACAGTCATATCATCCATGGCTAGGTGAAAAGTGTTGTGGTCGCTATGGCACCTCTCTGCTAAAGTTGTCAAAAGTCCTTGGTTAATCCTAACTTGAGGCATGTCAATCAATGATGATAACCCACATCTCTTAATAATATCTCGATTATCTTGACTCAAATGGGGAATCATCTCCCAAGTCCATGGGAAGTGCTCCCGAGACATGAGGACTCCTAAATCATTCTCCTATCATCATCACACATCACAAAATCACTAATCTTGTCAATCAATCAATCTATCAATGCACCTCACCTATCATGAGGTCAATCAATCAATCAATCTATCATTGATCCTTGCTTATCATGAGGTCAATCATCATCAATCCATCATTGAATGTCACCTATCATGAGATCAATTATCATCTACTTTATCAACATCATCAATCAATATCAAATCAAAGGCTGATGTGATAAAAAAAATTCAACACAAGGAGAAAACTCAAAATTCCTCAATTCTAGCATGGATACGCTAGAACAGTGTTTCTATGCACCAAAACATGGATGTTCTATAAAAAATATTCTATGTGCTAGAACAATCAACACATGTGCTAAATTAATGGATGTGCCAAAACTTTTGATCAATGCGCTAAAACATCTAATGTATGCGCTAATTTCTTCTATGCACTACTTAATCAACCTAATGCGCTAAATCATGCAAACTATGCCCTAGCAATCCTATGCACTAAAATCCATAACCTATGTGCTACATGGGGATGTGTATGCACTAAAACTATAAACCTATGTGCTAAAATAGTTGGCCTATGCGCTACATCGGGCTATGGATGCACTAAAAAGCATAATCATAGAATTCAAATTTTAAAAAAGGCAAGACAATCATTTCAAAATTCACAAAAAGGGGTTTTTAGAAATTCATACCAGAGCTCCATACGTTGCTGGGCGATTGTGACATCGCATGCACTCAAATTGATGTGTCTGAATGGAGATCACCATTTTTCTCCAAAGTGCTCAAAGTTGCTCAATCTCTCAAATTTTCAAAATCAAAATGACACAAATGAGCTTTTTTTTTTCACTTTTTACCTATTCAAGGGGTAATTAAAGTGGGTAATTAAGTGAGATTGATTTATTTTATTTTTCAAAGGGGCTTAATTCATCAACTAATCAACAGGGGTAGAATTACTATCATTTTTCAAGAGATAAATCATTCTCACATCATAAAAATTTGAAATCAACACCAAATCATCAAAAAATCATCAAAAATTTCAAAAAATCAAAAAAATTCAAAAACTTCTTTGATTTATCTCCTACGGGTGCATATATCCATCATCACCTAAAAAGCAATGTCTGGGGCATGTCAAGGTTTTTATCATCACGGTCTGGCAAATTTTTCTTTGAGGCAATGTGTAAACACATCACTTTAAAGAGGGGAAAAATGTATACACCTAAAATCGGTCAGGATAATTTATTAATTAAATACAAGGTATTTAATTAATAAACCCTCTTAATTTGTCTACTTATAAATAAATTAAAAAAATTATTTATATAGTTCATCTTCTAATTTCTTCCCATCTCAAATCATTTTCTTCATGATTTAATTAAATAAATAAATCTAACTAATTTTTTTTATTTGATTAATTCACTCATTAAATTTGAATTTCTAAATTCAATTTTGTCACATTTCTACATAACTCTCTAACCTCCTTCCACCTCATCATCCACCTCATTTTTAAATGGGAATTTCCATCAACAAACTCCTAACAAGATTGGAGACACATGGCTTCTTCCTCCATTTGATACTCTTCAACACTTGGAAAAAATCTCTTTTAAAGGAAATCATCTCCATGATTCTCTCTAACTTATTTATCTTCAACTTTTCATCTTTCCAGCTGAAATCTTATCCATCGAATCCCGCCACATCAGAATATGCCTTGGAAATCCTATAAATACAACATCATTCTCTAGCTTTAGATAACACATCTTTAAACAAACTTACTCTGCAGAAATCATTTGAGAGCATTTGAGCGTTAGAGCATTCAACATTTAGCATAGTATTTGCATACTAATGTAAAATCATTGCTTAGTTTTTAGCTGCATTTCCATTATCATAGTATTTTTATACAACCTTGCATCACATTCTTTAACACCATATCCATTTTAATATCATCCTTATCATTTATAGCAAATCACATAGCTTATTAAATCAAGTAGGAACTAGGATTCTTTCATTTTTACAACATCCATTCTCTAGGTTGTCATTCTAAAAGTCATAGTGCATACACAAAATTTGAGAGCCAACATGATTTAAGGAATCCATGGAGATAGGAAACAATGGAATGATTTTTGGGAGTTTAGTGTGTTTGAGTTATATTAGTTTGTGATTTCAATTCTTTAATATAATACGTTTCATTGGTTGTGTGTTGATTATTCACTTTACACATATTCATAGCACACAAGTATCACTTAGGATCACAAATTGGGATGTCTTTTTGACAAAGGTCTTTTTAAAGTTCAAGGTGATATTAGATGGGAAGGTTCCTCTTAGGTAGATAAAGATTTCATGATACCACAGGGATCCAAGACCAACAATGACACACGCGAATTGAGATTGAGGGGTTTTGAAAGTTAGTATGAGAAGTTGTTCTACCAAGAATTCACATTGGAGGACGTTGTTCGGCATGTCTAACAATGATCCGATTATTTCCATGGCATCTATTGCTCTGTTGTTCATGCGAGAAATCTACTCAAAATTTATGTCTATAAAGAGATGTTTGAGATTCTCTACCATCTTCTTGTAAGGAGTGAGCTTGTCATCTTTAGTTTGATAGTCATCATTGACTTGGTTGATAACCAACGGTGAGTCTCCATATACTTTCATTTCTTGAATCTTCCACTGAACCTCTATCCTTAGACCTATGATTAGGGCTTCATACTCAACAATGTCGTTAGTGCAAGGAAATGATAGCCTCTATGACTTTGGGATACAATCACCTTGAGGGGTGATGAAAATAATTCCTACTTCGGATCCATGTTGGGTGAATGATCATCAAAGTACATTTTCCATTGATTTGTGAGGTTGATAAGGAATACTTACTCATCCGAAAACTCAGATATCCAGGGGCTTTCTGCATAGATGGGTGATTCTTCTAGTTGGTCTGTGATCACTTGTTCTTTGATTACCTTGTGCTCCACATACTCTATGCCAAATTTAGTTGAGAACATCACCCATTTGGCCATTCGCCCTGTGAGAGTTGCCTTAGATAACATGTATTTCAATAGGTCTATCTTTGCAATAAGTTTAATTTGATGTGAAAACATGTAGTATCTAAAATTTTGTGAAGTGAAAAATTCTGCTAGGCATGCTTTCTCAATAGGTGAATAGTTAATTTCATAGCCCACCAAGGTTTTGTTGATGTAGTATATTTCCCCTTTTTTTCCATTTTCATCATGTTGTGCTAGAAGAGCTCCTACTGTTGTTGATATTGCTGAGATATATAGGATTAGTGGTTTGTTTGGTATTGGTGGCATGAACATTGGAGGTGTTAGTAGATAATCTTTGATCTGTTGGAAATATTTATCACACTTGTCATCCAATTTGTAGGTTATCCCTTTATGGAGAAGGTGTGAAAAGGGGTGGATCTTATCTAATAGTTGCACTATGAACCTTTTGATGGATTGCAATCTTCCTTGTAATCCTCTCATCTGCTTTAGTGTTTATGGTGGTTTGATGTCAAGGATTGATTTTACCTTTGTTGGATCAATTTCTATCCCTCTTTGTGAGATAATAAAGCCAAGTAGTTTCCCTAATGTAACCCCAAAGACACTTTTTTGGATTCAATCGTACCTTGTATTCTTCAAGCCTATCAAAGATGGGTCCTAAGACTGGTATGTACTCACTTTTCTTTGATTTTTCCAAAATATTGTCCACATAATCTTCATCTATTTTGTGGATCATGTCATGGAAGATGAGGGTCATTTCTCTTGATAGGTTGCTCCTACATTCTTTAACCTAAATGGCATCATGTTCCAACAATATGTTCCCCATGGACAAGTGAATGCAGTTTTATGTTGATCCTCCTTGGTGATCATGATCTGATTGTAGCCTAAAACACCATCCATGAGTGATATAATTTCATGCCCAGCTATTAAGTCCACAATGAGGTTGACATTGAGAAGAGGGAAATCATCTTTAGGGTATGATTTGTTTAAGTCTCCAAAATTAGTGTAGATTCTGATGCCCCCAATGGGTTTTGAGATTGGTACCAAGTTTGAAACCCACTCAAGATAATCTATTGGTCAGATGTATCCAATTTCAAGAAGCTTTTGTAACTCTAGTTTCACCAATAGTGCTATATGAGGGTGCATCTTTCTTAACTTCTTCTTGACTAGCTTAGCTTTGGGATATACTGCTAAATGATGCACAACTAATTTAGGATCAAGGCCTGGCATATCTGTGTATGACCATGCAAAGTTAACTCTTCACTCTTTAAGGAATGCTACTAGGTCCTTTTGTTCTTCATCTAGTAGGGATTTGACATAGAAAGTGATCTTGGGTGCTTCTTTTGTTCCTAGATTGACCGGGGTAGCCTTTTCTACTGACAATACTAAATTTTTGGGATTCATTATACTAAGGGGGGGATTGAATCCCTCATCCTTGGGAACCTCAAAGAGGTTTTCACCCTCAGATATGTCCTTTATTTTTACTATTTTAGGATTAGAGAGTGTCACAGTGTGGTTTTCACTTAAGGATCTACATGTTAGTTGCATTTCATCAATTTTTTGACTGAAGGATTCAATCATCTCCCCATCGTTTGTGCATGTATCTAGCTCTATGTCAAAACCTACCTTGTGATATGCCCATGATAGGTTGTCATCGAGTCCCATGAATTCTGAGATCACTTCATCATTTTCAAATAAATCAAGAATCGATGGTCCTTGTTGGTCCATGTCAATAAGTTGCGAGTAAACTAGGCATAGTTCAGTTGGATGATTTCTTGGAGGAAAGGACATAATGGATATCGTGAAGAGGGAGTTATTTTCAAATAGGTCACCCATATCAAGGGGGAAGTCATCTAAGGTCACGTCACATGATGTAGGTAACTAGGAGGAAGCCTCAACCAATTTAGTAGAAGTACCTTTTCCAATAAGGGTAAGCTTGCTAGTAGTACAACCTAAACCAATATTCTTTAATCTTTTCTCAAGAATGATAGGTTCTAGCAAGACATTTCCATTCTATTCGAGTTTCTTAATCTTGTTATAACCGATTCCCTTCATGAGCTATAAGCCTTTATTGTCATCTTACATAGGAAGAACAGGGACATGTCATTCATCTTGATAGAGGATTTTAGAGACATCCTCCTCGTTGACATCTTCTTGATTTAGATCCCCCCACTTGGTGAAGGTAGTAGCTTGCATCTTGATTGCTTTGTGCTCTTTGGGGCTAGATGTGGGTTTCCCATGAGATTGAGAAGAAAGAGGTAATTCTTCTAAGACAAAGGAATATTCCAGTAACTTATAGTTTCCAAAACCATCATCATAGATTACTACTTTGATGTCATGAATTTTCTGCACAATGGGTGCATTCATTGTTGAGATAGATGCGAGAGATGATGGATCAATAAATGAGGTAGGTGTGGGTGTAGGCCCTTCATCATTTTTTAGGTACTTGGGGTATCTTATTGAGCTTGGCCTCAAGATTCTTGTAGTAGTAAAAAGGCTCAAGATCTCCATAGATGGTAATTTCTCTGCCCTGGAAAGGAAACTTGACACACTGATGGTAGGTCGAGGTGACAAATTTTAAGACATGGATTTAGGGCTGGCTAAGTAGGATGTTGTACGGAAGATTAAGATCTAGCACTTGGTATGTAGTTTCTACAATGATAGGTCCCACTTGAATGGGTAATGTAATGATGCCTTGTGATACCCACTCTTGGTCATCATATGCTCTGACGGTGGTACTTTTTTCTTTCTTGATAGTATCTTCTGACTAGCCCAAGTATTTGATTAGCTTAAGGGTACAAATATTCAGATCAACACCTCCATCTACTAAGACTCTTTTGACATTTTTCTTATGAATGTAGACCTCGAGGTGTAAATCACAATTATGAGATGGTTGTGATGGTAGGTCTTGTTCTGAGAAGGTGAGAAGGTGATCGGTAATGTGTCCTACCATAGCTTGAAATTGATCTATATCAATATCCTTGGGGAAAGATGAATCTAATAAGGATTTCTCTATGTGCGAGAGATAGCCTCAATAGTTCTAAGATTGACATTCGTGTCAATGTCTTCTTAAGCCAGTTTAGGAGATTGTACTTGCTGGGATTCTATGTTGGAAAAGTAGGTTGTGCCCTAGATTGAGATGGGAATCCTTGGATAGTGACCTTTCCACATTGTGTGGTGACTCTACACTCTATACTAGGTCCTTTGATGGTGACAAAAGTAATAACACTATCATAGGAAGCAGCCACATTTGAATAGTTATGCTACACATTTTTGTAGTCCTTAGCTTTTCCATTGTTGTTCCCATTGTTATGATCTTGTATATCTTGAGATTCTAATTCCTAGCTGGTACTTCAATAGAGATGGTGTCATTCTCTATGAGTTCTTGGATGACGTTCTTGAGCCTCATTCAATTTGTTGTTTTGTGTCCTTTGATTTTGTGAAAGTCACAAAGATCATTCTTGTTGTACCAGGATGGTTTCTCTAATGGTTCTTGGTAGTTTTCAAAGTTAGGCAATGTTATCATATTTGACTCTACCAAATTTTTCATGATGGTTTTGATGGGCTCAGATAATTGTGTGTACTTGCACTTGGGATAGTTGTTTATGTTGGTAGTTTGCCTTTGTTGCATCTCAATGTTGTTGATTTGATTGTTCTGAGCGGGTGTTGTTTACTACATAGTTGGTTGTATGTTAGAAACTTGATTGTTGTTAGGTCTAGGAACACTCAAGATCACCTTAGCATCTACCACACCATCATTTGTCACTTTTTTGTCTTTAGCCTAGACATGAGGTTTGTCATTTGAATTGGTTGATGGGCAGTTGTAACCTTAATTATTTCCCTATGAGATTAGAGCTCATTTGATGTAAGGGCTCGAGGGACAAGCTCATCATAAGATTGATGCATTGTATTTTTAAGTGGAAAGAGAGATCGATATCCAAATTGGCTATGATGATTCCCACTTGTTGTTCATTGGGAAGGGTCCACTTGCTCTTACTAGATTTTTGTCTCTATCGTTGGAAGAAATTGGTGAATGACCCTCCTTTGGTTTATTTGAGAGTATACAACTCTTCAAGACTAACGTCCATGTCAAGCATGAAGGAGAAGTGATCAATGAATTTATCAGTGATTTCTTGGAAATTTTTGATGTCGGGAGATAGATGAGAAAACCAATCCATAGTAGGATGTGTTAAGCTTCGAGGGAAGAGACACATTAGATATGAATTATTATAGGCTACCTCCATAAACATGACATTGAATTCTTTGATATGGTCCACATAACTTCCTCTCCCTTTGTATTTATTAAATTTATGGATTTCAAATCTGGAAGGGAATGGCACCATTGTGATGTTTCAGTCAAATGGATAAGGACATAGATTCTATGTATGGGGCTCTCTGTCTTTCCCATTTAAAGGTCCTACATTTCTTGGGATAGCGCCTTAGTTGTGAAGCTAGGTCATCTTGTGAGTTTTGTGGAGAAACATATGATGGGATGATGGATGAGCTGTATATGGGATTTTGATATGATGGTGTATGGTGGAGTGAGATTTTGTGAAGGTGATTGAGGTGTTGATGTATATGTTCCTAACCTATTTTTATTGATGATGTTTTGTTGAGGGTTATAGTAGGAACTTTTTTGTTGTTGTTGTTGCTGATGTTGGGCATATTGTTGAGCTAGTAAGGCTTGTTGTTGGGCATGATGTTTTTTTTGTGCCACGATGGCTTGTTGTTGGGATTGATGTTTTTGTTGCATCATGATGGCTTGTTGTTGGTCTTGATGTTGTTGTTGTGCCATGATGGCTTGTTGTTGGGTCTGATTTTGTTGTTGTGCTACTAAGAATGCTTGATAGGCTTGATGTTGTTGCTATGTTGCTAAGGATACTTGATAAGATTTATGATGTTGTTGTTGTTGTTTCTGTTGTGCAACTAAGGCTTCTTCTTCTTCTTCTTCTTGTCATTTGATGCCTTGCTGATAAGCTTGTTGTGCTTGATGCAAGGCTAAGGTATGTTTTTTTAATATAGGACCAGTCACTTGTTGGGACATTTGTGATGGATTGTGGGTGTTGATGTTTTGGATGGGTTGTGAGTTGGTGATGAGAGGTTGGGAGTTTCCTTGGTTCAACATTCCTTGTAAAATGGTGGATTCAGATGGAGGAATGTAAGTTTGAGATTTTATTTCATTTTTCATAGTGAAGGGGACCGTAGGGAAAGATGTGGATGTTGTCATTAGGTTTTGCAATGGTACTAACATACTAGGACCTTGAGTCCATTGATTTAAAGGATTCCCTTGACCGATGCTTGGGGGATTTCCTTATGCTTGGGATGTGGTCAAGGTACTTCCTTAGTTGATAGGGTTCATACCCAAGGTGTTGGTTTTATTTGGATCAATGATAGATGGATTAGATGCGTCTTGTGATGATAATGGTATAAATGAACCTGTGGGAGGATTGGGTAAGGATTTATTTATTTGCATTGAGGGTGGACTCTATGATACAATACTGACATGCCCTTGTGTGCTATATTGAGAAACTTGGTTCATATTTCTTTGCATGATGGTGGGCACACTTGTGGTACTCATGGATGTGGATGAAGATGGGTGTCCTGGATAGGTGGAGATTGTAGTGGAGTAATGAAGGTCAAGAGGTTTATGTAGTTGCTTGAATTTTTTGGGGATGGGAGGAGCACCAAAGGTAGGTTTCCAAGTGGTTGTTGGAGGTAGAGGATTGGTATCAAGGGTACCCACAAGTGTAATGATTTCAAATGGAAGAGTTAAACCAAATTCCTTAGCAAGAATGGTTGCAAGACTAGGAGTAGATGTTTGATTTATCCCTGATGGTGGAGTGGTGAAGCCTTGTGCCATAAATGATGGGGAAATAGGAGCTATGTTTTCAAAGGCTTGATGTTCCATGATTTCCTCCTTAGTGAGCTCAAAGGGATTGTTTGTGATGTATTCTATCTCATATGGTCTTGTCAGAGATGATGGTTGTTGTGATTGAATTACTTGGATTCTTGGATCACATTATAGAGGATTTGGATCACTTGAGGTAAATGTGACTTTGGTTTTCTCTTTGATTCTCTTGTATTGTGATCTTGTCTTTACCATAAATTTTGGATTGCTAATAGGAGACTTGTGTTGGGATTTTTAGTGTTTGAACTCTGTAGTTGACTCGAATCTAGGTAAAAGGGACACTCTAAGTCTTTTTGGAGAAATGATGAGAATGGGGGAAGAAAATATGGGTGAATGGAAAGTGATATTTGAAATAATTTTAGGACAACACTTTTTGACTTGAGTTTGATGTTTTGATGTTAGGATAAAGGATGTTGATGAACTCGATAATCTTTAGGGTAGACTCGTGACCTTCAAGATAAAATAGTTCAAGGATGGTAACTAACTTAAATAGGTGCATGGAAAAGGATACATTTCACATACAAAATAGCCAAGTTATAGGTTGGTTTGATTGATGTTTAAGTTAAAGGAGTGTTGGTATATTCAATTTTTTTCCAAAGATAGATGAGGTGAAGGATGAAATTTGATGAAGGGGTGGATGAAATGTTTGACCCAATGTTTGAATTAGAGTGAACATTTATTTTCCAAGACCAAGGTAGTGAGAGTGATGCTACTCTAAAATATTAAAATCCTAAAGACCCAATGTTGAATTAGATGAGAGGATGAATGGGGATGTTTAAACCTATTCTCCACCCCATAGCTCAAACATAATAGTTTCTTAACAAGAGGTTACAATTGCGATAAAGTATTACAACCCACTTCCTGCCAAACATTGAATTAGGATATCCATGTCTTTGATGACGGGATGTAGGTTTCAATTCACAGATTTTAATTGTGTGATGGATCATTCAGAGAAGCTCAATATCATGAAAAAGACCAAGGTTTTGACTACAAAAGAATGCATATAATTTTGGACTATACCTTGAAGCATGTCTATAAACATTTTCTACCAACTTATCTCTATTCTTGTGAATTGCTAAAAGGTGTTTCTTGAAAGCTTTTGTTTTAAGATGTCTGAGCTTAAAATGACAACCTATAGATCTTGTTTTGGGGATCTTGATTTTGCATGAGATCATTAAAGAAAAATAGGATATTTATTTCCTTGCGGGAAGTGGTAATTGTTGTGTAGTTTTTGCACACACACCCCACTGAAAGTGGGGACCCTCTTTCTTCACTTTTTGGTGTTTTGGCCCTTCTTTTCTGGGGGTTTTGCTTGTTTGGGTTTGTGCTTTAATATCCATATTGCCAATTGAAGTGGAAAACTTATGAAATCTATTGAAAATTTGAAGTTCTGGCTTTATTTTCAGTTTTTCACTACTTTTGGGAAAATCCTCCTGGGTCGGATTCTCCCGATTTCCTCCCAGTGTTCGAAATTGCTATCTTTTTGCTCTATTTTCGAGAAAATCCATATGGTCCGGATTTCCCCAAAGTCCGTCGCAGAGTCAAATCCCCAAAGTTTTTGTGGCCATGGTTGTATTTTCGAATGCATTAATGGCATTTGTGCGGATGTTTGGAGCTTTGATATATTGATTCTTTGAGAAGTAATTGATCATTTGAGTTTGTGCATTTTCTATCATTTGGGCTTGGGTCTTTCATTCTTGGTGTTTCGCTGGATATTTGGTTTTTTGAGGCTATTTCGGATGTGTGTTTGCATTTCTTATGCGTGGATTGTATTTGGTTCACGTTAGAAGGTTATTTGTTGGATTCACTAGTTTTGACCTTTGCGCTTCCATGGTATGTAGATGTGCCCTTTTCTCTGTTGATTTCAATTACTTTTCTTCATTTGCTTGGGGGTCCTTCGTGGTTTCCTGGTTCTTCTAGGTGCGCATCATCATTGAGCATTTTGGGTTTGTCCATTTGGGTACCAGTCTATCTTGATTGATTGAACGTATATGCTTGGTCTGGTGTTGCTTCTTATTTTTGGGCATTTTCTTGCTTTAGTTTTAAACTCTCCATTCTAGTGTATGAGCAAGCCGTGCTTCATCCCCTGTGCTTCCATGGTGGACATTTAGGGTTCTTGAATTAGGGCATGGCCAATCCTCTTCAAATTTCTATGAAGATTATCCTTAGTTCATGTTTTATTCATTAGAGGCCCAGGTTGAGTTGGTTTTCGAGTTCTGGCCTGGATCCAGAGTGATTTAAATCGTTTTGGCAAAAGTAGTGAAGATGTAGACAAGTTCAGGTTTTCGAGGTCCTCATGGAATTCTGCTTCCCCCAAATTTCCCCGACTTTTCTATCTCTTCCTCTTTTATCACTTTTTACCGGATTTTCATTTGGTTTCGCCAAAATCCGTTCCATCCGAATTTTCCTGAGGTCTGTGGTTAGGTCGTTTTACTAATTTCGAGCTTTAATACTGTTATATCTGGATTTCACCAAAATTTGTTCCACCAGGATTTTCCCGAATTGTTCGCGTCTCTTCATTTTTCCCGGGCTAGTTATAACTATTGCTGTTTTTGCCAAAATCTGTCTCTGGCGGATTCTTCCGATTTTTTTCTGGGAAGTATTGAATTTGATGGTTATAAATGATGGGTTTATTGGTAAATTATTTGATTGATTTAAGGAGCTTATGCTAAGTATTTTTAATGGTTTCTCTTTGTTAATTCACGAGTTTAAAGGATATTATAGGATTTTGCATGTTTGGTTCGCTGGAATCCGCTTGGTCTAGATTTTTCTGAAAATCCTTCCCAGTGGAGAATCCGTGAAGGGGGCTAAATCCTGAACTTTGAGGTAATGACTTTCTGAACTTATTGTTTCTTATGGATCTAATTATGGATATCTTCATGTGTTTACAGGTAGGATCAAGACAGAATGTTGCTGCTCGAGGAAAGGGGAAGGAAAAAGATCCAGGTGTTGAGGCTTCTACCATCTCAAATGCAGAAAAGGTTAAGTTAGATATAAAGAGTAGAATTCCTGAGAGCAAGTTGACCTCAATCTAGTCAGGGATCATAGATACAAACATAGGCATGTGGGACTACAAAGTATTCAAGGCTGAGATGTCAACACTAAGCCCTCCTTTATTGGGAAAAATAATGGTGGAGTCTGGGTTGGCTCATGTGGAAGGTATCCCTTCTATAGTGCAGTGCTACGAGTTGGTGCTTGAGTGTGCCAGAAACTATGATAGTGGGACACAGAGAGTAATCAGTCCCCAGGGAAGGATTGTTCCTGGTTTCAATCTTGTGGCCATTGTTGCAACCTTTGACATGCTTGATAGGTCCCATGTGGTGGGCTTTGACATAGATGTTCCTAGAAAGTATTATGAGGAGAACATAGTCAAATGCCAACAGGTGATCAACTCTTGGCTAGAGAAGCCTAAGTCACATTTCTCCAAGTTTCCTAAGCAACTATTCAAGCTTAAATTCAAGAGGGAGTATTACAATGCCATCACTCTTCTCAGCAGGTTGGTAGGATTAAAGAGTGCAGGTGTTTTTGAGACCTGGATGTTTAATGTGATTGCCAGAATGGAACAGTGAATTGACTATCATTGGGTAGGTGTTATCAGTAATGTGATCCATCATCAGTTGTGTAATGTCTTGCAGAACAAGACTTTCACTATGACCTCTTACCTAGTGTATTCATTAGCCAGACTTCATCCATACAAAGGCTTGAGCACTAGGGGTATTTTTGGGTAGGATGCTATCTATGAAGTGTATCCACAGTTGTACTTGATTGGTGGAAGCTACCGGAGGTCAAATAATGCCTTCACAATGTATATTACCAGGTTGCTCCAGGGTGCGAAGCATATGAGAATCTCAGACAAGGCAAAAGAGTTGATAAAGAGATATGGAGCATGGTTTATCTAGTTCCCAACCTTCTCATATATCAGAATTTATGGTTTTCAGAGGGCTCCCTACAGACTCCCTAGATATCCCACTAATCATATTATGTTGTTGGAAGTCACAAGACAAATTTGTGACTTTGACAATGTTGTGAAGGGAGAAATGCATAAGATAGGTTTTGGGAATGATTTCCCTTTGAAGATAGGAATGGGAGAAGTTTGTGCCTCCATTAAGTCTGCTCATGCTTCAGAGGAGGAGATGGGTACTCTTGGGATCTCTTTTCATTCTAAAAGAGCAAGGTTTGATGTTATTGGCAAGGCTCAAAAGAAGGCCAATAGGGATTATAGCCATAAGGCCCACATGGAAGACTACTGGATTAACCTTGCCGATGAGTTCGAGGTGAGAAAGAAGAGATTTTCTAGGTTTCTAGTGGAATTGGTGAGGTTGTACAATGTAAAGGCCATCCTTGACCAGGTAGAGGAAGATGGAAATGTAATCCAGGGTCATGTTTATGAGGCAATAAAGGATAAACTAGTGGGGGAAGTTGACTGGTTAGAAGAAGAAAGACCGACTTAGATCAGGTTATGGCCCCAATGATTAAATATACCAAAATGTGGTTAAAACTGAAAATGTTAGAGCTCGAGAGCGAGGGTGTTCCATGCACCTATGAACTGATGGGAGACTTAGAGTCTCATTTTGCTTCCATGGCTTCACTTGAGCCAGATCCAAAGGGAAAAGAGAAAGTGGATTCTCCTTTTAGAATCCAGTTAAGAGAGGTTCAAGCTAAGAATGCTACATAGGTAGGAAAACAAAGGAGGCCCATTGCAAAGAAGAGGAAACATGCCTCTAGGAAAGAAGTTGAGAAGAACCAGGAGGAAGAGGAGGAGGTTGAAAGTGTTCATGCATTGACGAAGAAGAGAAGAGTCACAAGGACATCACCTAGGGTAGAGGAAGCCCCTAGGGTTGACAGGGAAATTGAGCCACCAGTGGTAGAGGTGGAAAGCTCAGGGGAGAAGACATAGGTTTACATGAGGAGGTCAAGGACTCCTTCCCCAAGGGATATTGTAGCAAAGGAGAATGTTTCAGTGAGTATCCCTATTATTGAGCAAGTAAATCCCTCCATTCCTCATGATGCTGGTAGTGTACGGGGAGAACCAAAGAAGGATGAAAGTCCTAAGGATTTGGGTGAAGAATAATTTCAAGAAGGAGACCTCTTTAATGCAGAGGCATAAATTGATAGGGTGGTTCAATCTCCCTTGGTGGCATATGTGGACTCTCCTACAAAAGAACAAGTAGACAAGTCTCCTCAAAAGGAGGAAATACCAACTAGGGCCCCTTCACCAGTGCATGTGGTTGTGGAGGAGCAGGTACAAGAAGAAGAGAACCCAACTGTGGATGTTCCTAAAATTCCAAGTGCTAAGAAAGATGCAACTACTAATTAGCAGGAGAAGGAACAAGATAAACAAGACACAGTGCCTCCTGGGTCAACTATTCCAGAATGGCTTGAGAGGGAATTGAAGAGAAAAATGGTAATAATGGAGGATTCTCCTCCTAATTGGGATGCCCTCATGGCTAATGTAGAGAAGGAAAAGACTAGAAAGAAAGCAAGGGTTGTATCCTGAATTGAAAGGGATGGATCAAGTAACCGAGTGGCCCATATTGCTACCCCTGCTCCAAACAAAAATAGGGACAATTTGACTACCCAGGACTATAATGTGTAGACTATTGACTTGGGGCATGCTACTGTGGAGTAGGATATTGAAGAATATGAGGGTTCCAGTGCAGTGATTGTGGGGAGATTGAAGAAGGCAGTACAAACTAGGCATGAGCTAGAGAAGGAGAATGAAAAACTAAGGAAACACTTGCAAGAGTTGATGAAACCTTTGCAATCTATTGGCTCCTCCTCTTCTGCTACAGGATTTCTACCCCAAGAAATAATTTTTGAGTTAGAAAAGATGAAAGGCACCTCACATGCTGCAGTTACCTAGTTGCAGGGTGTCCAAGTTAAAGGAGATGATGCTATTAAAGGCATATTGTCAACCGGAGGGGATGCACTGAGATCGATAGATTAGTTAAAGGCTACATTGGCACAAGATGATGTGGATATCAACCTCCTTCTATAGAAGACTACAACAATCATGGGGTTTATCGAGGACAAATTGGTACAGTGCAGGATTCTTCCTTTTCCAAGACTTTCTGAACCTTGGGAATAGTTTGAAATCTTGCAAATGAGGAAAAAGGCCCTGAAAAAGATCCACACAAACAGCCGAGGCAGACTGAGGATGCTCTGACTAGGATTCATGATAGGTGCATTTCATTCTTTGAGGTCATGACTGGAAGGAAGAAGTTTGCTCCAAAACCTCTCAATTTGGAGCAACTTAGAAAATGGTGGAGGGATGTTTATTCTCCAGTCAGTGAAGGGCCAGTTATTGGACATCAGTTGGATGATGCTGCAACTTATATTGTAGTCATTAATAGGTATTTGACCAACAAAGTCAATTGGGATGGTACAGTTAGGTAGGCAAGAGAAGATATCAAGTCTCTTGAGAGAAAAGTTAGGGTTTTGCCTATGCCTCATGTTGCTGAGTTGGATAGGGTCCTATTGGCCGTATATGGTGAAGAAGATAAAGCTAAGGACAAGGATGGGGAATAACTATATAGGGTTACATTTATATTTGTGCTTCCCATTAATTCACATGTATTGGGCTGACCTTTTAATATTTTGGCAGTTTTAGATGAAATTGGTGCCGATGGCACATTTCATATGTTCGAATATCTTTTAGGCCAACCTCTTGTAGGTCATGTTTTATTGTAAATTATAATTTGGGCCGACCTATCTTATGGATTCTCTATAAAAATGAGCTTTTTTCCTCATTTGAAGATATAGATAGAGATTAGAAAATAGAGATAGAAGAATAGGTAGATCAAGAGAAAAAATAGTTAAGTGATATTAGAGCAAGTTAGGGTTTATTCTCAAGCAAGTGTTGTAATAGAAAATTGGAATTATTGTTGTTGTGGATGATTTAATATAAGAGGGATATTGTGTTTGGTATCTATCTTCTAGAATATCATCTGGCATGGTTCTTGTTATTCTATCTTTCAAATTGCTTAATAGTTATGGTTAAATTATTTGTTAATGCTTAGAGTTTCATATTTGGAATGTTTGCAACGATCTCTAGTCCATACTTTTTGCAGTTAGTTGATTGTTAGTTGCTTTGCAAAGTTAGCCTGGACTTATATTTGTACTTAGTTCAATTATGAAGGTTTATTCACCTCAATTGCAATAGGATTGACTGAATGAATGTTTATGATTTGAAAATCTTTAAATACCTTAGAAGATTGCACTATTTATGTGGAATTTCAGATTCATCTGGGTCAAGCAGAAAATAGTTTAGGAGAGATCGGTCCATTTTAAGCATTTTATCCTTTGGAATTTTCAATCTTAGGATTAGAGGTAGTTGTAAGATTATCTCTGAAACCTTTATCTTTTGTTGTTTTTTTGTTATCAGGGTTCTAATCAAATTTCAAAGTATCAATTTATTGTTTATATCTGATAAGATTCGAAATCTAGTGTTGCTCGTAGTAAGGTCCCATTGTGATTACCAACATTTTCACATTTATCACTGAGTTGTTTTACTGCATTGTCAAGACCTAACATTAGAGACCTTGGGGTTATCTCTTTTCCCATAGAGATTTACCTTTCAAGAGAGATAGGATATCATATTCTGTCTAAGTTTTTGCCATGCAGAAAACACCATCAACAGTAATATGGGCCTTCTAGCCAAAATATCAGCTCTTCATTCTTCTTTATCTAAGATATTTTTAGCAATTCTCCATTGATTAGATGTTTCTTTGGTTTCAAAAGTGAAGGTTCTCAAACTACTAATAATATCCATTTTTTCTCCCTCAATGTATTCAAAGTTTGGTTGAATGATAGAAACAATAATGTTAGGTTGTAGAATGGGAGTGATCGGTCTCCAAATGGTCATGTGGGGTTTAATTATGTCAAGTTTATCTTGCTTAAGTGAATTGATTTTACAAACACTCGTCTTGATTATGTTTTCAAACTAAATGTTTATGTCAAAAACATCATAACTTTCACAATGTCCATTTCGTGAAAATCATGAGATTAGAGTCATAATTGCCCATGTTGTCTTTGGGAAATATGGATTAAGATTAAGTCAAGATATTTAGAAATTTCTAAGGATAGAAACCCTTAGGACCAATAGTAATATCAAGGCTAAATCAAGAGGCATCCATATTTAAACCAAAGTGTTTAAAATTTTTAAGATAGTGAATATTTTTTTTTAAAAAATTTGGAACCAAGTAACTTATCAAACTGACCCACAATCACTTACAATCCTAGGTTCGAAATCGCTATACTTGTTGAATTCCCACTTAGATTTCTTCAAAAATTAAACAATGCGAACAGTTAGAGATTTGGCGACACTGGCTCCCCTCCACGACACAAACTTCTTGAGACCACCAAATCTCAAAATCCTTAAAATATGAAGATCAAAATGATTTTTCTGTTTCTACAATTGAATAGTAAGAATGTGGGATGGCTTCTGAATAACTGTTCTTGCACCAACAAGTATTATGGATTTTTGGATTCTACACATAGGTTCGTAATAAGGGATTCCAGTTTAGGGGGTGCAATGATAAACTCCCTCAAGAGGTCTTCCAACCCTTAGAACAAGGGCTTTGCACATCATAAAGATACTAGGGAAGAGCTATCATGTAACACATCCCATTGATCACAATTTTCATTGCAACCACACATTTATATCACGGTTTGGAAGAACTTGGATTTAGTTTGTTACCGCTTAGGTTGTTCCCTCCTTTCGAAGTAGGGAGTTAGGCCCTCTAAAGATGAAAAATTAAAAGGAAGTACATCCGTATTTCAATCATCTTTGTTTGCATGAACAAAGAGAGAACACGCACCATGCATTTTTCTCACACTCACAAAGGGGGTTCAGTTTTAATCCAAATGAAAGATGTAGGTGATTTTCCAAAGTGTTAAAGAATGTTCCTATTTATCAATGTCACCAAATGGAGCTAGATAATTACATACACATTCATTAATAATGTTGTAAATCACAAAGCATAGCAAACAATTGTAAATTTTAACCCTTCAAAGTAGTGATGAGTTCATTTTAAGAACCAAATGAAATATGAAGTTGCCTTGTTCACATTTAAGCCTAAATTAAAATGATGATGTGGAGGTTCAATTTTATTCAACTTTGTGTGTTCATTTTAAACCCAAAAAATAATGACGAGGGTTTAATTTTAGCCAACTTTGAAAATGAGTTTTAAGCCCAATTGAGATCTAGTTGGTCCTAAGATTGTAAGTTTTAAATCTAATGGAAATTTAGTTTTCCTAAAGAAGAACGCATGAATGTTGGGTTATAATTTCCCCAAAGCGTTAAACACTTGTTACAATTATAGAATTCAAGATAGAAGAGGCTTTCTTCATTTTAACTCCATGTATTTCAACCTAAAAAACCGTGTTAGTCTAATAACCAAAACACAATTAGATGTGCATTAATGATAAGATAAATCAAGGAAATAAAAGCACGTGTTGAAAAAAATGATCAAAAAACTTCTTACTAAAGTTGGGCATCATTGAACACGATAGCGTCGCAATTTGAAGTCTTGGCATCGCTTTGGTGAGAACAGGTGTTGCTCTGTAGTAGAAACAATGAGCATGAAATCATCGAGATTTGGTTCGGTGTCGCTGCTAATAGTAGTGTCACAATTTGAAATTTTTTGGCATCACTCTGGTGAAGTTGGGTGTTTCCGTTTGAACTTTTCGATGCCTCTAGATTAAATCAGTGTCAGTGCATTAATTTGGCATCAGTGCTTCAAATTGTGATGGTGTCACTATATACGAAGCTCTTTAAAAAGCATCATTGTTTGTAGTTTGGACGTCACTATAACCTGCAAAACAAAAAATAAACAATATTGAAGCTAAAATATTGTTAAGTTAACGATTTTCCCTCCTTCTAGCACCAGAATGTGAGATGAGAATTGTTAGGGTGGATCTATTACACTTGATCAATGATGAATTGAAGTATAATGAAGCCACTAAACCTCAATCTACCAAACAAGATCATTCAAATTCAAAGTTAAACTAAGCATTTACTGAAACTAAAAACTACAAACTATGAAAACAATTAAATTTCTACTCTAACCCATTTGAAACTTATCTTGTTTTGGAATTAGTGTTGTGTTGATGTGGAACAACAACCCTTTCCCAATACCATGATTAGTGAGCTTGTTTCAATCAATTCTATGGAAGAGAATCGATGAAACCATTGTGATAAATGGATGAAAATTTGATTTAAGCTAAAATGAACATGATGGAAGCTATATTAAAATGATTCTTTGCTAAAACTGATCTAATTATGCAATTGCTTAGCTAATCTAATCTACTTCTAAACTAAAATATGAAAAACCTAATTTATAAACAAGCTAAGATGGATGCATGAAAGCCATTAATGGATATCTTAAGCTATTTATGCAGCTAAAATGAACTAAAACAAGTTAAAAGTGAGTAAAATATGAGTGTGGATGCAAGTTAATTCAACAACATAAGTTTTCAATTGAAAGATGGATGAGATTCAAAAGCATAAGTTTTCTATGAAAGAGATGGATCAATTTGTCTCTAAATAGGGTTCTATTTATAGAAGAGCAAATGAGAAATGGAGGTTTGGGATCAAAAAGATTAATCAATGGTCCGGGATGAAAGGAAGAAGAGGCATGGATCATGGATTCTCATCAACGGATGAGAATGCAAGATGAAAATTAATCAAGGGCTCACATTTGGTTTAAACAAACACACTTTTGACCTACACACATAGGTCAAAAGGTGACTTGTTCAAGAGGTTAAAAGATAACTTGCAATTGAAGTTAAGTGAGAATATCCCTTTCTTAATTGATTGGACGAAAGAGAATATTCATTTTAGGATATTCTCATGGGTGATGATAAAGATATTTTGAAAATTAAAAGAAAGAAGGGGGATAAGGAATTCCATGGAAATATTCCCCTTTTGGAGGAAAATTAGTTTAATTGTTAATTAAACAAGGTTTAATCACACAATTAAGGGTTTTTGGAGAATAAAGTGATTTTAATTAAATTAAATGATTTAATGAAAGGGGAAAGGTTAAATGATATTTAATTAAATAACTTAGGGTTATTTAATTAAATAAGATGACTTAGGGAATTAAATTAAATATGTTGATTTATTTAATTTAATTAGATGAAATGTTAGCGTGGAAGGGGGGTGAATTAACCCAATTTAATAAATTACATTAATAGATGAAAATGACATAATTAATTAAATAGATAGGCTAATTTAATCAATTAAGCGAAAAGAGGATGGGTTTTAGAGGAAATGATGTTAGTAAACCTGTTTTGAGTGCATGATATCATTTAGGACATTTTTCAGTGTCTACAATTATTTGAGAGGAATTTTTTAATTTTGTTTTATGGAATCCTATAAGAGTTGGTATAATGTATGCTTTATACCATGTAATATTTGACTATGGGGGTAGCCACCTAAGATCTAGGAGATTCAATGAAAGCATGAAAGAGATCCAATGTTGGAGAATAATTCTAATATATCAAAGGATGAAAATTCATAATATGAGCACATTAGTATAATATATTGAGATTACAATAAGAAAAAATTGGTTATATAGGCCAAGGTGAGACACATGGCAATATAATATTATGACACATATCTTAATGTTATTACTTTGATACATAATCCCCTAAGTAAACTTAAGTAAACTAGTGCGTATAGGAACTATAGGGAAACTAGTTAGGTAATATAGATCATTCACACCAACACCCATCTTAATTAAAACTTAAGGGGAATGTGAAAGACAAAAATATGGAATGATGCAAATATGGGTTTTGGCTACAAGGACATGTTAGGTACTTGTGAATAAATGAATCTCTCACAAATAGAGTAAAAGAGAAAATCCAATAGGAAGAAACCCCTCTAAAAGAGATAAAACATAATATGCTTTCCAAAATAATGAGAAGGAAAAAATCCCATGTGATGGAAAATTCCCTTGTAAGAGAGAAGAAGAGAAACTATGCATCCTCCTCAAAGTAGAATCTCCTATGCTGATGGTAGCTGCTCGATAATAAATGTCAAATATCATTTGAAACCATTAAGCACCATTCCTCTCCTTATGAAGAAACAAATCCATGAATGTACATAAGAAGAATCCAAGTTCACGAAAGGAATTTGAAATAAGAAAACACAAGATATATGATGTCTTTGAAATTTACTCAAATTTTATGAAGTCAATGTTGAAAGGAACATAATCAAATCAAGAGTACTAGGCCTAATCGATGAAGGTGACAACCCAAAACCTTGTTGGAATATATGTAGAACATGATACAAAGAGGAAAATGAATCCTTCAAATAATACTCAAGGGTCTCCAAGCCACTAATTGTAAAGTATGACAAATGAATGTATGGGTAAAGACAAAGAGGGTCTAAAGGTGCTCTCCTGATATTTAAAGAATATGATGCAACTCCATAATAACGAACAATAAAGAGGAGATGAATATCCTCAATAGTGTCCTCCAAGTCTATAAGATAGAATTGAAAAAATAATCCTTCTATTTCTAACAAGTACTCATCCCAAGTATTTATGTTTAGGAGATGATATATGTCTTTCTATAAAGAATCATTAGGATCCATATATATAAAAACATGAGTCTCATCAAAAGTAATAGGAGATGGAGATGAGATATTAACTCATACCATTCAATTGCAATACTTATCCCATGAAGGTGTGTCCAAACAATATTATTGAGTGTGAACATCAAATGAATATACCAATGTTGGAATACAAGAGTCCTCAACCTCAAGATGTTAAATCATAAATAAAGAAGACGAACCCTTTAAGTTTGATTAGGAGGGTAAAATCATAAAACTATGTCACACTTTCAGCCAACTAAATAGTTTTGAGCGCAATATTTTTGACCTAATTAGTTTCAGTTATGTATGAACATGAATTTTCACCCCTAAAGAAAATTTCCTTTTACCCCCTTACACTTTAGAAAACCAAAAGTAGAGGTTTAATTCCACTTAAGCTCGCTGCTTGCATTCCACTTGGCACCTTGTTTGTGTGTTGGTGGGAGCATTTATGTTGGAGACACCTGCATAGTGCACAGATGTTCGCGTGGCACGCTTACGTCCCTGAAAGATTCTTGTGGTTGGAGATTGTAGAGACGTTACACTTTCAATTGGAAGTCGAAGTGTAACACCCCTCTTCAGATGATCAACCTGAATATGGCTATTTTTCACCTTCTCTTTCATATTCTTGACCATTCCATCCATTCTCAACTTCTGAGAGATCTTGAGTTCATCACTTCACATTTTCTCCACTCTTTCAACACCCATTCAAGCTTTGTAGTAGAATTCTTTCACTCCATTGCAACAATCCACTACTCCATCACTTTGATAGTGCGAGCACAGGACAAACACCACAAAAACAGAGGATTGAGCTCCTCTCATTCACTCCTCCACAAGCCTTGAGAACTTTCGGTGGAGGTGGTAAGATCCTCTCATCTCCTCTATCGTATTCAGTTGAGTAAGAACATACTGTTTTGTAGTGTTTATTGCATATGTGGCTTGTATTTCCCTTCTTTATCATTATTTCTATTATTCCAAACTTGGCTGTCCGTGGAGGTGGAAACACCGAGATGGGGGTTTGACTAAGGTAGGCCCCTATACAAACCCAAAAATCTCTCCCTTTATTGTGTGCAGGTGGAGAGAGTTCGAAGCAAGCTAGCAAGGAGGATATTCTACGAGATCATCTTCATCTCCCTCAGTAATATACCTCTTTTATCACTTTCGTATTTAATTTTCTCTCTTCTTAATCTCATTCTATCACTTTAGACACCTCTAGACTAGGTTGATAGTCTCCCCTTCTGAGTTGGAATCTCGTCTTCCTGGTTCTTTGGTCATATGTAGGCCCCTATACAGACCCAATAATCTCTCCCTTTATTGTGTGTAGGTGGAGAGAGTTCGAAGCAAGCTAGCAAGGAGGATATTCTATGAGATCATCTTCATCTCCCTCAGTAATATAGCTCTTTTATCACTTTCATATTTGCTATTCTCTCTTCTTAATCTCATTCTATCACTTTAGACACCTCTAGACTAGGCTGATAGTCTCCCCTTTTGAGTTGGAATCTCATCTTCCTGGTCCTCTGGTCATACAAATGCTAGTGTACCACGTTGTCATCTCAGAATTTTGCTTCCCTCCTTAGACAAAGAGTTTCTTGAGAAGTGAAACTGACTCTAAAGATCGACTCATTTAGTCCCTTTCTAACATTCAGGTTTGTAGAGTGGTCGAAGGACACATACTCCTCATCATTCTCATCCCTCCTATCCTAACTATTCCTTAAGATGAGGTAAGTTAGAGCAACCTTTCCACTCTTGGCCTTTTGTGACCTGGGGCCTTGTAGTGGGTGGTCACCCTATCTTAAATTTTGGTGAACCCAATGTGAACCATTTTGGTTCCATATTGTGATACTAAAATTTAATTTCCTCGTATCTTAGGAGTGTTGTAGGTGTGAGTGTTGTGAGGCTCTCACCTCACAACCCAACTTGCAACCCCTAGTAGGCGTAGTTGGAAGGTTCCAAAGTATTGCATAACAAAACCTTAATTGGGTCACTTCTTTATCCCGTAAACCTTAGGAGGCTCTGTAGAAGTACCATTTGGTGTGCATGATGGCCTCTTTCCTTAATCAACCTATCCCATTTGTGTAGACTATGAGTAGTGGTACTAACATAACCTTCACCTCATAGGACCTGCTGACGGGCTTTAATAGAGATCCGTCTCCTCTTTACATTCCTGCACAAATAAATGGGAACACTATAGCAGGTGTTCTCATTGATCTGACATCGCAAGTGAATATTATAATTGAGTAGATCATGTTGATTAACTTCCTACATAAGGATGGGTATGATGCACCTAAGAGTACCATCTGCACAAATGAAAAAATTATTTGTACCTTCTATAGGGAGTATTGTCCTATCGGTCCTCATTGGGCCTAAATATGTGAGCCTTAGGTTTGACATCATCTGAGGGTTTGAACTCTTCAGAGTGAAGCTAGGTATCCCCTAGTTGGTAGCTATGAATGTAGTTCCCTCAGTTGTGTACAAATTTCTAAACTTTATTCATGGAGGTTCGGTACACATTATCCATGACACCGGTTATAGACTGCCAGTCGCATGTGGCAGCTATACCTTGGATTACTTTTGGACTACCTCTCTTGGTCCTCTCCCACCTAGGAAGGACCTCCTACACTGCACATATCAAAACTATAAGAAAGGGAACTCTAGGCTGAAAGTGAGATACCCTCCTTTTCCATATGCTATCTAGCATAGAGCTTTCTTAAAGGTTGAATGGCATGTAGAAGAGAAGAAGGGAAGTGGTCTTGACATGCCCCTTCTTCCTCTTCCATAGTTTGGCTTGATGCTTCCTCTCGTCCTTTCATGGTACCATATGCCTCTGTCTCATGTTTGTGAGAGAATCCCATGGTGCCCACTTGGCGAAAGGCCAAGCATTCTTCATTTGAGCTTCTTATTTTTCCCACAGATCCTAGGCCCATTTTGTATGGAACACAAAAATCCCTTCATGGAGAGTCCTCTCTATCTCGGCCTCCACGGCCTCCTACTATTCCTATTCCTAAAGCAGTAAATGGGAAGAGGCCCGCCATTAAGGTGTTAGAGTCAACTCCTCCCACCGCTTTTGAGCCTGCTCCTCCTTCTCCCATTCAGGAGTCTACCCTTCCATTGGAGACGGTCGTGGAGGACACTCCCATGGATGAACAAGATCCTTTTGTCCCTTCACAATTTTTGACTCCTAGTTCAAAGAGTCGTAGAAACCGCCTTGCGCATGAGCGTAAGCACCGATGAAAGGCTCTCCTAGCTGAGCAAGCCTCCTTATAGAAGGAGGAAGAGAAGATCACATCTCCTGTTGTGTCCTCCTCCTTCCCTCCTTCTATCTCTGAATCTCTTTCGGCTCCTATTGTGAGCAAACATGTGTCTAGAAGGGTGCAAGTGTTCATCGCTCCTTTGGTGGAGCTTCCCTTGTTGACTTCCATCCTAAATGTCTTTCCTTTCCCAAAGCCTGTGGACATGGTGAACACTTTAGTTGTGTCCACTACGGTTCTTTCCTCTTCTCCCTAAACCCTCCTTATTTCATCTGTGGGGAGTTCACCTCCTCCAATGAAGAAGAAGGTAGAGCGTGACCCCTCCAACAATGGAGGATGTAAGAAGAGCCCACCTTCTTTGAAGGGTGGCCCTACACTGACTTGTTATGTCCTTGTGATAGAACTAGTCCCAGCATCCCCTGAGTTTGTCACCACTCCTGAGTCCCTTGGTGAGCCTAGTGGTGAACCTCAGGTGAAAACTCCTTTGTCTTCCAAGGTGAAACATGGTACTACCGTTAAGTGCATGTTTAACTCGGTGGATGAAGTTCTGACCCTGTTAGCGATCTTTGCTAGGTCATTGACCCTAGACCCACAAGAGCTAAGTGATGAAGACATCACAGGTCCCTCTTCCTTGGCCCTTGTTTCGAGAGGATCAAAAGCTCCTCCACTTAACATTACACCATTGTAGGCTCGTCATCCTTCCCCTTCGATGATCTAGAGTGGGAAGCTAATGACCTTCTGATTGACTAGTGTTAGGGGGAGACCCTCTTCTTAATCTTTAGATTAGATGTGTGTGTCATGACATGTGCTTCCCCCATGATCATGCTACATGTTCCTGGATGACCCTCGTCACCCCTATAGGTGTGTGGATATAGGCACGATGTTTGTGTTGTAAACCTTCCTCTATATATGTCATCATTCTTCCATGTTTGTGATGGACTTTTGGTAGATTAGGGACAATGCAAAGCAACCCGACTAGACCAGTTCCACACCTTGATGTCTAGTCTAGGGGTACCCTGACTAGATCATCCTTGCATCCTTACGTCTAGCTTGAGGGCAGCCCGACTAGACTTCACCTTTCAAACAACGCGTCCCTTGAGTGGACCCTCCTTCCTTTTGAAGGGTTCCCGAGGGAGCCCTTTGAAATTCTTACAACTTAGCGATGGTCTGTGTGACTGCCCGTTCACTGGCTTGTGTAGCTACTTCCTGATGTGTTCTATCTGTGGATAAACATGTCACCATCTCTAACTCTACGGAGTCCCCTTTACTCGGTCTCCCTCATGTGAGAATTCTTGGGGGATACCTTCCTTGCAGGTATGTAGGTCTGTAAGGCTATTCCTAGTTTCCTTCATGTGAGAGTTCTTGAGGGATACCTTCCTTTTAGGTCTACAGGTCTATAAGGTGATTTTCTTGGTTTCCTTCATGTGAGAGTTCTTGAAGGATATCCCCCTTGCAGGACAATGAGCTTGTGAGGCATTTTCATACTTCAAATTTGTGGTTCTATGAAACTATGAAGTCCTTTCCTGCACTTCCAGGTTCACCAGACCGTGCCCTACTTCCTTGTCAGTTCAGGTATACATCTCTTACTGTATTATTTCCTTACTACTCTATTTTATCAAAGCACTCATTAGTACTCATGCTCACTAAAGTGGGGGAAAAATGTATGAACATGAATTTGCACCCCTAACACAAATTCATTTTTACCCCTTTACACTTTAGAAAATCAAAAGCAGAGGTTTAATTCCACTTGGAACCTTGTTTGTGTGTCAATGGGGGTGTTTCTATTGGGGATGCCTACGTGGTGCGTAGACGTCTGTGTGGTGCGCTTATGTCCCTGGCAGATTCTTGTAGCTGGATACTGCAAAGACGTTACACTTTCGATTGGAAGTCGAAGTGTAACGACCCTCTTTCCCTAACCAACTCAAATATGGTCATTTTTCACCTTCTCCTTCATATTCTTGACCATTCCATCCATTCTTAAGTTTTGAGAGATCTTGAGTTCATCACTTCAAATTTTCTCCACTCTTTCAACACCCATTCAAGCTTTGTAGCAACATTATTTCACTCCATTGCAGCAATCCACTACTCCATCACTCTGATAGTGTGAGTACAAGACAAACACCACAACAGTAGAGGCTTGAGCTCCTCTCATTCACTCCTCCACAAGCCATGAGTGCTTTGGATGGAGGTGGTAAGCTCCTCTCATCTCCTCTATTGTATTTGGTTGAGTAAGCACATACTGTTTTGTAGTGTTTCTTGCACACGTAGCTTGTATTTCCCTTCTTTATCATTATTTCTATCATTCCAAACTTGGTTGTCCATGGAGGTGGAAACTCCAAGATAGGGTTCTGATTGAGGCAGGCCCCTATACAACCCCAATAATATCTCCCTTTATTGTGTCCATGTGGAGAGAGTTCGAAGCAAGCTGGTGAGGAGGATATTCTACGAGATCATCTCCATCACCCTCTTGGTAATATACCTCTTTTATCACTTTTTGTATTTACTTTTCTCTCTTCTTAATCTCATTCTCAATTTAGACACTTCTAGACTAGGCTGATAGTCTCCCCTTCTGAGTTGGAATCTTGTCTTCCTGGTCCTTTGGTTGTACAAATGCGAGTGCACCTGTGAGACGCCAATGTGTTGTGTTGTCATCTTAGAATTGCGCTTCCGTCCTCAAACAAAGAGCTTCCTAAGAAGCAAAATTGACTCTAAATTCTGACTCATCTAGTCCCTTTCTGACATTTGGGTTTGCAGAGTGGTTGAAGGGCACATAGTCCTCATCATTCTCATCCCTCCTATCCTAACTATTCCTTAAGTTGAGGTAAGTTAGGGCAGCCTTTCTGCTCTTGGCCTTTCATGACCTGGGGCCTTGCAGTGGATGGTCCCCCTATTTTATAGGTTGAAACAATTTCACCTAAAACCACATGGCTTATACGTGACACATATAGTTTCGAGCAAAACCCTTTCTCTTGAAACTAGAAAAATTGAACTTTTCCCTTTGTCTCCTTGACATGTGACATTTTATGGATAGGGTTTCGATAGAAAGGGTTTTGGTCAAAACCATTTCGACCAAACCCCTTTTACTGAAACTGTCTATGTGGCAACCAACTCAACCTTTTTCAAATTTTTTTTAAACTTTCAATTTCAATTAAATATTTATTCAATCATAATGATTTTAAGATAAAAATAAAAATACCCTTTTGTAGAGCTCAGAGTGGTGAACCCAAATATGTATTTTTTATATGTTTTGATTAGTTTTAATATATATATATATATATATATATATATTTTAAAATAATGCAAGTAGGTTGTTAAAGTTAAAAAAGAGGTTGATTAGAAATTTTAAAAATTGTAAAACATATTAAATGTTTTTAAAAAATATGGTGCACTAGAGGAGACAATCCTCTTCAAAAAGGTATAATTTATTTTTTGAAAATAATAAAAAATTAGACAATAGTTGACGTCAAATGAAAAATATCAAATTCTGGTAAGTTTGACTTTAAAAAATTATTATGAGAAAAATATATATCAAAACTTTATTTGTTTTTTTCATGCACTAGATATTGAAGTTACCTATTTGGAGAAAAAAAATTAGGCGAAAATGAAGTTTTTTTCTATTTGTTTCTTGATGTCAACTAAACATCACTTTTTCTTGAAATTTTCAACATTTCAAAATCTGCTCTTAAATTGATAAAAAATAATCAAACAAATTTTTAAAAAATCTAAAAAATTATAGGAATAAACTTTGAATGAAGAGTTATACATTTTATTAGTTTACATCATTTTGAAACTCAAAACATAAAGACCACTTTTATGGTTTGTTATCGTGGAATCTAGCAGCGCTCGATTCACGGATAACCCCCTATGAAACTTGTCCATTTTGTAGTTTCATGATGTTCAAGCACGCAAAATGAGGAAAATTTTAATTCACCTCGATGCGTGGTCCAAAATCTCAAATTGTTCATTTGAGTGTTTCCCCTCATCCGTCTCTTGAATACCTTTGATACGAATATCTTCATGGACTCTCAAAGTTGAGAGTTAGTCAAAACTGTGAAATATGTCGGAGCGCTGAAAATCAACTCTCCTACATATTGACTTAGTCGTTTTCAACCTAAAGTGTTGGAGCACTGATTTTCAACACTCCTACAATTTGTCCCCATTTGTAATACGCACAAGTTTTAAATATCAGTGTTTGTGCACTTTACATTTTTTTAACTCATTAATATATGCACAAGCGCTGATTTTCAGCACTCGTGCATGTTTTCCTCCATTATATCCACCTTCAGTAATGCAAACTCTTAGTTGCATTAATTACACTTTTTAGTGACTTAAGTAATTGTTTAGCTAATCAACTTCATTTCATTTTTCCATTCCTTCCTCCTCTGCATGTTGGACACTCTCCAGACCTCCTACAAACTTGCATGTGAAGATCTCTTCCAATTTTTGAGCTAGGGTTTTTGCATCTTTCGTCAGGTATGTCATTTTTTCTCTTCACTAAGTTTCTTCCTTCCATTCGTTTTAGGAATCTCTGCAAGTTTTGATTCCATCTAGTCAAACAATTTTTTTTTCTTTGCTAGGGTTTTGAAGATTTCACTCCACTTTTGAATTTGTTTTTCCTCTTCTTAAATCGTGCCTTGCCCTCCATTTTTATTTTGTGCATTTTATTTTGTGCCCTAGGTTTGTATACATTCTCCTTTTTCTATTGGGAATTTTTCTCCACTTTCTCTTTTCAACTTATCTTATGTTTTTTGTCACCTTCAAAATTTCTTCAGAATTTCAATGACCAAGGCGTAATTTTTGAAGCTTCATAATTTTTTAACATGTGAATAGATCATCACTCTAGGTGTCCAAGTGGTGATTTTCATTGCTTGAACACCAAATCTACCAAGCTAAAGCGATGAAATTCACCACCATTACACCAAAGTTTTTCACTAAACTCCAATATGTCGAGCAATACTTTTGTTTGTCTTTACATGAGATTTTCATCAACTCCACATGTAGGAGTGGTGAAAATCATCACTCCTAAATGGAGTACACCTTCAAGCAAGATGCAAGAGTGCTACAAAAGCTTGCCATGCATTTCCAAATTCCCAAGTAAGTTAACATGTTAAGGTGTTGATTTTTAGGGCCTTGACACTTCAACACTCCAAATGTAAAAAACTTGTAGGAGCACTGATTTTCAATGCCCCTACATGTAAATCAACATCTCCAATTGTAGGATTGCTAATTTTCAGCACTTCTACAGATTTGGCATTTTTTCCCCTAACACCTCAAAATCACTCTGTCTTCGCTCCAAACACTATTTCTTCGCTATCACTCCATTTTCCATGCCAAATTTCTCATTTCACGCTTGCTCCACATTTCTTTCTTGCACCACACTTACCAATGCTATAGTTTTTCCTAACTTATGTTGATTCACCATCCTTGCATTTTCTCTCTAGATCTCATCAAGTGATCCTGAAAGTAATATCCTTTGATCTTGATTCTTCTAAATTCCAACAAAGAAACCTCCATCATCTTCTAAGAAAGAGGGAAAGATGAAATATAAATACCAAGGTGTATTTCCACCTACAGTGGTGATCTCAAAGGTGGACAAAATAAAGGACATTGAGGTTGTTCATCAGGACCTTGTAGACTTGTTTAAAAGAACTGAACAAAAACCCTTGGAAGACAGCTTGAGAGCCATTGCCCACAACAATCTGCATCTGATGTCCACATTCCCAAAATATTCTCATCACATAGAGTTTGTTCTCCAGGTTGCATCCCAGTACATCCAAGAGAGAAGAAGTGTAATAGATTCCTCTGGAAAGTGATAATGAGGCTAGACCCTGAATTCTTTGATATTGTTTTCAGAGTTCCACACATGGAAAAATACACTGTGATTTTAATGCAACAAGCGCAAGAGGTTTATGATATAGATCCAAAAAAGGCTAAAAATTTAATTAATAGCCAATGGTTGAGGACACCTCAGCCTACTATCTCAAGGTGGCCAAAGGGGATTCCTAGGAGAAACTTCAAATAAAATGTTAGAGACATGATTACTATGTTGAGCAAGGTTAAAGGATTTCCTAAATCATCTCACTTTCGGGAGTGGATGTATGGAAAATCATAAGAAGACATTAAGCTCATATTGATTGGGGAACACAAATCAGTGATGGAATTCATGAACAACTGATAAATGTGCCAACCACTTTGAAGTTCTATATGACTTCTTATTTGGTGTGTGTTGCAGTTGTGATGAGGCAATTCCTAGGGTTATCTACAAAGGGAAACTGACACTTGGTGCCTGTGTACAAGTATTTCTATCAGTTGGAGCTGAGGGAAAGTATTCATCATTTCAAGAGGGTTACTGATGCCTTCTTTACACCTCTCCTTTTTAGTTTTGACCCAAATCTTGAAAAGATGAGAATATTTGATGAAGCCTACAAAGTGGTAAGGTCGGGTGTATATTCTCACAATTTCCAACTTTCACTTACATGAGGATAGGTTGCTACACTGGGTGTCCTTACATGTTGCCTAGGTATCCCTTAGATAAGTGGATACTCATGGAACTATGCAAACAACTTATCTCAGTTCACAAGGAATGAATGAGAGTTCACAAACTGGGTTTCAAGTTTCCACTGACGATTGGTAGATATACCATTCAAAGTGTACAAAAGGCCAAATCAATCTATGTAGCAATGAAATTCATGACAATATGGACATACAAACACATATTTGACTTTGATTATTGGAATTTGAATAGGAAATTAAAGAAGGATCACTACCACAAGTACCACTTCAAAGACATATGGGTTGAATGCAGAGATGAAGAGGACATCCACAAAATGGATTATTGCAAGTTAATCGTAGAGTAGATTAGGGATCTTGGTGTTCCTGACCTGCTAGAGGGTTTGAAAGATCCTAGTGACATCATGAACGATGCCTATGATGAAAATAAACTTTCTCAAAGACCTTTTCCTCCAATTCAATGGTCTAAAAAGGAAAGTATATCCATCAGGGAAAGGCTTGCCCCCATATTGTCTAACACAACGGAGTGGTTGCACAAACATGGTTTCCAGATGAAAGCTTTCAGGATGGAATCAGAAGGAGAGGTACCTAGAGAAAAAGCTTTCCAACAACAAGAACTCCACAAAAAAGAAAAGCATTCAAATACTCCCTATTTTTCCCGTAAAGGTCCTAAAATCAAGTTCACTATTGGCAAAAAGGATACATGAGTAGTTGAAGAAGAAGAGGCCATGAAATCTGAATCAACTCACTCAAAAGGGAAAGGACTGGTTTCTAAAGAACAAGAGTCTGAAGGTGAGGGAGATGAAAGTGAGGGATTGGTTTCTAAAGAACAAGAGTCTGAAGATGAAGGAAATGAAAGCGAGGAATCAATTTATGAAGAAGATTTAGAGGAAGAAGAGTCTATTGAAGAAGAGGATTCTCCATAAGAGAAATATTTTGAAGAAGATGAGGGTGAACAAGAAGTTGAACAAGAAGGTGATAAAGAGGAACTCAGGCATGATGAAGAACAAACTCTATCTCCACATGATAATGTTGTTGAAGACCTTCCCCAAACGTCATCACCCATTGCTTCAAATTTTCTTTACACACCTCCTAATCCTAACACTCCTCCACCTCCTCTTGCTACCTCACCTCCTCCCACATCTACCATACATGCAATACATGTTTCTCATCCCCCTACAACATCAACCATACTTTCCACTCCCCCTACAGTTTCAAATATTCAAGGTGTTGATATTTTGTCAAGTTCTCCATCATCCATTCCTAGTTTGTAATCTCCATCTTATGATACCACTTCTGAATATGAATTCGACAGGTTTATGAATCAATATTTGCAAGGTCAACTTGGTGTACAATCTATTGGAGTAGTCATGAAAGACACTACCCCAATTTTCACCATACCGTTCATTTCTGTAGAAGCGATTGTGACACAAGAGTTGATGGTTAGTCAAGAAGTGTATACTTCCTCTCTTCCCCCTTGGTTAGTATCTGAAGTATCAAAGTAAAAGAAACAAATGATTTCTCTAGAAGAGCTTGATATTGAAGAGACAACCCCTCCAAAAGACAAGGGGAAGAAAAAGGCCAAAGTACATTCAAGGCTTCATGTTGACAAGGCTTGTCAAAATTTTGTGGAGATTGGTCTACCCCCACGAGCAGAAGGTGATGTTGCCATGGAGGATTACACAGTAACAAGAATCCAACTTGGCAAAGTAACAAACAAACTTTGCAAGGAAGATGCTTAGGTGGTCCTAGATGGATTGGCAGGAAGGTTTGACAAGATGGAGCAGGCTCGAGATGTGTACAAAGAGAAGGGCAAGCATTATGCAACTGTTTTGAGAAAATTAGCAGGCTCTGCAAGAAATACACAATATATGACTATGATAAGCATTGAGGAGCTAACAGTACTGAAGGAAGAGAAGCTTTCCTCCAAGGGTAAGGCACTGTATGATTTTATTGATGAAATGATAGAACATGGTTCATAAATTATCACTACTGTAGATGAAAAGACTACTCAAATAGCTAATTTGAAATTAGAGCTTGATAAGGAAGAAAGCATACTTTCTCGAGAGAAAAAATAAATGGAAAAATGCCTCTCATTTTGGTCACAAATGAAAGAGGCAAAGCTAAGTAAATTGGTGGAAGTTGGGGTAATTCCTGACAAAGAAAAATATGTGGAGGTAAAAGAGATGTTCAAACACCGCATTCAAGTGATCAAATCTCTTATTGAAGACATCCACCAAGTACAAGAGGATGTCGAAGGACATTGGGTTATCCTAGAAGAAGAAATTAAGGAGTTGTAAGGTAATCTCCTTGATAAAGATCATATTTTCCTCTCGGCTAGTGAAATTTCCAGGATCTACAAGGAAGCCATCATGAATCAAGTAGAGGATGCCAAATTTTCAAAGGCCTTGATGCATGCAATTTGTGACTTGAGGATTTCTCTTGATAATATCAAGACACATCTTAATAGACGCAAAAAGCTTCACTCATCTGTCAGAAGATCAATTACCAGATTTCACACCATTGTGGATTATACTATTGGTCTAGATGAGGCATTCATTCTAGAGACAAAGAAGAAATACGAAGACTTCCACACCCAATGCAATGAATCATAAAGACCTATTTTCTTCTCCAATGTTAGATAATTGTTTCTTTCATTTACGCATTTTGTAAATAGTTCTTGACATCCTAGATGTATTTTTGAGAAATATAATTAGATGATAAAATAGAGATGTTTTCCTAAAAAGATGGATGAAATTTTCTAGAAAAGTCAACTAGTTAATTAGATCATATTTTCCTAGATTTACTCTTTCGAATTTCCTAATTTTTCTCTCCTCTCTCATCTATAAATATGAGAGGATCCTTTTTTTTTACTTTAATCTTTTGCAACGAATTGCTGCCCTTTTGAGAAGCAAATACATAAAAATTTATGTTCATATTTGTGTATCTATTTTGATCAATAAAGAAGAAAGTTGCATACTATACTTTGTGTTGGATCAATTGTCTTTTGGATTTGATTAAGATTGGTAGGGATTAGTGTGTGAGATCTAAGGGCTTTGAATAAATCTGTGTAAACTTTGTGTTGCACTCTTTATTCAGACTTATGTTTATGTTTGGATAACTATTGGTGGATTATCTACAATACTTTGTGCTTGTAATTGTTCATTTTGTTTGTGGAATTGATGTATCTAAGAAGACTTTGTGCTTCAAATACGACAATCATTACATCTCTCTAGGATCCATCGATGAAAAGCTATGGAATGATTTTGTGCCTTCGTGAGCTTTTCTTTCTTATTTTATTGTTTATTATTATCCCGCTGGTATCTCTAAGCTTTGTTTTTAGTTTAAAGTTGTATCAAATCAAAACTATCAACCGTGAAGCATTCTAAAACATATTCTTTGAAAAAAGACAGAAGTATAAATGTGGCACACCCCCATCGTGTAATTGTAGTGTACATGTTTGTGAATATTTAATTAGTTTTACTTAGCTTCTGTAAGCAGTAAGAAAGGTGCCTCCCCTTTCTGAGAGGAGAGATTATATCTCACACAACTGTGGTTGAAATCAAGGTTGTGTAATCTATTGAAAAGAGGATTATATAATTTTCACCCAACATGGTCGAAGATGATAATTTTTTTTGGTGTTGATCGATTCCTTTATAAAGTGTGGCACAAGTTTGTACTTTTACCCAGGAGTTGTAGAAGCCAAAGCCTCAATGGAAGTCTCTAGAGGAGGAGTATTATTAGAAGTCACCATGTCATCACATTTTTTATTATTTTCCCAACAATCAAGCACCATAACTTCTTTATAATCAAATGATGGATTACCAAAATCATCTGGAGGAACAAGAAAATATAAGGTAGGATCTTTTGAGAATGGAGGATCAAGTGAATCTCCATACATCTCCCAAATTTTGATCCAAAGAGCATGATGGCACTTAATGTTAGCTATGATAGAATTTATGAAGTAATTAGCATTACAACCAATACAACCAAGGACATGATTGATATTTTCTTACCCTGCAATTTAAGAATATAAAGTACTTGGTTTGGGGACAAGTCCACGAAGATAGGGAAATAAATTAAGCCATCACAAATTCTTCAAGATTCTATCTTTCCAAGTCAATGATTAAAGGATGAGGTAAAATATCCTTGATTAATAATGATGTTCTCCTCAAACTTAAGACATATAATAGAAAATCAAGAGACTCAATCCAAGAAAAGAAAAAGATTACCCCTAAATTCATATAACCATGAGACCCCTTGGAAATAGATAATCTTGAAACTTTATGATCAATGTTATTACAAGCACCACTTCCCAAATCAATGAAGTGGTCTTGATACTATTACATTTCAAATGCCAAACTTGGACATATAATTGAAAGTAAAACTTAATGATAGAATTAGTCAATTTAATTATACGAATGTGTACTAATATATCCAAGTTTCCTTTCTAGCTTTACCATTTAGAGTTATGGATAACTTACATTCTTCCTTCCTTTCTTTCCTTTAAATTTTAATTTTCATTCCATCTTTATCTTTATATTTCCTCCCATGCCCTCTCATATTTTATTATGGCAACCTTACTTATATCATTAATTTAAAAAAATATCACAAAATAATCTTACCATATCAACCCAAACGAACCAAAAATTTCCAAAATAATAATTACCCAACAACACTTGTGAGAATCTAAAATTTATATAAAAACTAGACACAAAAATCAAAATTGTTTGCATCTATGAAGCTCTCAAAATTATACTCAAACCAAAAAAATTGCAAGCACAAAAAGGAGCCAATATGATTGAGAATGAAGCCTACAAAGTTAAATTGTAAAAAATGAAATACAAATGGAGTAGGGGCTTGGTTGGGGGATTAATATATGTTGATATCATGCTTATAATAGTAGAAGAAAAATGAAATATTCTTTAAAACTAAAATACTACCTCTAGCTTTTTTTTAAACACCCTTAAGCCAAAAAAAAATGCTCTTTAGATTGTTAAAAATTGTTTAGAATTTAATTTTTTTTTCTTACCATTAAAGAGGTGGTTTTGAGGTAGAAAGTTGGTGGTTTGACATGGAGGAGATGTGCACATGGAGGAAAGGTGTCACAACCACTACCTATGATGGTGTTAGGGCTATAAAGCCACTAGTCAAGGGTAGAATCTCACTAATTTAGGCTACCACTTGGTAGATACGGGCTTGACAACACCTAAACAAGATATCTATTAGGCACCCTAATCTATAATATCTTTTAATTCTAAAAGAAATAAAAAATAGATTTTTAATACCTATTGTACATTGATGATGCCTATTCCTTGTTCACTTGTGGTAGGACTATTTGAATTTTTTTATGGTTCCTTGAGTTACATTTAAAAAAAATTGAGTTTTGTTAGTTATTTGTAAGCTACGGTTTCATGTTTCATCAATTAGGATTCACCCTAGGGGTAAAACCCTCTTAAACCCTAATAATCTTTAAACCTTACCCTTTTTCTTCTATCCGCTCATTGAATTACTATTACCCATTCCTCATTTGTCAAGTCATGACTTAAGCTATTAGAATAATTGATAGACTAGCCCCTTTGTCCTAGTGTTATCTGTCACGTTCCTTTTAAAATATTTGCCAAAGTCTAAAGTCTTAAGTCTTGTGGGTTGTTAAAATTAATGCCTTATGTTTACAGTTTAATGCTAGGTTTGAAATATTTTTATGTCTAAGTCTAAGATAACCTAAGGAATGGCCCCTTTTTAAGTCACAAAGTTGGTGCACATACATAAAAATACTTGAAGAAGAATCGACCTAGCCCCATGCATGACAGGTGTTCATTGCTTGTTGGTTCCCTGTCATCCCACATAAATAAAATATTCATGGAAAAATGAGTGTGAGATAGCGAGATGATGCCACATGTCTAGTCTTCATGATGGGCCCTGCAATCTTTCCAATGCATGGTGGTGGTGGGCCCTTACCCAAGGAGCTCATATTGAGCCACGTGGACAGATCAAGACCATTCCCCGCTATCTCATGAGGGCTCCTCCAAAGGATCTTGTCTCGATGTGAGAGAGCGGTAATTTCTCAATTGGCAACATCTAGAGCGTCTGAAGGACTATAGTGGTGACCAAAATATTTCAGTAAATATCTAAGGAGAAATAGGTGAATTAAAAGGTGAATAGTTGAACACACGTGGCCTTTTCTGGCAAAGCGGTGGTAAAGATGTTATGATCGTGCTCGTTGAATTTACAAAGCATTAAACACATGTTGAATTTATTCAAAGTGTGGATGTAGGCTTGGAGGGTTAAAGGGTGCACAAGTTTGGACATGTGGAGGAATTTAGGAGCTCTCCAAACTATCCCACAACCCTTGATCTACTTCCCAGGGTGATCCCACAATACTAGTTTACAGTTTTTGGGCAAATTGGACACTAAACTGATTTTTTTTAACTAAATCTTCACTTTCGGGCTCCTATAGCGGCTAAACCGTGAGGAATTTGAAGATGATGCAAACTAGTGATTTGTGAAGTTTCGTCTATAGATTATAAATATATTTTTTTCAGATCTTTTGGAATCAGATTGCACTTTTTTTCGTCTCCTTCAAAAACTAGTTTTTATCAGTAAACAACATTTTTAAGGAGTGATGCTCACCGTATACAACATAACTTTTTTTGTATGAAGGAAAAAATTCTATTTTTTTCGAATTTAGATTTGTAGCTATGGTATCTAACCAGCTCATTTGGTTTCATAGTGTTTTATTAAATATTTTTTCCTTAATCAAGTTTCAAACTGAAACCAATTACAATTTAGACATAGGCAAACTATATACAACATAAATTTTTCTGTATGTATCAAAATTCAATTATTATTTTTTTAATGGATCAAGGACATCAATACCCAACCTAAAAGTATTTTTTTAAAATTTATTTTGATAATCTACTATTTTTCCACATGTGCAAAACAAAGAGCTTTATTTTTGGTGAAAAACCTACATTCACAAGAAATAAAAAATAAATATAATAATCAAATTTAATTTAATTAAAATTATAATTTATTGGAAGCTTATAATAAGGAATACATACTTACAAAAAATAAATTTTAAGTGAACTCATTTGATCCCCCAAAAGGTAAATCAAAAGTGGTTTTTAATCAACATTTTGATAGGTGTAAAAGAGACTTCGTTATAGGTATGGTTTAAAACTAGCAGGGTTCTATCCAAGGGGGTTTGGTATAAGGTGGTTTGATCAAAATATCTTCAATTGGAATCCTTTAAATGGAAATTTTCAAGGCTTAAATCATTATATTTTCTAAAAATATGTGATTTCAGAAAAAATCAGGGTCTCCCAGAAAGTGTAAACCACTATTGTGGCAGCACCCCCCAATAGATGCATGTGAGATTGTAGGGAAGTGACATATCAACATGTTTTTAAGCTTCCCAATGGTGGTAGGGCCCATGGTGATTTTGGAGGATCTTCTCCACATGGAAGATTTTCACTTGCTCGATGTTGTGGTCTAGCCGAGTCGTGTTTTTCAAACATAGTTGACTCCATTTGAGTCATCCAACGATCTAGGTCACTGAGAGATCAAAAAATAGAATTCAAAGTTGTAAAATTGAATGGATCGAGCCACTTTGGTTCATGTGATTAAGTAGTAATGGCGGACATGAAATTGTTAAATCAATTTGAGTTGCTTTTTCACCATAAAAGAAATAATTAAAGCATAATTCAAGGTTACCTAAGTATTATGAAGAGATTTGAAGATTTTTCCTATGAAGTATGAGCATTCAACAACCAATAATTAGGGTTTCTCATGTTTGAACACCAATAATTACAATTTTCGTTGTCTGCATTCAAATTCTAGTCAAGCTATGTGAATTGCCACCTAAGTGTGTTGAATTGTTTTCTTAAATTTCTTTTAAAATTTTATGTTCATAAAATTTTCTTCAAATTACTTTGAGATTACCCTAGTTCTTGTGTGTTTTTCCTATAAAAAAGTTGGTCGCCTCACAAGAAACCCTAGGTTGCATTACATAAAACCCTAGCTGTGTAACTTGTTACTAAAATGGAACCACCAAAGGCCCAAACTTCTAGATCTACCCCCAAAAGTGTCCTCCATGAGGACTTGCTTGCCCAATTGCCAGACTCTACCAATGATAAGAATGTGGGAAAACTAATGTTCCAAGGTCTAGGAATAGATAAAGGAAACATTGATAAAATTATGCCATTAGGGATGCTAAAATATCATGTCTCGTGATGGGAAATTTTCAAGTACTAGTTTGGAAAGAGAAATGCCAGCATTTTGAGTTGCAATGGTTGGAACTTGGATATGGGAAAAATTGCAGTTCCAAATGTCTATTTGGATGTGGATTTTTTGAAAGCCATATCTGCCAATTATGGTACTAATATTAGGGTTGTTAGGTCACATGCATGGATTGAAATGGTGCATTTAACCTAAGAAGGATTCATAATGGTTAATATTAACCTTGATTCCATTGAAGAAATCAACCTGGAGACTTCCCCATTTTTATGGTGAAGGGAAAGGGGAGAACTACACTGAAACTCACACCTACTAATAAGGATCCCTTCTCTATGAAAATATTTGAATATTATTTTATCAGAACTTACCAAACATTGTGTCAAATTCTAGGGATAGACCCTCCTCAGAGGATACCCATGGCTTTCATGTATATGGCTGCTAACATCCAACATGTGATGGTGAATAAATAGTATTATTTTTCTACATACTTGTCTAATGTAATTCATGGCACTGGTAGCCATCAAGAATTGTGAAACTAGAGTAAGATTTTAGTGGTATTCATTGTTGTGCCATATGTTTTTGGCTAGAGGAATTAAGGAGTTTGACCAGGATATACAACTATATTTGAAGGATGAAAATGTTGAACACCCTTCTTGTACAATTTTGGACTCATCATTTGGATAGGCATTGTCACACTTCAAGCTTTTTTGCTTTCTCTAATCTATTTGCTACAAAGTTGAAGGGTCTTTTGGTGAGGTAGATGCCCAGGATTCCTAAGGAGTTATATGACTTTTTGAGGCCCAAGGAAAGGAGACCTAGTTTGGGCATAGACCATAACTAGGGAGATATTATCCCTCATGAAAGTATTAAAATTCTTATAGTGTACGGCACAAATGTGATCACACATGTATTGCCAGGAATTGTGCCACTCATAATTGGTTTTTTGGTTGTCATATGGAAATTGGACAAAGTTGAGGACACACATCTAGCAAGCTAGAAAAAGGGAACTATTTTCCCTAATTATACAATATTCGTAGTTTTTATTATGATTAGGGATGGGTGGAAGAATATCCTTCCTAATATTACACCTTTGAAGATGAAGAACTGTAGAGCCAGAAACTATGATCTAGAAGGTTTCATGGAAGCACTAAAGGTAAGAATCAGGGGGAAAATTATGGTATAACTTTAATTTCCCTGATGTCATCAGGAATGTATTTGATTTGTAAAGGACTGAAGATAGAAAGATGAAATGGTTGGCCTTTGAAAAATTGGAAAAAGAAAAGAAGGAAGAGGACCCTAAGTTCAAAGGTATTTTCATGAACATTGAGGATGACGTATTGAGAATTGAAGAAATCTTTCAAAACTTTGATAAATTTGTTGGGAAACTGAAGGAGGAAAGAATAGAACATGATAAGGGGATGACACCTTTTCTAGAAGAGAGGCCTACCATCAACCGCCCAAGAAACAATTTTTCTTCACTAGAAGACCAAAGAGGATAGTGAGGAAAGAGAAAACATTAGCTACTCCTACTCACTCAAAGGAGTCTAGAGCATCCTCCCCTATGCAATAAGAACCACCATCTCCACCTCCAATGTCATCCCCACAACAAGTTATTGATTTGGATTCACCCCCTAGGGAGCCCTCTCCAAAGAAGAGGAAGGTTGAGGCTATAGGATTGGTTGATTATCTAGGGGAATCCGATGATGAAGTTATAGTTACAACTGATGAGGTTATGCAAAACATTCCATCACCTACAAGAGAGGTAGATTTTCTAGCTCCACAAGGTAGGTTCACCAAGGAAATTTTGATTGGAGTGGATAATGCTGATGATATCAGAGAAAGAGCTTGCACAGAGTTCATGATTGATGATGTATTTGTTAAAAAAAATGTATTCAAGGAGTATGTATGGAGAACAAAGAAGGATGAATTTGAGGAAAAAGTGAACCAAGAAGTAGCTAAGTCCCCAAAATTACCAAGGGATGTTATTGTCTCAAGGGTAGTTGCTGAGATGAAAGAAGAAAAAATAAATTAACCCTTGAGGAAGGCAGAAGGCTTGCAAGAGAAAGTGGTTAACTTCTCTTACCAGAATGGGACTTAGCATCTTCTATAGCCTTTGAAACTATGAGGAAGCATGAATCACATGTATTTTCTACACAAGATGAAGTATTGTGTGCATTACAATGATCTGCATTCAACACACAATGGGACACATTGGCAATTTGGGCATCGGCCCCTAGCACTAATAAGCTTGAAGTGGAAAAACCAACAACACACCTAAGAGGAGGTCTATTAATAAAAAGAGTTTCAGATACCCCTAGAGTAGAGTCAATAACATTGACAGACAATGTTGCATATTTCACAAAGGAAACTATTGAGTCTTTTCAAGAGAAATGTGACGTAGAGGCTATTAAATACAATGATTTATTGATTGCCTACAATAAAGACAAGTAGAGGTTGGTAAAATTGGACTTGGAGAATGAAATGTTGAAGAGTCGGCAACCATTGAAATCAATTCCATCATTTCAAATCACTACTTCATCTTCCTCTTTTCCACCACCTCCTACACCATCCATGAAAATATTTATCTATAATAAAAATAAACCACTTGCATAAATCATTGCAAGTACATCAGCTACACCTCCTCCCAAGAAGAACAAGCAGAATATATTTGGTCAAACAACTAAAGGCATATGAGGAGCTATTTGAATTATATGATGAGAATAGCATTCTTATTGTTTTGAATGTTCTTGAGCATTGTTTGGGGAATGCAATAACGAGAGTGAATAGTGTTCACTCTAGTTATTCTTTATTGTTTGGTGTAGTTAGAATGTTTGAGAGGGACAGGTCAATTGTAGTCCCATTGATGCAGATATGGGTACCTAGGCTCAATGCATTGAAAAGCGTGGTGGTAGGGTCTACTCATGAGTTAAATAAACCATTGCAAATATCCCCCACTTACAAAACTATAAAAAGAATTACCGAATGCCAAGGATTAGTAGATCCATTGGAGAAAAAGGTTAAATATTTGCTCCAATAATTTGATGAGAATGATCTTGGCTTGTTTCTGGACATTTTGGATGGAACTGGAACTATAAAATCATATGACCAATGGAGAATACAAATGGATAATATCATTGCAACATAGGCTATCTTAATTTGTGATGGTGAAGATATAGATATTGATAGTTTGAAGAAAAATATGGATAAATTGTCACTCACTAACAAGTTCTTAGAGGACTTGGATAGAGAAGCTAACTAGGTGGTCAAGAGGTATGATCCATACAAAACCAAGTTGGATGAGTTCATGGCATTCAATTGGCCTTTAGAGGATGACTATGATGCTTGGGATAAGAGATATAATGATATTCTTGACTTGCAAGCCTTTTCTATGGTGATGTGGCTATAATTTTTTCTATTGTGCACTCATCAATCTCAAAATATCCCAACAATGCCAACAACACAAGATTTTGTCTTTTGTACAAAAAAGTTTTTCCTTCACCTACCAACTCATCTTTTCCAGGTCCATATTGAGAAGAATGATGAAAATGAGTGCCAAAGAACCAATGATCCGCATCAAAGGAATTTTTGGAGGGAAAATTGATTATTTAGAGTAAATATAGCACTTTTGTCCTTGGCATATTCCATCCACAAGCAAGTATTGTACTTGTATTTTTGAAATGTAAATGAATGTCAAATAAAAATGTGACATGTGTAATGACCTAAAGCTTGTTGCTCCCTTGTTTTATAAAAGGGAATTCAAGGTCATTTGCATGAGATGATTGATCTCCTAGATAATTTTTTAATACAAATCATAGAGAATAGAAGTTGAGTCTTGTTTTAGGTTATTGAGTTTACATTTTCTATATTTATGTTATAACAATACCAACATTTAAATATAAGAATTGGCATAATTTTGAGTCAGTTGTCTCCTATTGTACACTTTTCATGAATTATTAATGAAAATATTCAAGGATATTTCATTTAATCTCCATTGTTGTTCTAGTGGATGTGTGCTTTTATGAATGTTCCCATTCAAAAAATTGGTTAAATTAATTTGATAGAAGTATAAGTTTGTGTATTCGTGTGCAGGTATTTGGTAAGAAGAATTGGTTTAGGATATTGAGTGCAATTTTATACTACAATATTGTAAAGCTTTGTAATGTTAGGATCAATATGTTGTTATACATCATGATTTGCACTTAATTTGACTGCATACCCTAGGTTAAGGAGTTGGTCTAGAATTTGTGTCTAAAGTTACAAGTTCTTAGATCTTTCACATTGAAGAAAAACTACAAAGTTTCATTTTAGTTGAAGTTTCATATAGTTCCATATTCTCTTGCTTTAGAATGTTAAATGCTACATAGGATTAGCTAGATCTTTGAATTCTTTCATCTGTCAAGCAAAATATAAGAGAATATATATGCTATTTAATATGCATGAGGTAAATTGGCACAAGATTTTCTTAGCTGCATTATATGGGATCACCCTCTTGGGTTTTTTAGAGCCCAAAGTGTAGAGTGAAAGTTATTGCAACTTTCACTTGTTTGTTGGCCAATCTCTCTAGGTAGCTGACCATTGGAAATGGAAAATCCATAGGTTATCTGTGAGATCAGCTTGGTATTTTAAAAACACCAACAACTTGCACAAGCACATATTCTATGAAATACTCCACAAATATTCTAGTGATAAAATCTATATGACCAAGGAGAGAAATTTATTTTGAGAGACCTAGGAAAAGTACTCCAAATCTTACAAAATGATAGTTGATATTTAGGTTTTTAGGCCTTTTAGATATGACGGTTAGGTCAAATTTGATTGAAAATGCTCTAAAATATTAGGTACATGTTAGATTTAACATATACCTCCCAACTTGAAACCCTTGTAGATTTGGCCTCCAATATCTAATTTTGAAAAATCAAAGGGATAAATTGACTTTCTCTAACACCTTGAACTCAATGATGAGTTCAAATTTAGTTTCAAAATCTTCCAAACTTGTAATACAAATGCATAAAGTGGACCCCCCCTCAAATCTAGTATCTATCAAGTTTTTCTAATTCTCTAGGCCATCATTTGATTCAAGAGAGGAGCATACTCAAAAATTCAAAAGCAACAATTTTTTTTTAACATAGACCTCTCAAAAGACTAATATAAAAAAATTCTACAATCTCTAGTACTATGAAAGAGTTGGTATAGAATTCTCTATACCATGCAAGATTTTTCTATGGAGGTATCCACCCAAGATCTAGGAGCTTCAATAGAAGCACGAGCGAGACCTAACGTGGGGGAATAATTTTTTATATCAAAAGATGTAAATGAATAGTATGAGTACATTAACTATAATGGGTTGAGATTACAATGAGAACCCCTTGGTTATTTAGGCCAAGGTGAGACATTGGACAATATAAGATCATGGCATGTGTCTTAATCTTATGACTTGAGACATAAAGCGATAATGCCCTAAGAATACTCCAAGTAACCTAGTGTGAATATGACCTATTAAAGATACCGGTTAGGTAATATATACCATTCATGCCAACACCCTTTAAAGAACTTGAGGCAATATTCTTAACTTTAGAATGTGTGGTGGAGAAGATTTAATATTTGTGATTGAAGGTGGTGGGGATTTCTTCATTCAATGTTTTCAATTTCTTCAATTTACCGTATCCTTTGTAAAATTTTCCTCTATGCCAACATTTTTCACAAAAGGAAATATTTTTTCAACTATGATTAGCTATGCTTTCCTTAAAATGCACTAAGTTAGTTGTCAGTTTTAGATAGCAATAAAATACATTATGGCTACACACCGTTGATTTTGAAATTACCTTGGTGCATTTCAAGTTTCTTTGGCTACAAACTACTTCATTGGGTGCAGAAATGAAATTAAACACTCACCACATTTCAATAATTTAATGTCATTTTGTGATATTAGCAATTCTATTTTCCATTAAGTGGATTGGCACTAGGAGGGCATTCCATGGATTTGAGGCTAGCAAAATTTGGACCTGCAAACCCTAAGTTGCTATACAAAATTAAAATTCATTCAAAATCTAGATGAGTTTGAATGTTGCAAAAGTAAAGTGCAAAACTATTGGATACATTTCTCTAGTTGATAGTGCCTTATTGAATTGAGCAAAAGAGTTATCTTGTGTATGATAGTGTTTGTGAAAAATTATTTGCAACATCCCCATTGTGTTGTCACATTGCAACTATAAGATTACTTTGAACATTACCAGGCTTAGAATGTTTGTAGGGGTGAATAATATCATATTGGATAGATAGAAGTGTTGTGAAAGCTATGTTACCTATCTTAAAAATACACCCTAAAGCACGTGTCAAGGTTTATTGATCCCCGATATCACAAGGAAATTCTTTTGGAATTTAGCAAAGCCCATCTCTTGGATTTGTAGTACAATTCCCCATGTAAATAGGGATAATATAACAAATAAATTTCTATTTACTCAAGAGGGACATTCTTCATGACCAGTAAATAAATGTCATGGAGAAACACTTTCATTGCCATAACTATTAGGCTTGATATCCAAAGTTGTGAGGAATATCCTTGAATCATTTAAACTGAATTAGAACTATCAAATGCCCATGTAACAGTTAATTGCTTTGGGATATCCTTGAATACCATGCTTGCACCTAAAATGTTGCTTTTATTGGTAAAAATTTTGAACAATGTAAAATGTAAATGGCATTTCACACCAAAAAATAATCAGTAGAAGATAACTTTGATCTATGATTTTGAGCAGCTTTAATGACAATCAACAAGTTAGATATGGGAGTAAGGAACCAAAAACTCACATATCCATCAAATCATGGTAACAGTTATGAAAGAATTCAAAACTGGTATAAAAAATGATGGCATCCAATTATAGAAATGAATTCAATATGGTTCCTGGCCTTTTTTTTTAAATTTTGTAGTGCGAATTGGATAACAAAGGTAATATCAATATTATGACAGACATAAGCACTTGAACTTCTAAAATGTGAATAAGGCATTGAATGCAACTAGGATAGCCAACATTTATTTCAACATGTGTGAGAAGTGATTTTACATTAGAATCATAATTCATATGGCATTTTTTTATCAATTGAAGTGATCTTTGTAGGCATGTATACATGCACTTTTAAAGTTGCTAATATGGATTTTTTGCACTTGACTTAATAGGCTATTTGAAGGTAATCCTATGTATATTACTTGAATAGGGTAAGGCATCCTCAAACTAGGTTGATTTTTGGAACATGATAAATCAGGATATTGACATTATGGTTTGTAAAACTAAAAAACTACCAGGCAGTCAAGGTTATCAAATCCTTTAAGGCTTGTTATTACAAACCATGAATCAATCAATTAAAAAACTGGTATAATTCATAAGATATGAAGAAAAATAAACTATATTGGTAAACTTTGAGTAAATAATTTTCATTCTTTCCCTTCTTATCTATAATTTCTTATCTCTAATGTTCAAGTTTGAGGAAATGATAATATAGGCTAGAGGTGTAGCTTGCAACTGTGAATGTGAAAATTCAAAAGAACTTTCTTAATTTTATTTTGAAATTTAGGTGTTAATAATTAATTTTAATATTTGAAATGTGCGATAAAATTGATTTATGTATGAGTTTCACATTTTCTTTCTATCTTACAAGTATTTTAATATTTGGTGGTGGAAGTCTTCAAAACACTAATTACACATATTGTGAAAGAGAGAATGATACCCATGTATTTGAATTAGAAGTTGTACATGGCACCCTTTTTCTATTTTAATAAGGATGAGAAGTTCTACAATCATGTGTATTTTAAATTATCATGTATGCATTTAATCTAACAATCATGTTTTGTGTGTTTGGGTCTAAGAGTTGCAAGACTGTCATAAACTCAAATTATTTATTGTGAGGACAAATACATAATATTTTAGTACATATTCTTTATTTGAAATAAATTAGATTGACTAATTTCCTATATGCATTTAGATTTTGACTACTATTGTTTTTACTTTTGTATGAGATGATGAGAAATTGTACACATTTTTGTGTATTAATGACATATTAAGTTAAAATATAATTTACACTTTTGTAAATAATTATTAATATTCTTACATTCAAACAATATTGAGAATATATTCTAATAATAGATCAAATTATGACAAATACCCTCACAATTCTTAATACATGATAAATTATTAAACCTTATCCCCTAAAATCCCTCAATAACTAGTCTCGTAACCATAGGCACGAGCACCTCCTCCTCCTCCACTTCGCTTTTACCTCCACTCTGACCCTCACCACAAATCCCCGCGTAGATTTCCTTTTCAAATTTAATTGACTGCAAGGTGTAAACATAATAGATAGCGATCAAGTAAATTTAATGGGCTCATGAAGTTTGAGAAATTCATGAAGTATATTAGAGATGGGTATTCTTAAATTACATTAGTTTAATAGTCAAAGTAAATTTTGGGTAATCAAAATAATACAATTATTTATATTTTTTGATAAAATCAGGTGGAAAATTGTTATATTTATGGTTGAAGAGTGTGATATTTAAGTAGAGAAATTAAAGATAAACTTTGATATTTAAAAAATCAAACAATATGGATCATCAAAAGATTATGAATTGTTCATTTTGTTTAAATTTGATGCCACAAGCCACAAAAACGTTAATGATCAATTGTAGATAGTGCCAAGTCCAATGGAAGAAGATGTGATCCATGAGGAAAATTAAATTTGATAGGTGCATATATTTATAGTCTTTTTAGTCAAGCATACACATATTTTTAAGAGTCATTGTATGCAATTTCAACATAGCCAATTTTCAAGAATGTTAGAAGTATGATAATTTAAGATGTTTTTGAGGATTTTATAATAAAGAAGCAACTTTGAATATATTTTGATTGGTTAACATTGTTAATTGTTTTTAAAAAAATCAATAGTGACAAAAGAAGTATTAATCATAAAAATAATAATTTATAATTTTCTTTTAAAGGCATGTATAGTTCCAATAACACTATAGTTTATTCATGATATATTATGTGATAAACCATGTTTTTAATTGTTTCAGCATTGTCACAAAAATATTTACCTCAATATTATGACTAACTCATAATCTAAAATAACATAGAAACCCCTTATAAGTTACCCCAAGCCTTACAAATTCAATCACATGATTTGTTGTGTAGAATTATTTTGTACCATATGAATTATCTAACAAAATATGTGTGATATTCTAAATCTACATCACTTGATCAAAAGTGATGGTGTGGACTAAGGGTATCACATTTCATTTCACCCTTGTTTAATGGCCCAAAATAAATCTACTCCTGCTCTTGTGGTAGAATTCAATCTAGTGACAAAAATTTGAACTAAATACACTCTTCTTGAACTTGGGAAGTTTCGTGAGAGATGCCATTATTATTGATATGAACCACACCACTAGGCTTATTCACTTCACGAGGAAGGAGAGATAAATGGTGAATTATTGTGTGGATTTCCATGGTTGGATATTGAACTATTTGTGTTTTTGCATGCTATCTTGCAACTATAAGACAAGCATTAATAATTTTAATGAGCCCTATCCAAAAGACAACCTCTATTATATGTGATACTCTTCCATTATCTACCATTATTCATTTTCTTCTCAAACATGCCTAAGAATGAGTACTTTTTATTGTATTTCATCTAAAACCAACTCAATCCAATTTTCCTTAATCCCTAAACACATTTGGCATGAAAATTCAAGTGAGGAATAAGAAAATCTCGAGAGTGATTTCAATAATTTTGCTTGTGTTGATGTTGTGACATTTTCTTGTTTGATGATTTGTCAATGCCTTGTCAATCGCCTCATAATAGTGTGAAGAGATTTCTCTCTTTCTATTTTACTTTTATGAATGTTTTAAATGATCTTAAACAAATAAATCATTAATTAGAGAGAGATTTTGGATTAACTTATGTATGAGTTTCAATCGACATTTTAGATCACACCCAATGATCTATCATCAGGAAGATGATCACTGCGTGTGATTCGAAATGTCGATTGAAACTAATATATAGTTTAATCCAGAAGATCTCTCTGATTAGTTACATGGACTCTGGAAAACTCATACCAACCAAATAAATGATTTTATGATGCATGCAAAAAATCTTCTAACTACTTCCTTTTTTATGTTTTTCCAATTTCATATGTGATTTAATTAGCTACTTGCAAATATTAAAGGTATTCACATGGAAATGGGGGACTAAAATGGGGTTTTATGAGGCCAATTTTTTCTAAAATCAAGAAAAGTTGACCTTGGATGAGAAATTGAAGATAATTACACTAAAAATTTGAAGATGCAATAAGAATAAGAGTCCCAATATTTTGAATATACTTTATAAAATACTACATTTAAATGATGAAGATTAAGGGGTTTGAATAGGGGGTTGTCATGCCCATGTTTTTCTCTATTTTAACCTACACAATTTTCTTTTTTAACTAAACATGACATGTTTTAGAGTACTCAATCTCAAATCCCTACAAGGGGCAACTCGTTTGTTGAAAATACTTTTAAAATTTTCTAAAGCCATTCTAATTTGACAAGGTTTATATCTAGGGTTTTAATACTAACTTACAAAGTGAGAAAGAGAGAGTATCATGTCCTTTATAATTTAATAACAATAATTGACTAATAAATTTTAATAGAAAGGAATAAATTTATAAGTCTATAAAGTTAAACATTGTGATCAATTGAATACTCCAAAAGATTATCTAAACAACACATGAGATCATATTATAACAAAGTGTATTATTGAATTTTGATGATAAATATCAATATTAAAATAACGAAATCAATAACAAGGCTCAACAATATTATCTCTAATTAATTTTACTTGAGTATTTGGCTAACTCATTATTCTAAAAATTTAGGAAAATTTATATACATATACATACATATATATATATATATATATATCTCTTTTTTTATTCACACACCTACTCCTAAAATTTCATCACACTAAAGATGTAATTCTCCAAGATATCAAGTTAATAGAAATACTTTTAAATGGGAAATAAAATGGATACGATTCTTAAATTCACAAATCAAATCTAAACCAACAACTAACTCTACTAACTAAAATTAACTTATAACCAACCTATAACCAATTGTTTTCCTTCATATTTTCCTCTCAAGTTTTATTGTTGTCATTTGGTAAATTTAAGTTGGTTTTCATTTTTTCATTCTATTGTTTATTCTTTTCCTCAAGTTGTCATTTGTACATATATTTTGGAATTTATATTGTACTTCCATAACAATCATAGGTTGAATAATTTTTTAATGCAGGCTTAATGGCTTATTTCAGATTTGATGGTTTATTGCAAATTTCACAACCTTTCCAAATCATTTTAGATTGATTAATGTGTTATATATATATATATATATATATATATATATATATATATATATATATATATATATATATATGAGCTTGGAGATTTTGGAGTAATATGTCATTTCCGTTGGTTGCTGGAATGTGCGCTCATGCCTGCTAGGGCTGAGCTGCATGTCGTTTCTCTTTTGTGTATTGTTCTTTGCCTTCAATTTTGTGCTCATTTTTGTTGTCTTTGTGCAGGGTGGGGTTTGTTATAGCTTTTAGGGGGAGTTACTTTCTGTCAGATATCCATGTTGGTTCTTTCTACCGGTTTTCGTGTTGTAGCTAGCTTCTTTGATTGGTGAAGGTTTGGGTGTGGGGTTTAGCGGGGTGGAGGTTGTGTCTTCATTGTCATTGGTTTTGTTTCTTTGGTTGTGCTGCTAGGGTACGGGGATGTGCATTTTTTTTGAGTTTTTCTTTGCATGGACGGGATTTCGATGTCTTCCAACATGGTGGTGGCTGGAGGTGATAAGCCTCATATTGGCTCTTCATTGGGTGTGCATGCACAACAAACAGAGACACACTATGCTAGTGAGGGTTCAAAAATGAAGAAAGTAAATGGTTGTTGGCCTCTTAGCCAGGATTAGCCAGTTTTGGTCATTTCTCTTGAGTCAGTTGTTGAAGATGTTTCATATTGGAGACAACATGCTCTCATTTGCAATTTTCTCAGGATCCGTGTTCCTTTTTCTACATTGGAAGCTTGGATCAGGCATTCATGGTAGATTGAAGGAGATATGGAGCTTATGCTTGCCGCTAACAGTTATTTTGTGGTTGTTTTTTCCAATATGGCTGATCGGAATCGGGTTTTTGAAGGAGGTCAGTATTTTTACAATCATGTTGGGTTGTTTATTAAGCCCTGGCATATGGGTTTTAATTTGGCTAAAGAGTTTCCTTCTCATTTTCCTGTTTGGGTTCGATTACCTCATCTCCCTCTGGAGTTTTGGAGAGAGGATATTTTACAATGAATTGTTGCACTTTTGGGGGAGCCTACTATGGTTGTGCAACAAACCCTTGACAAAAAGGTGATTTATTTCACTTGAATCTGCATGGAGGTTGATCTGAATAATCCCCTACTGGATTCATTGGAAATCTATCTTGGCTCTTCATCATGGATTCAACAATTAGATTATGAATCTCTTCCCTTTTGGTGTCAACTCTGTCATGAGTATGGCCATCTTCAGTGGCAATGCCCTAAGGTTCATAAAGATTCTCATTCCACTAATTCCCCTTCTCCTTCAGCTCTACATGTGGGGTCTGAGGACAAGGGGAAATCTCCCATGAGGGAGGGTGATTTGGGTAAGGATAAAGATGGTTTAGTGCTAGTTAAAAATAGGGCTAAGGGAAAGGATCAAAAGAGTACTTTGAAGGATTGATGGGTTGATGAGGGATTTAATCATTTTGAAGTATTAGATATTATTGTCGTGGAGGAATGGATTCCTCTGGCTCTTACTCCTACAGTTATTGGTGGGGGTATGGAGGTTGTGTTGGTTCTAGGGTTAGGTCATGATTCACATGGAGTGCAGGCTCAATAGGAGACCTTGAATGATCCTATGCAAGATGATATTGTTTTGGTTGATTTGGCTAAGGAGGTTTTTGCTTCTAATACTAGTAAGGGGTCTTCTTTAGGCTTGGGGTTGCACCAATTCCTCCTTAAGAAAGGTCCTCCTGAAAACTCTTCAAAAGGGCGTAAGACAAATGCAGTAAATATTAAGGGTACTAGAGATTTATTGGTGGAATCAGGGTCTGTTAAACCCATTGATGTTCACTTTTTTCAATCCCCTCCATGATTATTCTCTCCTGAAATGTGAGGGGGTTGAATAACACCTCTTGTCAAAAAGCTATTCATGATTTGGTTGTAGTTCATTCATTGGACATCTTCTGTGTTTAGGGGACTAAGGTTTTCGTGGATGTTATGCTTCTTGTATCTGGAATTTTGGTCAATGTTAGTGCATTGGATCTTAGGGTAATTCTAGAGGTTTGGATCTTTTTTGGGATCCACGCAAGATTTCTCCCCTTTGGTGGATTTGTAGTAATTCTTTTATCTATATGGTTGCTTCTACTTTGGATTCTGGTGAGACTATTCTAGTTACTAATATTTATGCTCCAATTGGTAACTGTGGTAAAATCCAACATTGGGCACATATATGGTATGTTCGTTCTTGTGCTCCTTATCTTCTTTGGATCTTAGGTGATGATTTTAATTTTGTGTTGTGTTTGGAGGAGAAAAGAGGGGGTTTTCCAAGGTTAGGTCCAGCTTCTGATCTTTTTCGGGCTTAGGTGGATTCTCTTGCTTTAGTGGATGTTAAGCCCTCTAATGGGATTTTCACTTGGAATAATAGACGGAGTGGTGAGGAAGCAATCTCTAAATTGTTGGATAGGTTTCTTGTCTCTTGTTTTTGGGTTGGTGGTGGCTTGGTCACTAGTTCTGAAATTCTCCACTAGAGAGGTTATGATAATTGGCCCATTAAATTTTCTTCTTCTTTTGTTGTTCCAAAGAATCCTCCCTTTAAATTTCAGCTAATATGGCTTCGAGATTCTTTGTTGTTTGACCTTGTGGCTAAGTGGTGGAGAGAGGGTGGCCCTTCTTATGGAACTACTATGTACTTCTTTGTTAAGAAACTTCAATATGTCAAATATCACTTTAAGAGATGGAATACATTTTGTTTTGGTAACCTCAAGGCCAAGAAGAGGGATGCTCTAGATCGTCTTATTGTGATTACTCACCAAGTTCGAGATAATGGTTTCTTGGATGCTCTTGGAAGAGCTGAATCTTAGGCAGTACGTAATGTGGAAGAATGGGAGCTTCGTGAGGAATTTTTTTGGAAACAAAAGGCTCAGATTGATTGGCTCTAGGAAGGGGATAGTAATACTGCTTTCTTCCATCATTTTGTTTAGGCTCATCGTAACAAGGGGTACATTTCTTCTCTGATTACTTCTGAAGGGCTTCAAATTTCATCTCTATCTGCTATGTCTTGTGAGGCTCGTTAGTTTTATTCTACTCTTTTTGCTGAAGATACCCCTCCTACTACTGAGGAGGATAATTTGATCCTTTCTTGAATTTCCTCTCTGATCACCAATGAGATGAATGACTCTCTCATTCATCCGATTTCGATGTCTAAGTTAGAAGAGGTTGTGTTTGGGATGAACAAAGGTAAAGCTCTTGGCCCAAATGGCTTCCCTGTTGAATTTTTTTAGGATTTTTGGGATATTATTAATTTGGATCTTTTGGAGGTTGTTCGGGAATCTCTTCATAGTAAGCAGATTCTTTGAGCCTTGAATTCTACTTTCCTTGTTCTCATTCCCAAAAAAGAAGGTGTTGATAAGCTCAATTTTTTTGACCTATTTCTCTTTGCAATGTTGTGTATAAGATTATCACTAAATTGATTGCAGCTAGGCTCAAAACTTGTCTTCCTATTGTGATCTCTATAGAACAAGGGATTTTTGTGGCTGGCAAACAAATTTTGGATGGGGTGGTGGTGGTTTATGAGGTTATTCACTCTATGACAACTTCTAAGGAGAGATCTATGTTCATCAAATTAGATATGGCCAAGGCTTATGACAAAGTCAAATGGATTTTTCTTCAGGAAATTCTCCTTGCTTTTGCTTTTAGTCCAGAATGGGTGCTTTGGATCATGAGTTGTGTTACTTCATCTTTTTCAGTTATTGTGAATGGTGAACCTTCAGAGCCTTTTGGTGCTTCTAGGGGCCTTCGCCAAGGGGATCCTCTCTCCCCTTACCTATTTATTATTTTGTCTGAGATCTTGGGCCGTTTTCTCCTGTTTTGTGCTTCTCAGGGTTTGATTCATGGGTGGCAATGGGGTAATGGTTTGCCACTGCTCTCACACATCCAGTTTGTGGATGACACTTCTCTTATGGGTTTAACTCATCTTCGGGAAGTTGAATATTTTAGACATGCCTTGGATATTTACCTTGCTGCTTCAGGTCAAAGAGTTAATGAGCATAAATCCTCTATTTTATTCTTTAACACTCTCCTTAGGCTATTCAAAGGCGTATCATTGAAATTTTGTGGTTTCAGATTGGGTCTCTTCCCTTTGTTTATTTGGGCATTCCTCTTACTATTAGTAGATATCCCAGGTCCTCTTGGCAGATTTTTCTTGACAAGTTGCGTCAGAAGGTTAACCATTGGACTCATCATTAGTTATCAACGTTATTCCTTTGACTCTTCTAAATTTTGTTATTCAAGCTCTTCCTATCTATAGGTGTCTTGTTTAGGTTGTTCCCATGTATTTTCTTCGAGGATTTGATGCCCTCTCTCAACAATTTCTTTGGAATGATAATTTATCAACTTCTAAATGGAGCCTTGTTAAGTGGGAAACTGTGTGCAGTAGATAATAATATTGAATCCTAGTTCTTACTCAACCAAGAAACCAATATACTTCCAAGAAAGAAAGCACCTCCACTTATACTTCTTCAGTCATCTTTACAACCTTCTCAATCTACATTTCTATACACACTCAAAGAGAAATTTATATTCATAGGATACCATAGAACATAGTCTAAAGTGCCTTTCAAGTATCTCAATATCCTTTTTACTGTTGTGGCATGTGATTCTCTAGTCTAGTAGTAGTTAGATATAGCAGTCCACTAATCATTGATCTATACTTGCTCTGATCTATCTTAGGATATTCATCATTTTTTCTCAACTTACAACCAATAACCATGGGATTACATATTGGTTTAGAGTCCTCCATTCCAAACTTCTTCAACATTTCCTTGACATACTTTGATTGTGAGATGAATATACCTTTATCAAATTGACTAATTTGTAGCCCAAGGAAATTCTTCTCCCCAAACATAGACATCTCAAACTCATTTTGCATCTCCTCTGCAAACTTTTCACACATTCCTTCATTTCCTCCAAATATTATGTCATCAACATACACAACCACAATCAAAATTTGATCTCTCTCAATTTTGAAGTAAAGATTGCTATTTGTCGTACCCTTTTCGAATCCCTTCTGCAATAATTACTTATCCAATGTTGCATACCAAGATCTCAGAGCCTCTTTGAGCCCATACAAGGCTTTCTTCAGCTTGCAGACCATATCAGAATATTTTGATAAGTAAAAACCTTTTTATTGTTCAATGTAATCTTCTTATAACTCACCATTCAAGAATGCACACTTGAAATCCATCTGATACACTTTGAAGCTTTGAACGCAACAAAAAAATCAAACCCTTGATCATTATCAAACATGTCGATCAAAATTTATATCAATGGCCTTTCAAACAACCTATCAACTTGCCACCATCCACTAACATATCCTAGGATGCATCCTTCCTACAATGGGAATTATCTTTGGCAATCACTTTAGATATTTATCCTAAACACATCACACTTTTGGCAAGAGATATAGATAACATTGATTGATTTTTTTTTATCTTGTCTTATGATTTATCTTGTTGACCCATTCTGAGGACCTCTCCATGATGTCTATCAAAATGATTTAGAGAGAAAGGAATGGGGCATCAATCATTACCTTTTATTTTCTATGCTTATGGGATATTCTTGTTTAAATAATCTTGGTGTATACTTTCTTTGTTGTGTGTAGGGATGTCATTTTGAATAGATTGTTGACCATTGTGTATCCTTTGGCATGAAATGTTCTAAACTTCTAAACTAAATTCCAACGAGGTTTCCATATGTCAAGGTGTGAACAAGGACTATCCTATCTATTTGCAAAGTCAAATTCCATTGCACTAGATACAACACCATCCTGGTTATCAATACCATGATGCATCGTGTCTATGTGTTATATCAAAAATAAGGAATGAAGTACCCAAGTATCCCAATCCCTAAAATGAGCATATCATCTTTCTCATCACCATATCTAATAAATTCTTGAATAATCATAGGCTTGTTGGACTTCTGAATCAATCTTGAAATCAATTGTTAATCCATCCATCTTATTCTTATTCTTATTCTATCTTTACTAACAGTTATATCCAAGTATCAAATATGTGTGATATATCAAAATATACATGAGGCTACCCATGGCCAATGATTGTCTATACATCATCAAATATGTCTACATCAAACATCTAAGCTTTCTAGTCCTCTCTGAGTTGAACTAGTCCTAAATTTTTGTCGCAAGATCAACCCTAAATTCCAAATTCTCACTTGATATCCTGAGGGGGAAAGGTACCAAATTAATTCCTTCCACTAGGGCAACAATGGGGCATCCAAAAAATCAAGAATTTTTAAATTTTTGATTTGAGCAACAACTTTAATCTGAAAGGTGTCAGTCTTTGAACCAATGGAACATGTACCTCACTTCAAAGAGGGGAAAAATGTAGACACTTAAAATTTTCTTGAATGGTATTACACACTTGAATTCGATATACTAACATCATTTCATCTTGAAATTCATCCTCTTTTCGCCTATTTGATTAAATAAGCCTAGTTATTTAATTAAATGCATCATTTTCATCTATTAATCTAAATAATCTAATTAGGTTAATTCCTACCCTCTCACACTAACATTTCATCTAGTTTAATTGAATAATGTAAATTATCTAACTTAACCTCCCTTATCTCTTCTCATTTAATTAATTAATCTAAATAATTTAATTAAATGTCATTTGCATCCCCTTTTCATTAAATAAACTAATTATTTAATGATAAGTCTTTTACCCTCAACTTGTTAATTACTAATTACTAATTTTCCTTGCCCATCCACTTACATAGGGAATATTCCAAAGGAATATTTTTTTATTTGGCTCCAAAAATGGAATATTCTTTCCAAACAAACTTTCAAAGTTGTTACAAAGTGTGTTTGTTTGAATGATTCTTATCCATTGATGCTTTCCTTGATCCATGTGATCTTTGATTCTCATCCATTGATGAGAATCCTTGATCCATGTTTCACCCTCCTTTTTCATCTTGACCATTGATTCTTCATTTGCCCTCCTATAAATACTTCACCATTTGGAGAGAAATGATTCAACCTTTTCAGAGAAAATTTAGGCTATTGAAATCCATACTCATTTGCATCCACATTTAGCATTTTTTAGCATTTTAGCTTAATCTTCCCCCATATTAGCTTAAGCATCCATTAATGGCTTCCATTTTAGCTTAGTTTGCATCCATTTTATCATAAGTCTACATCCATGGCTTGAATCTTTGAACTTAATTTCCATTTAGCATAGCTTGCATCCATCTCCATCAAGAATTTTAGCATTTAGCAATCATTTTCATCATGTTAAACTAGTTTTTCATCCATGTTTCATTCATATTTCATTAGTTTCATCAGTTTTCATCAATAAAATTAATTGAAACAACTCATATTATCCAAGGGATTGGGAAAGGGTTGCCATTCCACGTCAATGCGACACCACTCCCCCAATGGGATAAGGTTTGAAGTCTTAAAATAGGTTTACTTTACGTTTTTGTGTTTATTTCATGTTTAGTTTAATGGGTTATTAGTGTTTGAAGCTTTCAAACATCTCATTGGGATCATGGCTTAGTGGATTAAATATAGTTTAAATTCATTTGGAATTGGTGTGTTTAATTGATACTATGACTATGATCACATGTTATACTTTGGATTGCACCATTCTTGTGAAGGATGTGTCGCCTCCTTCCTGGGAGTTTGTCACTACCACTCTTTCGGAGGTCAACAATGAATCTCCAGTTCATCCACCTCCTTCTATTCAATCACATTAGCTCACTTTGGAGAAGTGTATGTTCAACTTGATGGGGGACATCTCAACTTTTTCATCCATCTTTTCTAGATCGATGACCTTTACCTCACATGAACTTGTCGATGAATACCTTGATGGGGCCTCCTTCTTACCCCTTGTTGCAAATGAGTTGGTTGGTACTACCCTTTCTATCGCTCCCCTACAAGCTCATATTCCCTCCCCTTATGATGATATAGATTGGGAGCAAGAAAAATTGTCAGAGATGTCAGACTAGAGCAGTACCTCTTCTTTATCTTTTAGATTAGATTTGTGTGTTCTTGTTAGTGTTCCTTCATGCTTGTTTGTTTATGTTTGTGCTCTGACCTGGAGGACCCTTGATGCCCTTGTAGGTACTTGGATATAGGAGAGAAAATAGATCATATAACTTCTTCTATTGTCTCACCATTCTTATATCTATCATAAACCTTGCTATTCACATCGGCGATGATGCAAAGCGTTGGGGCATTTAGGCCTCTTCCATGTTGACCCAAATTTTTATTTTCCTTCATGCGCTCTTCTTCTCGTTCTAATCTATTTGAGGGGTGATGAAAATTCATACATATTATATTATATTATATTTATCTGCATCTATGCTCAATTTTGACCCCAAATAATTAGACCCCCCTATGATCTTGATTTCTTCATCTCTACTTTTATTGATGTTGTGGATTCTATGTGTTGTCCCTCGTGTGACAATATTTCATGAATACATCTCTCCATGTATGTCATGACACATCTCATTATATCTTTTCTTCTCCTTAGAATGAAATGTGCTTCTTTGTGTAGCACACATCATTCTAAGGGGGGGGGGATATCATGTCTAATTATTTTCTTATCACTTTCTATCTTTTCAAAAATGTGTCTTAAAAATCTTGATGTCTCTTGATCTCATCATCTAGCTTGGGGACAACCTGACTAGACCTATCCTATCTTTTTGTGATAAGGGTTATCCTCTATTGTGGGGTTTGTTTCTATCACATGCCTTTATATATGCTTGTCGTGTGGTCTCTAGCTTGCTAGCCATACCTATCAATACTATCTTTTATCTAATCAAATTATGTCGTCTATATAAATTTCATGTCTATTTTTTTCTTTTTGGCCTAATGTGTTTGTCTATAGCTAACATGTTTATGGTAAGATTATAGTCAAATTTGTAGGATGAAAGATCTGTGTCCTCTTTGCATCCTGTCTCAGCTTGCCTATTGCATATACCGGATTGAAGATCTGCATCCTCTTCATCCTGGGTATATTCTCTTCAACCTCTTTCTCTACTTTATCTCACACATGTTAGAATAAATATTCTCACTAAAGTGGGGGTAAAATGTAATACCAAATATTGCACCCCATGCAATTTTGCATTCCATAACCTCCCCTTTAGCCTAATTAATGTCAATAATGCAATTCCCCTTTCACCTAACATTAATCTTGCCCCTAAACCTTTCATTTTTAGTTGTTTAAGTGGATTTTTGTTGTGTACACTAAAGTGACACATAGATGTTTGTGTGTCACACAAATGTCCCAAAAATATTCCTTCCTACATGGTTGTTGAGGTGTTACATTTATTTCCTACTCTTGAATTTTAACATCTTTGCAGCTTGCAAACACACCAAAAATGCCCATTTTGCATGCCTTTTCTCCATTCAAACCTCATATTCTCTCATTCATTCATTCTCTCTTGATCACTCTCTCATTCTCAAGCATTCTTGATCTCCTACACCATTCTTCTTTATGAATTTCTTGTATTTGGCTCTCTACACTAGCACTTTGGTCCTCTTGGCACATTTCAAGTGTTGCATACTCTCCTATCGACTTCACTAGCTTGCTAAAGGGGGGTAACTACATTCCTTTCTCATTGCATTATCATTTATTTTGATAGGATATTTTTGTTCTAACTTGTAGATTTACATCTTTGTCAGATCTATTTATTTCCTTCTTCTTGTCTATTTTATTTCATCTATCTATCTATTTGGCTGCCTGTGGAGGTGGGAACACCTACATGGGGGTTTGACTAAGGCAAGCCCCTAAAAAAGCCCCAACAATTTTTCTATTTCTGTGTAATCAGGTTTTAAAGTTGGAGCATTGTTGGAGGCTTCATTGTATGGATCTCTTGTGAATTCTTCTCTTCTTTTCCACCTCATCATTTTATTTCGTTGCATGTGTTATTTCCATTTTTGTTATTTCTATTATTCTATTAGTAAAGCACATTTTCAAGATTTTAGTTATTGAATAGATAGTAGGTTCTTTGTGCTTTCTTATGAAAAACTGTTTTCGGTCTGTACGAGACTACAAAGCACCGCAGGAACGTTCATGTACTACATTTTTGTCCTTGGCCGAGAGTTTGTTGATTTGTAAAAAAACCTCTGAAACCCGCTCTTTCAATTTTTGAAACTCTTATCCTTTAATTTATCACAAAACGTAAAATATAATCAATATCTCATATCTTCCTATCCTTGTCACTTGAGCTTTAGTCCTTGAGGTAGTCGAGGAACATTCACCCTTAACGAGGAAGGGGTGTCAATTTTCCTCCTCTATAGTTTCATTAATCATCGATGGTTGGATGGTCAAGAGTAGTATGATTGTTTAGGTGCTTCCACAAGTGTCATGCCATTGGAGGTCATGAATGAATTAGGATTAAAAATATATGTCATTTGGAAAGTGTTTTGTAGTGGATTCAAGAGAAGTGCCTATCATTGGTGTTGTTGATGAGGTTGAATTTGAGATTTTTGTATTTATCAAGAAAAAATGTTATGAATATTATAGTAGTGGGGTGCCTTCCAAAGTGGGCAATGCTATTATCAAGAAACTAGTCATCAACTAGTGGAGATAGTATCCAAATAGACTATTTATATGTCACTATTTCTATGAATAGAAAATAAGTGCTATTAATAAGTGAGAAGAATATGTCACATAATATTGAGGATCCAATCAATAAGGATAATGAAGTGTCTTATATTGATAAGAGACCATATTGTTTTGTTGTTCATTGCAACATAAAAGAAGATATTGTTGCTCCCCTAATAATCCATACAAAAGAGAACCCTTGTATGAATAGCTTATGGACTGCATTTTTTATGGAGCTTATTCTAAAGAGTGTGCTAGTGTATTTTTTTATATCACAAAATGAGAAAGTATTTATAATTCCTTTCAAATTGAAATTGTACAACACAAACAATGTGATAGAATATGATGCTTTATTTCTAGGGATGAAAAAAGTTGTAAAACATGATATTTAATTCTTAATGACCTTGGGAGACTTAGAGCTTGTGGTTTCTCAAGTCAAAGTTTCTTATAGTGCTAAAAATAAGAGGCTAAATCAATACAAAAATGTTATACTAGATACTATTAAATTAATTGATGTAGAATAGAATGGGTTGAACAAGAAAAGAGTGTTATAGCTAATGCATTGTTAGTTTTGGCTATAACTTTTTATAAAAAAATGAGCCTCTTCAATGTGTATTATTGCAGTGGAAATATTAACGAGACCTATTATCCTTGATTATGTGTATAATTTGCATGTTTTCAATAATCATCACCTAATTTATGATTTCATGAATCATGTGGGTGATTTTGATAAAAGATCCATAGATTGAGAACCTATGGTAGAAATAGTGGATGGAAAAGAAGTCGTATATGGAAATGAGATTATCCAATTGAAAACCAACACATTCCCAAGGGGACCAATTGTATTAGAAAAAAAAATGATGGATCTAATAGGTTTAAAGAAAGAGATGAACCTCTTAATGAGAAAGATGTTGAAGAGGTGAATTTTGGCATATATTTGGATCTTTGATCAGTTTATATTGGAGAGAGGCTAGATCCCAATATTTGAAGAATGTTGATTGATTTACTTAGGTTGTATAGGAAAGTATTTGCATGGTCTTATGATAAGATAAAGGCATACAAAGAGGATTTGTTCTAACATGAGATACCTCTAAAACTTGATGCAAAATATTTCAAATAGAAACAAAGGCCTATAAATCCTACTTTGGCCTAAAAAATGAAACAAGAATTAACTAAGCTCAAAGATGGGGGTATCATAAAGCCAATTAAACATTATACATGGGTGTTAAACTTAGTCCCAATCAAGAAGAATGACTAATATATCATTCTATGTGTTGACTTCAAAAAATTAAATAGGTCTTCCATAAAGGACAATTATCCACTGCCAAACATGGAGGCTATGTTGCAAAAGGTCGTTAGATGTGATTTATTATCCATGATGGATCATTTATGTAGATATAATCCTAAAAAATTTAAGGATTTTGAGAAGTATAAAACTATATTCACAACTTCTTGGGACACTTATGTGTGTGTGTGTGTTAAAAATAATATTCAAACTAACAAATGCAGGGGATTTTTTGTAAATAGCTATGGATGTAGCTATTGCTAAATTAATAGATGAAACCATGGTTGCATATCAAGTTATTTGACTCCATTTTCAAAAGAGGAAACCCAAAATTGTGAACATATAGAAATAATTTTTAGAAGATGCCTAAAATATGACATGTCCTTGAATCTCAGGAAATATGTATTTGAATTCCAATAAATTAAATATTTGGGTCACATGATCTCCAAGGACAATGTTAGAAATGATCTAAACAGGGAAACAACAATTGACAAAATGGACCATTCAAAAATCATCAACTTGAGATTCAATATTTCTTTGGCCATATAATTCTTTTTAGAAGGTTTATCTTAAATGTTACAAAAAAGACAGGCCATTTCTAAAATTCTTAAGAAGGGGTAGGTCACTAACTAGGATGGTGAACTAGTAAGATATTTTTTAGATATCAAAGAAGCCATCAAACAAGGTCTTGTCTTAGCTAGCCTAAACCTTAAGATATTTTTTCAATTATTTTCCTCTACATATTTCTACACCATTGTTGTTGTCTCATGTAAAAGAATGTGGAGGGATTTGAGCATCTGATTGCTTGTTTTAGTAAGTACTTATGGGATGTTGAATTGAAATATGACATCATAGAGAAGCAAGTTTATGCCTTGGTCAAAGCAATCAATAATTTTAGACCATTCTTGGTTGGCAAAAAATTGTTGCATATGTCCCTCATTCTACAATCAAGGATAGCTTTACACACAAATAAATCACAGAGAGAAGATTTTGATTGATAAAGAAATTTTAGGTGTTTGACATGAATATCTAGATCACTAATTTATGAGAGATCAAGGATTGCCTAAATTCATGGCTAAATCAAAATTTGAAGTGATAAACATGAATAAAATGAACATTGAAGTGAGCATAGACAGTTGTGACCTTGTTACATGCCCTTTTTATAAATACATATTTTATTGCTTGGTCCATATGGATTTCCCACTAGGTATGAATGATAATCAAAAGAGAAATTCAAAGTTGTAGCAATAGAAATACACGATTGTTGACGATATTCTCATGTGAAGAAATCTTGAGGAAATATTGCTCAGATGCTTAAATGAGGAGGCCACAAGGTAATATTAGGGTGATTGTGGTGGAAAATTCATGGCTAAGATTAGATATCATAAAATCCTTAGAGTTGGGTGTCAATGATCTAGTTTATTTGTAGATGAAACTAAAGTGGTGAGAAATTTTGATACATGACAAAGATTTTTCTAGTAATCTCAAAGCACCAAGTGCTTTGGCTCTAAGAACATTTAACATAGAAGGTCATTTCTAGCAAAGGGGTTTTGATTTTATTGGAGAAATAAATCAAATTTCAAGCAATGGATTCAAGTGGAATTTAGTTGCTATTGATTAGTTTACCAAATGAGTAGAAGTTATCCTTATTAGGAGAGACAATATTAAAAATATCATTATTTTTTACTAACATTGTACCTAAATTTAGTGTCCCATATAGATTGAGTGTTTCAGAGCATTATAATTTGTAGACTTGTGTAATAAATATGAAATAACCTTGACTCATTGTTCAATATATCATCCTCAAGGGAATGGTTAGGTAGAATCTATCAATAAAAATTTGATGAATTTATCTAAAAGGATGATAGAGAAAATTTAAAAATATTGAGGTGACAAGTTAAATTAGTTGCCTAGGCAAATAGGATAACCCCTAAGAAATCCACAAGGAAATCTTCTTTTGAACTAGTTATAGACTTGATGTCATTTTTCCAATCAACATGTAGTTGTTTTCAAATTCATGTAGAAAAATAGAGATAAGGAAGACAATGCTAAAGCTCATAGGGTGAATCACTTAATCAAGTTGAATGAAATAAGGAGGGATGCTCATGCGAGGAACATGGTAGTGCAACGTAAAGTGAAATATTTATTCAATGAAAGGGTTAATAATAGATATTTCAACTAAGATATTTGGTTTTGATGTGGAATTAAAGGTCCAAGGAGAAGGGGAAGCATGATAAATTTGAGTCCATTTCATTAAGCTCTTTTGTGATTTAAAAATCATTGTAGAACTTATACTTTTTAATTGAAGAATTTGAATGGTGAATTCATTGATGTGCATGTACATGTGAAGCAACATAAACATTATTTCTCTTGAGAAATCATATATCAACCCATTGTAAATATGTTATAACCCTCATGTTTTTCAACAACCTTGATTGATATTTTTTTTTTACACAAGGGTATCCTCACAACCCAACCCAACATCCAGAGGGGCAAGTTGAGGTGAGACTAGTCTCTTTTGGATGAAACATTACCACCCGTTAGCAGATCCACCTCTTAAACTCGATAGTGGAGTCGAATTCGAGACCTATAAGGAGTAAACCCATGGCCCAAACCAACTCCACTACTCATGGGAGCTAACAACCTTGATTGATGTTATGCTCAAGACAAAGTGTATGTATGTGTAAGTCTATTTTTAGGTTTATTGTGTTTTGTGTCTTGTGGTCTACTCTTCCCACAAATTTTCTTATGGATCATAGACAATAAAGACGGTGCACAAAGTAAAAGGCACCACTTTTGTAATAGACTCGGCTCCATTTGCCCACTGACCACGTGAACATAAGGAGGGCCCACATATGGGTAAGGTTGACATAGACATCTCTTTACATGTTCTTTGAGGAGGACCACATAGACCTCTTCCATTTGGATTGATTGATTATGACGTTTGTAAAGGATTGTTTTCAGTGATTTAGTTCATGTATCATTATGACTTCATGGAGGTGGATTTCCTTTTGGTATGTACATGTAATAAACTAAGGGTTTAAAATCATGGTTTAGTATTGTGTCAATTTGTAAGTAGTATTGAAGGGACTCTAGTTATTGTTGATCATTATGAACATAATTTGCAATTAAAATATGTAGAATAGTTAGAGGAGGTTAATTTGTTAGTTTTAGAGCATTGACAAGGTTAATAAAGAAAGTATTTTCTTATGTATATATTTGTAAATATATTATAATGTATAGATGTGATTGTATATTCTTCAATTTCAATTTAGGTATGACTAAAGATTTATGTTAAAATAAATTACGATGTTATATTTTTATTTTTGCATAGGCAAATGCACTTATTGTGAAAGGTCCCAAAACATGGAGAGGATTTTACAAAAGGTATTGACTAAAGTTTGAACTAAAGACAAAGAAAAAATAAGAGCTACTTGAATAGACTAAAGACCAACAAGGATTTTGTTGTTATTCATAGAATAATTCTAAAGGGATTAGTTGAAGCTTGGAAAGAGCTTCCCTACAATGGGAATTATATGAATATGCTAATTTAATTGATGGATTGAGTAGGTATGGCTTGTGTATTTGTTTATGTGACTTATGACATAGATGAGGACTTATAATTATAAGTTATACCTAGATAACTAGAGGAAAATAGTTTGGATTGTTGGAGTTGAGAAGATACAACTTCATAGGAGCCCAAAGATCTTTGCAAGAAAATAACTTGTTACAAGGAGAAGCAAAGAGAAGCAACAAAGGAAATGCTCAAGAATGTGGAGCAATGTATTCACCTAAAAATGTAAAATGAATAATGATACAAAAGATAGTTTTCAACTACATATAGATGAAAACCATAAAAAGGAAAACCCTAGGCTTGCACAATAATAATTAATAAAGTAATTAATTATTATGCACCTAATGTTAGCTTAAATGAAAAAGAGGTAAAAGGGAACTTTACGTAATTAAACAAATATTGTTTAATTAATAGAGTAAATGTTCAATTACTCTAACACCCCCCCTTAAGATAGACATAGGGAGAAGCTAAAACCTAGAAGAAGCTACTGAAAGCAAAAGCAATGGGTCCCGGTAACAAGGCCAAATCAGGTACCCAAGTACAAAGAAATCTCTATGAAATGGAGAAAAGGAGAAAACCCAGTGGGAAAAACTCCTCTCCAAAAAGAGATAGAAGACCATGCTGAAAGAAACATGAAGGAAGGAAGGCCTCATAAAGACCCCCCAAGGACAACTTCCTTCACCCCAAGCATAGAGCGCAACTGAAGATAGCACGGAGATGCAAAAGGTTTAGTGAAGATGTCTGCAACCTGCTCGGCAGTGGGAATATACTCCAAGATGAGAGAACCATCCTGAATCAACTGTTTGATGAAATGCATATGAAGCTCAATGTGCTTCATCTGTTGATGCTCCACCGGGTTGCGCGAAATGTGTATAGCACTCTGATTGTCACACCAAAGAATAGTGGGACTATCAGGAGGAAAACCAAACACAGTCATCAACTGACGAAGCCATAAAATCTCCTGACTAGTGAGCACAATAGCTTGGTACTCAGCCTCTGTAGATGATAATGCATGAGCAGTCTGCTTCTTGCACAACCATGTGATAGGACCAGAGCCAAGGCAAAAAATAAAGCCAAAAGTAGACTTTCGATTACTGACATCACCAGCCCAATCTAAGTCAGTGTAGCCAACAATGTGAGGATCCCCTAATGTGTAGTGAATGCCATATGAAGTGGTGCCCTAAATGTACCTCAAAATACACTTGGCAGCTTGCCAATGACTCTCATGAGCATCATGTGAGAATCGAGAGACAAGACCAACCACAAAGGAAAGATCAGGATGAGTGTGAGTCAGGTACAACAAACTGCCAACCAACTACCTGTAAATTGTAGAATCTACTGAAGGAGTGGGGCAAGTAGTAGTCAAAACAACTCCTGACTAAAAAGGTGTGGGGGTAGGCTTGCAATCAAGCATGCCAAAGAGCTGAAGCATATCAAGAGAATACTTCTACTAGTAAATGGAGATTCCCTCTGAAGACTAAATCACCTGAAGACCAAGAAAATAGTGCGGAGGCTGAGATCTGTCATCTCAAATTGCTCCATCAAGGCTAGATGGGAATTCTGAATCATAGAGGATGAACTACCTATGATGAGAAGATCATCAACATATAGCACAAGAATCAGGATCTCACCCTCAAGATGCTGAATATAGACTGCGTGATCAGAATGACAGCGAGTGAAACAAGTGGAGAGCAAAAACGAGTCCATCTTCTCATACCAAGCCCGAGGGGCTTGCTTGAGACCATATAATGAACACTGAAGTCTACAAACCAAAGAAGCATCATGAAAAAATCCTTGAGGTTGCTCCATATAGATCTCCTCCTGTAGGTCACCATGCAAGAAGGTACACTTCACATCCATTTGAAAAATGAGCCATCCTCTAGAAGCTACAAGTGATAGTACAAAATGAATAGAATTCATCTTGGCGATAAGGGAAAATGTCTCGGAGTAATCAATACCCTCAAAATATGAGAAACCCTTTGCAACAAGACGTGCTTTGTACTTATCAATAGAACCATCAACAACATACTTGGTGAGATATAACTATCGGCACCGAACCATCTTTCTGCCCTTAGGAAGAGGACAAAGATCCCATGTACTATTCCTCATCAAAGAAGAATAATCCTCCTCCATAGCACTATCCCACTCAGGGTGACCTGTCCCCTCTGAAAATCTCTGAGGATCCTCTGAAAGAGAATGAGTCAAAAGACTAGAACTCGTAGTATGAGAATGGGTGCGATGAGTGTCTGAAGGATCACCGACCATAGATCCTGCTGCCTCAATAGTAAAGCGAGCCCATTTGGGCCTCTGAGGTGGAGCAAGTGGAGGTGGAGATGGGGGATCATCAATATCCTCATCAAAATCATCCTCAAAATAATCTTGAAGAGCTGCAATGGGTGGAGTAGGTAGTGAAGTGGACATTGGAGACAGGGTATCAACTGGAGGAAGGTGCTCATCAAAATGAACATCTCATCAAAATAGGACCTTTCTGGAATCAGGATCAAACAACCTGTATGCCTTAACATCCTCACAGTAGCCGACAAAAATGAGGGGTTGACTCTTCCGCTCCATAGCTCTCCTCTGAGCATCAGGAATAAAAGCCGATGCCTCACTACCAAATACTCGAAATGATGAAATATCAGGCTTGTCATGAGACCAAGCCTCTTTAGGAGTCATATGTCGAATCGCCTTATGAGGCATTTGATTCTGAATATAGTTGGTACAATTGACTGCCTCAGCCCAAAAAGATGAATCCATGGACCTGGACTGAATCATACAGTTAGCCATCTCCCGTAAAGTCCTGTTATTTCGCTCAACGATACCATTCTGCTGAGGGTTGTAGGGAACAGAAAAATGATGCTGCAAACCATGCTCAGTGAAAAAATCTCTGAAGGCCTGATTCACATACTCCCCCACATTATTTGTACGTATCTTCCAGATAGAAAGACCAGACTGCTTCTCTACAAATGTCTTGAAGACACGAAAGGAATCAAAGACATCATACTTGTACTTAAGAAAGTACAACCATTTGCGTCTAGAGAAGTCATCAATGAATGTGAGTACATACTTGGCCCTTGAAAAAGAAGGAGTGGGAAATGACATGAGGTCACTATGGATCAAATCCAAGGGTGCCAAAGCATGAGTGGTACTTCCCTTCGGAAAGGGATCCCTGTGATGCTTGCCAAGCACACAACCATGACAAACACCGTCAGTGTAGGAAATCTATGGAAGACCAGTAACAAGTGACTGTGTACTCATCTGCTGAAGATATCTGTAATTGAGATGGCCCAAACGCTCATGCCAAAGCTTACTCACTAAATCTATATGTGCTATAAGATATGAACATGTACCCTCAGAAGGCACAAATCCATCAAATCTGTAAAGATGAGATGCAGTATCAACACTACCAGTAGCCACAACCAAATTAGAGTCATGGAGGTCTCGAATAACCACATCATGTGGTGAGAACTGAACTATCTTACCAGAGCCAGTGTGGCAAATCTGATAAATGGACAAGAGGTTCGTCGAGATGTCAGGAACAACCAAAACATCCTGTAGAGTGCCCCCATCCAAAGAGATAGAACTTGAACCCAAGACGGAAAGCTGTGAAGTACCACATGAGGCAAGAGAAGCGACCAAAGTCTAAAATCCAAGTGGAACCATTGGTCGATGCTCTAGCAGTGAGAGCATGACCTTTCCCTGTGGTGGAGGAAGAAGAAGACTGAGGTGAGGAGATATGTTGTTGCTGCATAGTGTCCTCTAAAGCCTCTAATCATTTCCAACACCTAGAAATTGGATGACCTTGCTTGACATAGAAACTGCAAGTGTCTCCTAATTTCTCCTTAGTCTTGGAGGAAGACTCACCAGACTTCGAAGATTTCCCATGTTTTGGATTAAATGGTGGTTTAGAATCAAACTTAGGAGGCGGTTTGGAGGAATGCTCACTGCCTACAAAATATTTCTTGGGCCTCAATTTTTGCTTCTGTTTCCCCTTCGGTGATTGAGCAACCAATGCTTTGCTCTTTGAACCTAAGAGCATATCCATCTGAGAAAGGTGAGACTATTCCCAAGACAAATGCTCACAAAATAAATCAAAGGTAGGCATGGTAAAATTGGCACCCAAACCATCCATGGTGGAGTAGAAGGAGGAAGCAAATATCTAAAATGGACCACGAAGCTTCGAAAGAATTAAGTAAATGCACTTTGTGTCTATCTTGTTCTTTCCACAACCCTATAAAATAGTGTGGATAGTTTTGAACTTGTTCAAAAAATCCTCAATAGTGGGAAATGAATTAGGTAACAATGAAGTCAGCTCTGCCTTAATCTGTAATGAGCGGAACTCATTAATGGCCCCAAAAAGTGTCTCAAACTTTAGCCACATGGCTCAAGGAGTGAGCAAAGCATCAAGGTGAAACAAAAGACTGTTAAAAGATGCATGCATAAATAACCTAGAGCCTCATCCATCTTGTTCCTATGCTGCATAATCTCAAAAGGACGCTGCAACTGAGGCTGAACCTCATCTAAACAAGACCATAACCCTTGTGACCTGAGGAGCCTCATCATGCGAGGCTTCCAAGTGTGATAGTTATGTGATGTGAGTAGCTCAACTAAAGAGTCTACCATGAAACCCTGCACCTGTACCTGCTTGTGTTTTTTATTATTATGTGATCTTTCAGAATAGATAGAAGATGCAGAAGGGTTTGTATTTTTGAGAGTTTTGGTGTTCTGGTTTTTTGATATAAATGACAGAAAGCAATGGAAAAACACCCCCCACAAAAGATAAACCGAAACCCTAGTACAAATTGAGAAGAAGGAAGCAATGCATAAGCAAAAAATACTTCAAAAGTAATTCTCATGTACCTAGTGAAAATTATGATAAAATAGATCACATCACTGAATAGAGCATGTTGAGAGCTTTTCAACGCCTATTCAAGTTTGAAAAAGGAGTCCGTTTGCACCTTCTATGACCCCGGAAGTGAAGAAAGAATACCTCACTTTGACTGGTAAAAAATATCTAGATTGGTAAATTTTTTATAAAAATACCTACACCATCAAATCGGTGCCGAAACCAGCTTTCCATCACTTCTTCTTGTTCGAAAAACAGAGCTAAAATTCCCACGTTATGCCCGATTTCGTGAGAGAGCAAAAAAAATGCCCTATTAGACCCCTTTAGCACTTGAGGGCTAAAAAAAATGGCCCCTGGTCGCTTGGGTGGACTAGGGGGCTGGGGTGGTAGACCTGCGGTCACCCATGTGATTGGGCGGCGGGGGTGTTCATCCCACGAGGGCTGGAGGAGCCGACTCGGGTCGACGAGCCCAGGGGGTCAGCGAGCTCGTCCGAGCTGGGTGAGCGTAGAGTGGCCGAGCTGGACGAGCGCAGAGTGGGCGAGCACGGCGGGTAGAGCGGCTGGTGGACAAAGCTGGCAGAGCACGGACGATGGCCACCAAGCGGTGGAGCCAGTGGCTGGTGGCCACTTGGCAGCAGATGGGCGCTGATGAAATTTGCAACGGCCACTGAAAAATTAAAATAAAACCTTAGGTTTTTAATTTTTTGCGAGTTTCTGAGGGCCTACGGCCAAACCCTAAAATTTTTTTGCAACCTTGGTTGATTGTGACCAAAATCGATGATTTGACAGTTGATTTAGGGGTTTTTGGGTGCTACGAATCTAATGGCACTGTCCGTTTGGGCCCAAAGTGAACCTAAAATTCAAAGTACGCTGAATCCACAAGAAGAAACCTTAGAACCCTAGATTTGCTTCCAAAGCAAAAATCTCAAAACAAGAACAAGCAGCTGCAAATCTGAAGCTCTGATACCATGTTGGAGTTGAGAAGATACAACTTCATAGGAGCCCAAAGATCTTTGCAAGCAAATAACCTGTTACAAGGAGAAGCAAAGAGAAGCAACAAAGGAAATGCTCAAGAACGTGGAGAAATGTATTCACCTAAAAAATGTAAAATGAATAATGATACAAAAGATAGTTTTCAACTACATATAGATGAAAACCCTAAAAAAGAAAACCCTAGGCTTGCACAATAATAATTAATAAAATAATTAATTATTATGCACCTAATGTTAGCTTAAGTGAAAAAGAGGTAATAGGGAACTTTACGTAATTAAACAAATATTGTTTAATTAATAAATTAAATATCCAATTACTCTAACATGGATGTGCTTGCTCATATCAAGGGCAAACTAAAGCTCAAAGAGGATTGCAATTGTTACGAGCATTCTAAAGGAACCTAATTTCTTAGTGAATTGCCTAAAGAAAAGGAGACAATAAATTTTTTTCGAAGTTGATATACACCACACAAAAGGATCACTTAAATATAATTATCTCGAGGAGACTTCTCGAACACACTTCTGTCTTTTCTAGAGCGAACAATAAGATAGTTTCATGTTACAAAATGTATATTATCAATTATATAATCAAATTTGACTTGTGTGCCTTGTTGAAGGGAAAATTCTTCAATTTTCTTTCCATTGTAAAATATTATATATATATATATATATATATAAATTCTAAAAGGATTGGAAACCATTTGGAAAAGTAATTATGGCTTAATAAAGCTATTTTTTCTTGATTCTTTTATTATGTAGTCCTAGTTTCCTAGTCATGTCTCTAAAATTTTATTTTTGTACTATTAAACTCTTGAGTATTTGATGAACTCAAAATATGTTTACTTTTTAATTTCTATTTTATTTTTTGAATTAGAGTTGTGGCATCGGAAATTGTACTCCCTTGTAGGTGATAGTACAATTTCATGCTTATTTTGGACCTAATTTAATGACCCTTGTAGTGGGTGGAAGGGAAGGCACTCCTCCAAGTTGGCGGAGGGGGGTGTCATTCGATGCCACAGTGGTAGGGTCATTGGGGTAAGGAAGTTTGAGTTGGCAATGATAATGGCAAGTGATGGTTGATGAATGTCTTTTTGTAAGGCATACAAAGGATAGCTGAGGACAACTACAACACCTTATTCCATGTATTGTGATGAGTGCATACTGCCTAAAGGATTTACTCCTCGTGGCAAGGATATTTTGCAAGTTGGATAGTGTACCATTCATGTAGGATGGTGGTGGCTAAGTGATCGGGATTTATTTATTGTTGGCTTTTTATTTTTATTTTAAATTTTTCTTTGTAGGTGCAAAGCAGAGTTCATGAGCTTTCCCTTTCCTTCTTCCTGGGTGTAGATGAAGTAGGGTTGGCGATGGAAAAGTGTTCAAAATTTGCAATTGAGGTTTTGGTGGAAGGCCTCGCAAGATTTAGGGCAGCACGTTGATTTCGTTGCGGTCAAAGGAAAGACAAACTTCCTTCAGGGAGATTACTGACCAAGGATTGAAGTGAATTCTGCTAAATTATGATCCTTTGGTCATTGTGGCTGTGAAGATGATTCTGGCTTCTGGACATTTGGAATGCGAGTATAGGAGGGATAATCTGCATATTTCTTCTCAGTTTCTATCTTCTCTCCAAGAAAAAAAAGTTACCAAGGAAGAAGCGAAGGGGCTATTGGTCAAAATGTTCAAGGAGGACCTGGTGGAAGGAGTGGATGAGGTTCTTAGTGTGGTGATTGAAGGCAAGGGTTTCCCGAGGCCATGCGATTTGGAGTGGCTCTGCTCATAGGAGATTGTGAAGATTTTTCCATTCCTCTTGGATTTGCGTGGGTTAGGCCTTATGATCAGATGATTGTGGCGGTGGCTGTAGAATTTCTCAAAAAATTCTTTGGGCTGATGGTGGTTGGTGGAATTGATTGGGTAAAGGACTTTGAGGAATTTGCAACATTGAATGGCTTTCTATAAGTTGGGCTATCGGATGGGATTTTTTGGCCTTGTGGGGGTTGGTGTAGTTTTTTTGATAATTCTAATAGAACTTTGTTTATAGCCATTAAAATGGCATTTTTTCTACGAATTTCTCTGGTCAAGGCATCTGAGGCTATGGACGGGTGGTTTCTCTGTATACTGGTCTCTAGTAGGTGAATGTGATGGTCGGGTGGATATTCAATTTTGGTAATAGAAAACTATACCTACATTGCAGATGAGTGTAGCTCTGATATTATGATATTATAATTAATAAAATACTCTCCTTGTGTATCAAAAAAATTTAGTGACCCTTGCATTTATGCATTTTTAACATCTCCTAATTAGGCTCTAATCTCCTAAATTATTCATTCTGAGGCTTATTTTACCATTTTTTGAGAAATTGCAAGGATATGAGAAAGTCATTCATTTAATGTCTCACTCTCAACACCTTATTTTTATAGAAAATAGGGTTAGGACTAGGATGCCTTTGGGCATCTGTGTCCCACTATTTTTTCGGGATCAAAATTTGAATATGTCAATTTCAACATTTTATTCAAAATTCAAATTGCAAATGTCAGCTATCGAGATCTAATTTTTTAGAAATTAGAGAAATGCCTATAGATACCTAGTATTTTCACCATTTGAAACTAGAGAAGAAGAGAGAACTAAGAGAAAGTTATATTCCACCGAATACATTTGAATTTGTAGGTTTTCAAGCTTATTTTCATATTTGATCAAGTCCTATTTCATGATTGAAGATTGATGCAAATAGAAGAGTATGATGAATTCTAGGTTTGGGAGATGCATTTAGCCATTTCCTTCAACCTAATGACTTGTTTCCTAAGTGTTCTCATCTTCAAGCTTCATCCTATTTTCTGCCTAAAGCAAGGTATCATTATTTTTCAGATTTCTTAAGTGTGTTTTGACTTCCTTTCAGGTAGATCTTATGATTTTCATATAGGAATCCTTATCTAATGCATTTGAGTAGGGTTTTATGCATTTTATCTCATGATAAACTTAGATGCACTTAAAGTTAGGGTACACACATTGGTATCAATCATTTTTCTTAACTATTGTGGAGGTATAAATACCAAAAAGGGGTTTGATTGAGGAAAAATCATATATAGCCACCCCCACCATCTCTTTTGTAGATTTATTATAGGTTCATATGCAAAGATGGAAGTTTTTAGGGCTTGCATCAGAGAGCAGACATAGAGCTACAAGTTTGAAAGTTTTCAGTTCCAAAAAAGGAATATAAGGACTCATATGCCCTTGGGTGACTTTGTCCTCTTAGACCATTTCTAAGTTTACAAGATAGGTACATAGTATTTTTCCCTTCTCAGATCTAGCTGCAAATATTTGTTTCAATTTTTTAGTTATGAGGATCTTATAGTTTTCATGTTAGGACACATAGTCTAATTAGTTTAATCAAAGAAAATCAATTATAATCCATTTCCAAGGCTCGAAAGGATAAGATATAGGTCTTATTAACTAGCATTCATGGTTGAAAGTTAATCTAATCACCTTATTGATTTGCATCCTAATGTATCTTTGAAAAAGGAGAAAAATTTAATCTTAGGTTTAGACATTTAAACTTAGGGTTCCCTTTTTCTATGTTACATTTTGGTGAACACGACATTTTGACATCATAATAAACCTTCTAAAATGTAAAGTAATTCAACCCTAGATGTAGGTTTTGCATGGCATTGTCTTGCATTGTTCATTTAGGGTTTCATTTTTGCATTATAAGAGACATAAAAATTCAAAAAAAAATTATCATAGGTTGCATTAGGGTTTATTTTAGTCATTTGGGTCAGATCTACATTGAAAATTACATTCACAATTGTTAATTTTTGTTCAAACATTATTACACATTTGCATTTGAGTTATATTATCATAATTTGAGAAACTTATAGAAAATTATTCACTGTTACACCTATTTGCACACAAACCTAGAATCCCTAAGTAGTTTTCTAAACATTCAAACTTTCAGTTTTTACCCCCTTGTCTAGGACTGGGATGCCCTTGGGTGACTCTATCTTGCTACTAGTGGCTTAGAATTTCTTTTGCATAGATCTTTATCTTTGTGTTATTAGTCTGTTTCTACTTGCTGAGGTCCAATTTAAAATTTTAAAAAGGTGTCATTCTACTTGAGTTTTTACAAATTTGGAAAAAATGTTAGATTTCATTGTTGGAAATTATCATATCTTTAGGATAATTGTTTACATTTTATGAAGCACTGGATGATTTGGGTAAGAATTCAAAACCCTAGGTTGTTACAACACATTGTAAAATTTGGAAACTCACAAAACAAAAAAATAATTAATTGTAAATCTAGGTTTGCACACTGTCACATAGTTAGTCTTTGCCACTAGCTCCTTTAAAATTAAAATTTCAGAAAGAGACCCAATAGGACATAGACACCCTAGGGCGTCCTAGTCCTCTAAAAATCTACCTAATATTTCTAGAATAGACTAATACCTTTTTTTAGTTTACAAACCTAGAATTTGGTTTCTAGATTTGTGCTTGCATCAAGTCTATAAGTTTGTTTTCAGTCCTAGTTAACCTTAACACACAAAAATAAAATGAAACTGAAATTTAATGATTAAGCTTGGAGAAAGCATAGTCATCTGATCATGTAAAATCTCTTTCTAGAAGTACATTATATACCTATCAAGCCTTTTAGTTGTGGTGACTTTGATATGTTAGATGAAGCCCTTGAGGACTTCATCTCACTAAGATCATCCACTAAGGCTTGTAAAATTCCTACACAAGAAAGAGTAATTAATGCAATCACACCCAAACTTATCATTTATCCACCTATGCAACAATCTAAAGTTCAAAAAAAACTTGTTCTTATCATATAGGTACCACCTCAAAATAAACCAAAACCTCATGGCCATATCCTAAAATTTGTAAAACAACTCACTAGTAATCATGTGTCATGGCAACCAAGCTATCACACAATTGGTCATACATATAACACAAGGAATAACAAACAACCAAGATAAAAACAAGTCATTACATCATTGATCCCACTCCCTTAACCTATTTTACCTAGTGCCCCTCATCTACCTCAACAAACTGGAAAGGAATATGATTTTTTGGAGAAAATCTATAACACTCCCGCTAAGATTTCCTTGTGGATCTAATTCAAACATCATCTATTTATCATGGAATTCTTCAAAGTGCTTTGCAAAAAATTGCGATCCCTCCTAGTTTACAACTAAATGATGTAACAAATTTAATTGAGGGTATGAATTCAACTAATATGGATATTGTCTTCCATCAAAGTGAATTACCCCCTTTAGAAACACAAAAATGAAATGATTCTTTGATGATAATGGTTGTTATTAACAAGGTCGAGATCATATGTTCTCTTATGGACAATGGTTCAAGAATTAATGTTTGTAGTGTGAACCTTTTGGATAGAATTGGGGTAGATAAGACTAAAATTCAACCAAATAATTTATCCATCTGTGGTTTTGATAATTTGGGTAAACAACCTCTTGGTGTGATAATATTACATGTCAAAGTCGGTAAGGTTGTATTACAAAATCCCATCCATGTCATGCCCCATGATCTTTCATACAATATTCTCTTGGGTAGACCATGGATCTATGAAATGAAAGGAGTGCCTTCAATGCCTCATCATTTAATTAAATACACTTACAACAATAAGGTTTACATGATAAAATCTTATCCAAAATTTAAAAATTGCATACAAATTGAAATAGGGATGAAAAACCCTCTGAGAACATTGACACCAACTATAAACATGGAACCTTTACAACCTAAAGATAAAGAGTTATGTCTTTCTTCAGTGAAAAATTTGTTGGATGATGATTGAGGTTCATTAGGTTTCACACCTAAATTCATGGGGGAATACAAGATTAGGAAATCAAAACCAAAAAAAGAGAAAGAGAAGGAATTTGTGGTGGTATCAACATAATCTATCATTGAAACATCCAAGACACAAGAATTCACAACTTCTAGTAATGAGGAATACATGAATTACATATCTACTTATGATGAAAGTGATTATGAACAACCACCTTCCTTGAAAGAAATGGAATCAATTTATGGAAAAGGGTACCAACTCTTGAAACAAATTGGTTATAATGGAAAAGGATGTGGAGTGAAAGAACAAGGTATTCATGTTCCTATAGAGCTTAATACACAAGAAAAAATTGGAGATCTTGGTTATTTCCCTTCAAAATAAATGAAAGTAGCAAAGAGACCTTCACTTAATGCCAATATTATCATGCAACACTCTCTGCAGAAAATATAAAACTTAGTGCATCCTACTATGATGGACACTACACGCGTGATGATATGTCATTGGATGTATTTCAAAATGATGAGTCTCTAGAAGAATTTTTGGGAATGAATGATACTTTACCTAGTAATCATTGTAATCAATGAATTTCCTATTATTTGAATGTTAAGGGATACTTTGGGAAAGAAAATGGACTATATGATGAACAAGATGAATCCAAAACAATCCCTGATATTCCAAATTGTAATGCATTACTTGTGGGAGACACCCTAGATGTTCCAATGGACTCATCTAATGAGGAGAAGGTGTTACAAATTGGAAAGTGTCTTGATGAGGATGAACAATAAGATCATGCAACATTTCTACACAACTTTCCTAAAATATTTGCTTGGACTTATTCGAACATGTCAGGTATTGACCCTGTTAGGGTTCAAAAAGATTGGACAAATAAACATTAACAATTATATGCAGATAAATAACTTGGAAATAACAATGAAGAAGAAAACAAAAGAGATCAACAAAAAATTTAGCATGGTTCACCCAATATGGGCTACATCCACATAAACTCAACTAGCCAATGATTTTATTATCCAGTACAAAACATATTACAATATCGTGAACATAGTACCACAACATACATCCCGATTGCTTATAACAAGCTTTTTGGAAGCTTCCAAAATTATGGTTTTACAAAGTCATTTTTTTCATTTGATGTGTGAGTAGGAAAACCTTGGCATGTTAGCAAGAAAACCCCAATGAGGATACATTATAAGTGTATAGTATTAGCATGATGAATCACCACATACCAACAATCTCCCACTTGGAGATTGGTCAGGCTCCACACCATATAATCTCCCACTTGGAGACTGATCCTGGATGACCTCGATGCACTTGCATTACAGGTCTAGTTGGTTTATTATATCCACCATTATCAGTCATGGAGGCTAATGAAAACTGATGAGGAAATCAATTTCTCATGTGTAACGATCTTCGTGAACATACCAGTAGGATTCTCACTTGTGTGAATTTTCTCTAGCTTCAAATTTCCATCCTCCAAAACTAACTAGATGAAGTGGTATTTGAGTTGTATATGCTTAGTTTTTTAATGCAAAGATAAATTTTTAGAAAGATGAATGGCACTCTAGCTATTAGTGTACAAAGGGACATCTTCTTAATTATCATTGCCTCAATTCCTCTAGAAAATATTGTAACCGAATCATCTCCTTGCTAGCTTTCGTAGCAACAACATACTTAGCATCAGTGGTTGAAAGCACAACAACCTTTTGTAGCCTTGAAATCCAACTGACTGCAATACCTCCTATAGTAAAAACGTACCTTGTAGTAATCCTCTTGCTATCAATATCACCCTTCAGATCAGAGTCAACATATCCTTTTAGGGCAGAATTTGTTCCCCAAAACATAATTTCTTTAAAGTAGTACCTCTCAAATATTGAAGAATCCATCTTACTGCATTCCAATGTTATATTCCCAGATTTCTCATATACCTACTCATGATTCCACCTGTATCTACAATATCTGGCCTTCTGCATACCATTGCATACATCAAGCTACCAACTATTGATGCATATAGTATCTTAGACATTTTTTCTTCCTCCTCTTGTGTCTTTGGACACATCTCCTTAGTCAACTTAAAGTGAGTAGGAAAAGTTGTACTAACTACTTTTGCATTATGCATGCTAAACCTTTTCAACACCTTCTCTACATACTCACTTTGAGACAAAAATAATTTTCTATTTGGCCTATCCTGTGTGATCCTCATACCAAGGATTTATTTTGTTGCACTCAAATCCTTCATACTAAATGAATTTTATAATTTATGCTTAAGTTCATTAATATGTTGCATGCTAGACCCAACAACAAGCATGCCATCAACATAAAGCAACAAGATAATATAGCTACCATTATCCAATTTCTTAAAATCAACAAAATAATCAGAATACAATCTTTTGTAACCTTGTTCAACCATAAAACTATCAAATTTCAAATACCATTGTTGAGGTGCTTGCTTTAGGCCATACAAACTCTTCTTTAATTTGCACACATATTCCTCCTTACCCTTGACCTCATATCCTTGTGGTTGTTGCATGTATATTTCCTCTTCCAAATCCCCATGGAGAAATGTTGTTTTCACATCTAGTTGTTCAAGATGCAAGTCTTATATAGCCACAAGACTTAGAATAGTTCTAATAGAAGTCATCTTTACAATTAGAGAAAGTATTTCATTAAAATCTATACCTTTTTTCTATGCAAAACCTTTTACCACGAGTCTAACCTTATATCTTTTCTTGCCTCCATCTTCTTCCTTCAACCTATAAACCCATTTTTTTGGAAATTCTCTTTTACCTACAGGTAATTGGACTAAGTCCCAAGTCTGATTTTGTGGCAAGGAATCCATTTCCTCTTTCATGCCTAGCTCCACTACTTTTTGGTATCTACTTGCATTGCTTCTTCATAACCTTCAGGTTCACCTAAATCTATTAATAATATAAAATATAATGATGGAGAGAATTTTTTTTGGAGGTCTTGTTATCCTTTTAGAATGTCTAACACTTGCAAGAGTCTATGGGATAACTTGTTGTTGCCAAGAATCAAGTACCACTGGCATTTTATTTTCTAGAATCTCATCCAACACCACATATTCCTTTTTGGCCTATTCATGCTTCTTTTCCTGCAATTGGTCCCTATACATGACCTTCTCATTGAATATAACATATCTACTCCTAATGATTTTATGATTTTCATAATCTCATAACTAATAACCAAATTCATCTACTCCATATCCAATTAAGGTACAATTTTTAGACTTGGCCTCAAGTTTGGTTCTATTTTCAATATCACCATGGAAAAAATCTTCACAACAAAATATTTTTAGAAATAAATAGTTGAACCTTTTACCCATCCATGCTTCTTCTAGAATTCCACCATCCAAAGGATTTGAAGGTCCTCTATTTATTAAATAAATAGAAAAACCCTCGGTTGCGTAATTTTGTCCCTGAGCCCCGACCAATGATGGAATTGGTTGAGCATTGCTGTGAGCTGTAGCTCGGAGCAATATTGGAGTTTCCCTGCATGGAGTGGGGTAAGGCCCCTACTACTCACATTTCTATTTCCTCCTGGGGGCCCAATCGTGTTTAGAAATAGGATGTCTATTCATCAACTATAGTAATAAGATTCGATTAATCCCGATTCGATTCGACCCATTCGAGTCATAAGCGTAACCATTGCACTGAAGGAAGAACGACTGAATAACTGGGATAATGGAATACTGCTACTGCCTCGACTACCAATGGGAAGAATGCGGACCGGGGGTGTAACTACTACTACCTTGACTGCCAATGGGAAGAATGCTTTAATAGATGACTAGATTCTACCATCGATTCTCTCGTAATAGATTTTTTCCACCCATCCACCCCTGCATGTAGGGGGTGTTGGGCTAGATTAACTTAGATAGGATAATACCAAGTGCCACTATCGATCATAGACCTAAACGTTGCCTTACCACCTAGGACCGACTACGACTGATGCTAATCAACAGATTGAGCTAAACTCCTCGGAGTGGAAACCAACGCACCATCCAAGGGTCGAGAGCGGAAGCACCACATCCCAACCACTTGGAACCAAGGAGCACTGCATCTTATGAGCACAGTTCAGTAGTACTAAGTAGTGGGAAAGGCCTAGCTATATCCGGCTCTGAGGAAGGAGTTGCTAGTTACTATGAGATGTTACAATCCAGTCAGTAGTGTGTACTTGACTTGCGCTTGTACGTAGTTACTTGTTCCCTATCCTGTGCCGACCGTGAGCTAAAGCTCATGCACATGCACACATGTCTGATGCTAATTTGTCAAATAAACCCAAAGTCGTACATCCGGATAAAGGCTTAGCAAACATGCACTGACCTCAAGGTCTCGGCCTAGTAGTCCTTCATTAATTAGCTATAGGCAGAGGAAAGAAAGAAAGAATGTTCTTTCTCCCACCTCCGGTCCAGAGAAAACAAAAGGTAGGAATGGAACACCCACCCTGAGGTAGGAATGGAACACCCCGCCCGACCCAAGGAAGATAGTTGAACTCTCTTGCCTAGGGATTTACACCCTCTGGCGGCCTTCCCACACCCCCTTGTAGGAGAATGATAGTTGAAGCTTATCCTCCCATTACCGGAGGTGGGGGATGGAGCACCACCGGTTGCCCTTGACTCTAGAGTTGTTGAATTCTATCTAGTTCACCCCCAGGCAGGGAAATGTCTACAAACTCTTTCTCGCTATTAGTCGAGATGGGTCGAGACGAACTGCCTTCCATCGGCGGGATTGAAGCGCTATAACTTTCACCCGGAGTCGGTGCCCTTCCATAGATAGTAGTTCCGATGGGTGAAAGTTAGAGTCTTTCTAGGTAGGATGGGCGAACAAGCATCAATGAAAAAAGCATGCTCTACAGTGGGAAGATAGTTCAACTGGGTCAATAGTAGGTCTCTACTACATCTCCATCCCTGCCTAACTAAGATTCTCAAGGGGTTCTATTCACCTTCCTTCTTGTTGATTGAACCGGAGCTAGATTAGTTCACCTCCCTCAACAACTATTCCCCCCCCTCCCGATAGTTGATTCTATACGTAACATGGGTGTTCATGAGGGAATTTGAATAGATAGTAGGGGTGTTCATGTGGGAGGAGATAGGAACTAGCCGATGAGGTAGAAATGCTAAAATCCCCCCCACCCTGCATTGGGTGGCTAGCCTCACTTCGGCTATCCGGCCCATTAGAATAGTAGGGGGAGTTGACCACCCACCCATAAGCCATTCCTCGTCCTATCTATTCAAATTAGGCCCATGTTACATCACTATATCCTCATGAACACATGAACACCCCTATGGCCAGTCAACTATCGCATCTAGACCTTTCTCGATAGGGGTGGGAACGGCTGGAGGATATAGTGACGTAACATGGGTGTTCATGAGGGAATTTGAATAGATAGTAGGGGTGTTCATGTGTTCATGAGGATATAGAAGGGTGAATTCTACTACCTAGAATTCCCCCCCGGGGAGAGGCCCTACTATTCTAAGGGGGGGTTGGTGGGAGCCCTTAGAATTGTAGGGGGCGGGTGGGGGGGAATTAGCTGGTTACGATAGATTAACTGAACGGTAGATTCCCTCCCACCCAGCACTATCCTATCTAGAATCCCCCCCACCCCCCCACCGCTATAGTAGTTGCCATATGGTCGGTGCCGAAGGCATAGCCTGCTAGCCCGGGTAGATTAGTTGGAATCATAGTTCCCTTATTCTAGCTTATACTAGCAAGCGCATCCATAGAATTGTAGGGCACTGATTAATTAACCCCTACTATTCTAAGTTGGGCCCCTACTATTCTTAATTAATTAGTAGATTAATCCCCCTACTATTCTCAAGGGCTAGTGAGTTCATTAATCTACCGCTAGCCCCCGAGTTGCTAGCAACTCCCCTTAGAATAGTAGGTGCCTCCCACCCAAGGCCAACCTCAACAATAATCTACCCCATTAGAATAGTAGGGGGCAGGGGGGGCCTCCCACGAAAAGGTGAATGGGTTGGTCCAACCCCACCACCCCATTCGCCTTAGGGCCCGACGGCTTAATTGAACCACTTGCCCATAGGGGGCCCCCCACCTAGAACGGTTGATTCCCCCCCACCCGACCCACCCACCCTACGGGGTGGTGGGGTTGGTGTGGGAGGGAACTATAGTTTCATGGTTGGCAGTTTGTCTCCCGGTGTTTAAGACTTCACCCCTACCAGGGGACTCGACTCGACTTCGCTATCTCATTCATTTAGAAGTCCCTATCTTCTCTGGAAACATAAGGTCGAGATGCATCCTCACATCATATTACGTAGATAAGATACAGCCAAAATGAAAGGAGTCACTGGACCTTACGAACCATCCCAGGTGACGAAGAATTAGATCGATTTCCCTTCCTATTATTGTTGGGGTGAACGGCCGCTGCATCTCCTAATGGGTTGAGTTAGGGATGATTGACAATTAGAAGTCCGATGCATCGCATTCCGATGCATTGCATTGCATTAAAACCTTGCCCTTGCTCTTGCAGGCTATATAGAGTAGGGGGGAAGCCGGGATGTCAGATCGATCGGCTTGATCATGGTATGTAAAATATCTGCCCAAAAGTGTAAGGGTAGTCCAACATGCAATCTCATGCTCCTTACATGCTCCATAATGGTCCTATTCTTCCTCTTAGACACACCATTTTCTTTTGGGGTTCCAAGAACTATTTTCTACCTCTAGATTCCATTGTATGAATAGTAATTTTCAAATTCTCTACTGTAGTACTCACCTCCATTATTAGATTTGAGACACTTCAAATTTTTTCATGTCTCATTCTCAACCAAAGATTTCCACTTTTTAACAGTTTTAAATACTTTTGATTTTTGTTTTAGGAAATACACTCATGTTTTCCTAGTTGCATCATCAATAAAAGTAACATAATAGTGTATAGGAACGAATTTGAACCCTTTTGAAAATTACCCTTTTACCCTTCTCCACTTTAGAAAACCAAACTCAGAGGCTTAATTCCACATAAGCCTATTGTTCTCATCCCACTTGGCATCTATTTTGAGCATCGGTAGAGGCATTTATGTCAAGGACACCCACATGATGTGTAGACATCCACGTGACGTGCTTACATTCCTGATGGATTCCCGTGTCTGGAGTCTGTAGAGGCGTTACACTTCCCATTGGGGGTTGATTTGTAACAGCCTCTTCGACCGACCGACCCAAATATGGTCATTTTCTTCACCCTTTCCTTAAAATTAACTCACCCTCATTCATTTCATGGTTGGTCGATCTCTTCACATCTTTACATATCCCCACAAGCTCCAATCAGCTTCTTCACCACCCTTCAATCTTCATTCAACACTTTACACTCCATAGCAACAACATCAACACTCCATCACTTCAGTAGAGCAAGTGTGGAAAAAACACCATTGTAGCAGAGGCTTGAGTTCCTATCATTTTCTCCTCCACTAGCCTTGAGTTCTTTGGGTGGAGGTGGTAAGCTTTCACTTCCCTCTATTATTAGGCTAAGTAACATCACACTATTTTGTAGTTCTTTTGTGTTTACTTCTTTCCTACATTTCTCTCTATCTATCTGGTCATCCCTGGAGGTGGGAGCACCAAAACAAGGGTTTGATTAAGGAAAAACCCTATAAAACCCCAACACATTCTCTCTCTCTCTCTCTCTCTCTCTCTCTCTCTCTCTCTCTCTTGTGTGTGTAGGTATTGAAGGAATTCATGAGCTGGAGGCTTCATCACTTGCATGGTTGTAAGCATTCCATTTCCCTTCTTCTCCTTATCTCTATTTTACTTCATTTCAGTCTTATTACTTTATGTCACTTTATTACTTTCTAGAAGTTCTCAACAACTAGAGTAGAAGAATTCGCCTTGCCATTTTATATGACATTCTCACTCTTTGGTCTGTATGAGATGACAGTGCACCTTGGGGATGCCAACATGTCACGTTGTCGTCCAACATTTACGCTTTCATCATTTGGGTGAGAGCTTGTCGGTTTGTCTAGAGAATCTCTGTGACTTTCTCTTTCTGATTTTAGAACTCTTGTCACTGTCCTTTGAGGTAGTTTAGGGTAGTTCACCCCGTGAGGCTCTCTGATTGAAAAGAACTTGTGAGTAGCGAATCCCCCTTGTCTACATTTTGGTGAACCTAACATGAAGAATGTCTTTTTCAAAAAATAGGAATTTATTTTCCCCTACTTGGTGGGGTCATAAAATTTGACTCAGTGCTTAGAATTCAAAACCGTTTGCACTACTGGAAAGGTCTTCTAGAGAAATTGTTCAGTCCCTAAAATACTTTGATAGTCAAATTTTAGAAACGACACAAGTTTTGACCTCAAATTATTCTTTGAAGACCTTCAAAAATGCAAATTACTAGAACATAGAAAATACCAAAAAAATCGTAATGAACTTAATAGCTTCTTTTATTAGCTCAGTATCTAATTCTATTCAAAGTATTAATAATATTCAATTTCATGCACATGATGGTGACTTGGCTTTCCCCATGTCCCTTGATATCTTTGATCCTTCTCATGAGAGTCCTCTTGCTTCAGAGGATATCTTGTTGCAAGAAGATGAAATCATTGATACCTTTTCTTAATGTTACTCTACCTTCTATTCATTCCAATGCACTCTCCTCTAGAGATGATGCATTTGTGAATGAAAAATCTCCTACTCATTCCAATGCACTCTCTTCTAGGAATGTTGCATTTGTGAATGATGAACTTCTTATCTATGCTAATGCGCTCTCCTCTAGAGATGATGTAATAGTGCATAATGAATCTCCTTCCACATTTGATCTTGTTTGGATCGATGTTGAGAATATATCTTTGAATAATTATCCCACTAGTTGTGATGATTTTGTACATGTAATCTATGTCTCTGGTTCCCCTCAAAGTCTGAAGAGACCAGTCATTTACGTGACTCCAACTAGTCCTTCTCCTAAAAGGGTTTATTCTATTGATGGTGTTCCATTTGATAGTGATTCCCTTGACCTTTCTAAGGATCCCTCTTATAGAGTGGTAGCCCATACCTATGATACTAGAATGAATAAACAACTAAACTTTCTTCAAGCACCTGAACCTATGACTAAAGCACCCAGTGACTACGATCTTGCCAAGAAACCTCAAGTTAATCCAACTAGGATCTCAGTGTGGGACTTGCTTAAGTCTACTCTAGTTTATCAAGGTATGCTTCAAGAATCCTTGCAAAAGATCCTCTTGCCTTATTTCGTTAGGCTAGAAAATACTAATATGTTGATAGCTTATATTTGTGCAGATTTTATGAATATTACATTCTATCTCTAGGAACTCCCACCTCTAGAAGTAGAGAAGCAAGTGGATCCTCTAATTATTATAGTTAATATTAATAAGATTGGCATTAGACACGTACTCTCATTTATGTTGGTTCGACACTTAATGTATGTAGCATTGATATATTACCCAAGATTAATATTGATCCATCTTCTCTTAATACTTCTTTTGTTGACATTGTTGGGTTTGATAATGTTGGTCAACAAGCTCTAGGAATGATAGTATTGCCTTTGAGATTGTGACCCATTACTGTACCTACCCTTGTACATGTTATATCAGAGAAACTACCTTATAACCTTCTTCTTGGTAGACCATGGATTCATGCTATGGGTGTAGTCCTATCTACGTTGCATAAGTCTATTAAGTTCGTTTATAATAATAAAGTAGTCATAGTTAAGGCTGACCCTAATGCTATGCATTTGTGTGAAATGGCAGCCATTGGTCAAGTTTTGGTTGTGCCTACTCTTATCCCTTCAGTGTCTCCCAATGTGTTGATATTTGCTCCAGCAGTGCCTACCACAAAGGATGCTCTTGAGGTAGATGTCCCTGAAGAAGATTCTTCTGAAGTGATAAATCTGAAGTTCATTCCTTCTACCTCTTCTCAAAGGAATGCATGTCTTAGTGATGATTGGGGTCCCTTAGACTTTACAAATTCCTTCGTTCAGGAATATAAAGTCGACTTGATCCACTTAGACCCTTCGATAACATCATCCACACCCGGTATCAAAGATGACCAATCTTTTGCATTGCTAGATAATGAATGCAAACTGTAATGTTTAGAGTATTGATCCTCGTTCTAGGGAAGATGATTACGCTTCTACTAAGGAGGATAATTCTCACAGTCCTATCAAGAAGGAAAATGATGATCCTGTAGAAGAGTATGTTCCCCCTTCCTAGAATAAGGCTCTCTATGAGGATTCCCCTTCTTCTCATGATTTACAAACACGTTATGGCCTTGGATTTAAGATCATCTTTAAATATGGCTATGAGCGTAAAGGTTGTGGGCATAATGAACAAGGCATTCATGTCCCTATAGAATTCACACTCCACAAGCGTAATCTAGGGCTTGGTTGCTCGAATGAACAATCTAAACAGAAACCACAGTTGAATGTTGATGCAATGTCTGCTCAACCTATTTCTCATGGATTGGTCTATCTTCCTTTGTCTTCTATCTTCATGTCTTCTTCTCCTTCTTGTGAGAAGTCAAAATTTTCTCCACAAGAGAAAGGGTTGCTTCTCGCTCCTCATTCTTTGTTTGAGCAAGAGTGTATTTTTTGTGGCTTCTTAAAGCCTGCTTAATCACTCTTACTCCTCCTACACATAAGAAATATCATAAATATGATAAATAAAAACATTCCTTTTGCGCATACCATCGAGTGCCTGGCCATTCCACTAGTGAATATAAGGTCGTGAAGGAAAAAATACAACTTCATGATTTAGGTGCCTGTTGATGCACCTGCCTCTTCTTCACATGATTAGTGATATCAAGGTTTACCTCTATCCTACATGTTCTAAATATTTTGCATGGTTCTCCTCCCCTATATGTTGGGGGTAGCAATAACTTTTCCTAAAGATGTGTGTCTTTCTTAAGGACCCCCTCTCATCTCTATGTCTTTCAAATGTAGCATCCCTTGAGTGGACCCTCTTTCTTCTGAAGGGTTCTCAAGGGACCCCTTTGAAATTTTTTATATCAAATGAATTCCATGGCATCTACCTTGGGGGCAACTCGATTAGACCTTCTTCACATATTTGTGTCTAGCTCAGGGGTTGTTCGACTAGATCTATATTCACATCCTTACGTCTAGCTGGGGGGAAGCCTGAATAGACTTCAATTTTTAAATAGTGCATCCCTTGAGTGGACCCCTCTTCCTTTTGAAGGGTTCTCAAGGGATCTCTTTGAAATTCTTTCAACATGACAATGGTCTGCGTGACTGTCTGCTCTACAGAACCGAGAACCTGTAGAGCTCCTTTACTTAGTGATACAATTTTTCCTCCTTGAGTAGGGATTGCTTTTATCACGTGTACTCTATGATATGGGTTTTCCTCCTCAAGCAGGGATTGCTTTTATCACTTTTACTTGGTGATATGGGTTTTCCTCTTCGAGCGGGGATTTCTTTTCACACTTTTACTCGGTGATATGAGTTTTCATCCTCAAGTAGGGATTTATTTTATCACTCTTACTCTATGATATGGGTCTTCCTCCTCAAGCGGGGATTTCTTTTATCACTTTTACTCAGTGATATGAGTCTTCCTCCTCGAGTGGGGATTACTTTTATAACTTTTACTCAGTGATACGGGTCTTCCTCCTTGAGCGAGGATTGATTTTATCACTTTTACTCTATGATACAGTTCTTCCTCCTCGAGAGGAGATTGATTTTATCACTTTTACTCAGTGATATAGGTCTTCCTCCTTGAGCGAGGATTTCTTTTATCACTTTTACTCGGTGATACAGGTCTTCCTCCCTGAGAGGGGATTGCTTTTATCACTCTTGCTTTCATTTCTATCTTTCTCTTCTCAATTGTATATATCGGATCGAAGATCTACGTCTTCTTCATCCCAAGTATATGATTTTCCTTCCTTCACTTGTCCTACACTCTCGGGTTTACTAGATCATGTTCTACTTCCTCGATGGTTCAAGTATACATCTCTAACCCTATGTCTTCTTTGATCTACTTTATCGAAGCACTCACTAGTATTCATGCTTGCTAAAGTGGGGGAAAAATGTATAGGAGCGAATTTGCACCCTTTTGAAAATTCCCCTTTTACCCTTCTCCACTTTAGAAAACCAAACTCAGAGGCTTAATTCCACATAAGCCCATTGTTCTCATCTCACTTGGCACTTGCTTTGAGCGTCAATAGAGGAATTTTTGTCAGGGATTCCCACACGGTGTGTAGACGTCCACACGATGCACTTACATCCCTGATGGATTCCCACATCTAGAGCCTGTAGAGGCATTACACTTCCCATTGGAGGTCAATTTGTAATGCCCTCTTCAACTAGCCGACCCGAATATGGTTGTTTTCTTCACCCTTTCCTTCAAATTGACTCACCTTCATTCATTTCATGGCTAGTCAATCTCTTCACATCTTTTCATCTCTCCACAAGCTCCAAGAAGCTTCTTCACCATCTCTTCAATATTCATTCAAAACTTTACACTCCATAGAAGAAACATCAACACTCCATCACTTTAGTAGAGAAAGTGTGGAACAAACACCATTGTAGCAAAGGCTTGAGTTCCTCTCATTTTCTCCCCCACTAGCTTTGAGCACTTTGGGTGGAGGTGGTAAGCTTTCACTCCCCTCTATTATTTGGTTGAGTAGAATCACACTATTTTCTAGTGCTTTTGTGTTTACTTCTTTCCTACATTTCTCTCTATCTATCTGGCTATCCGTGGAGGCGGGAACACCAAATGGGGGTTTGACTGAGGTAAACCCCTATACAGCCCCAACACTCTCTCTCTCTCTCTCTCTCTCTGTTGTGTAGGTATTAAATATATTCATGAGCTGGAGGCTTCATCACTCACGCGAATGTAAGCATTCCCTTTCCCTTCTTCTCCTTATCTCTATTTTACTTCATTTCAGTCTTATTACTTTCTGTTACTTTATCACTTTCTATAAATTCTCAGCAATTAGAGTAGAAGCATTCACCTTACCATTTTATGTGACATTCTCACTCTCTGGTCAGTATGAGATGACAACACACCTTGGGTATGCCAGTGCGCCGCGTTGTCATTTGGGTTTTGTGCTTCCATCCTTTGGTCGAGAGCTTGTCAGTTTGTCCAGAGAATCTCTATGACTTGATCTTTCTCATTTTAGAACTCTCATCACTATCCTTTGAGATAGTTTAGGGTAGTTCACCCCGTGAGGCTCTCTAATTGAAGAGAACTCATGAGTAATGAATCCCCCTTCTCTACAAATAGCAAGAGCCACCAAGACAAGATACCCGAGTTGGTCCCCATCCATCTGAATGCACAAGCTCTAATTTCTTAGTCTTCTTCTTTTTCCCAACTTTGAGAAATCAAACTCTTTTCTTTTTCCATAAACATAATTTTTGTAGAACTCCAAGTCAATCTCCTTCATACTTGGTAGAAAACCTCCGGAGTGAAGGATCTTCATCCCTTTCTCACTCATGTACCCAAGTCTATGGTACCACAATTCTATTTTTTTTTCCTATAGCAGGTGCTATAATTGTCTCAATAGCAACTATTTTTGTAGAAGCTAAGTTAAAATAAGTATTACTAGTACACAAATACAACATTCCTACCTTTTCATCTTTAGCTACTACTAATGCACCTTTAGTGAACTTCCAAACTTTTTTTGAAAAGGTAACTATACAGCCTTCACTACCCAATTGTCTTGTAGAAATTAAATTCCTTCTCAAATTTCGAACATGCCTTACCTCCTATAGCAACCATTCATTTCCATTCTTCAACTTAATTTTTATCTTTCCTTTTCCAATAATCTGATAGGGTTCATCATCACCCAAATACACCTGTCCAAAATGACCTTGAACATAATCTACAAAATATTTCCTATGGAGTGTGGTATGAAATGAAGCCCCTGAATCTATTACCCAAGAATCATTAACATTATCTAAACATAGAATTAAAGCATCTTGCAATTTATTACTTGCAACATTAGCTTCCTTACTATCATCATGTTGTCTGCCTCCTTGTTTTCCTTTTCGAGACCAACAATCCTTCTTCAAGTTTCCTAGCTTTCCATAGTGCCAACAATCCATTCTTCCTCTGGATTTAGATATGCCTTTCTTCAAATTCCCCTGTGACTTCCTATGATTTGTAGGGATTTTTCCTCTCTCCTTTGTTCTTCCCCTGTTCTCTACAATCAAAGCATTACTTGATGTTGAACTCACACCTATGCTTTTTTGTCACATTTCCTTGCTAAGGATAACACCAACAACATCATGAAATTTTAATGTATTTGAACTAGAGATAGAGTTACGCATAGCCATTACCAAGCTATTCCATCTTTTTGGCAAAGAACATGAAACAAAGAGAGCCCTCACCTCTTCATCAAAATTCACTTTTATAGAAGTTAACTGACTGGTAATCATATTAAACTCATTTAAATGATTTGTCATAGATCCAACCTCAATCATTTTCATATTAAACAAATGCTTCATGAGAAATACCTTATTTGAGGTTGTGGGTTTTTCATACAATTTAGCCAAAGTTGTTATCAGATCCTCTACTGTCTTTGATTTTGTTATATTGAACGCCACAGATGGTGTCAGGCACAACCGAATGGTTCCTAGTTCCTTTCTATCTAGAATCTCCCATTCTTCATTAGACATCACAATATATTTATTTACTTTTCCTTGCAATGACCACCATAGATCCTTTTGATACAAATAATCTTCCATGTGCATCTTCCATAATTGATAATTTTGGCCATTGAACTTCTCAACCTTGAATTTTCCTTCTTTCACTACTCCCACTCAAATATAGAGGTTTCCTACCAATCGACCAAAATATATGCAACTCTAATACTAGTTATTAGGGTTCGGGAAGATTGGAGCAGTAAACATTAACAATTATATGTAGATAAATAACCTAGAAATTATAATGAAGAATAACACAAAAGAGATCAACACAGACCTTAATGTGGTTCACCCAATATGGGCTACATCCACAAAAAATCAACTAGCCAATAATTTTATTATCCAATGCAAAATAGATTACAATCTCGTGAACACACTATCACAACATACATCCTAGCCACTTATAACAAAAAAATTGGAAGCTTCCAAAATTAGGGTTTTACAAAGTCATTTTTTTTCATTTGACATGTTAGCGAGAAAACCTTGACTTGTTGATGGGAAAAAAACTTGATGTGTTAACAAATTTTTTTTTCGAGGGCTACACCCCAAACCCTTGCTATTGAGGGTTGCTACTCCCAATCCCCTTGTTGAGGCCTGCCCTAGCCCTGAACCCCAACGAGGATACATTACGAGTGTATAATATTTGCATGATTATTCACCACATATCAACAAACCCTAAGATAGTCATACATAACATTGTCCTTGAAAAATATGCTAAACTGTGAGTCAAAAGATACACAAGATGAATTCAAAGGTGGCTTTATTAGTTAAGGTTGAGAGTTAAAAAATATTACAAGTTAGTTTCATGTGCCCTATTAATTATTCCCCTTGGATATCTAATATTGTAGTGGTGAGAAAACATGATAATCACATTAGGATGTGTACAAATTTTCATGAGCTTAATAAATCATCTTTAAAAGATTATTTTCCCCTTCCTAACACTATCATGATAGTGGATTCAACTGTAGGGCACACTTTATTATCATTAATGGATGCTCTCCAAGATATAATTAAATTTTCATTAATCCTCAAGATTGATATAAAACAACTTTCACTACACCTTGGGGAACATTTTGTTGGGTAGTCATGCCTTTTGAATTGAAGAATAATGGAGCCACATACCAAAGAGCTATGAAATTTGTATTTCATGATTTCATACACCAAATTTTGAAAGACTATGTTGATGATATTTTAGCTGTCTATAACACATCATGATTGTGTTAAAATCCTTCATCAAATATTTGAAAGAATGTGTAAATATAACATGAGATTCAATCTAAAGAAGTGTATCTTTGTTGTGGATAGTGGAAATTTTTCAAGATTTATAGTGTCACATAGAGGCATTGAGGTGGAAACAAAGAAGATCAATGCAAAAATAAGCATGCCACCTTGTAAAAATACTTCACAATTGTGTAACTTACAAGGAAAGATTCAAGCTATTCATTGTTTTGTAGCATCCTTGGTGGATTGGACTCTTACCTTCACTCAGCTCCTTAAGAAAGATTTAGAATTTAAATGGAATGAATATTGTCACAAAGTTTTTGTAGACTTGAAACTACACTTAACCAATCCTCCCATTTTACAAACAAAAGTACCAAGAAAACCTTTTATCCTGTATATATCGGCTTCAACCTATTCCCTCGTGATGCTATTAGCACAACAAGATGATAATGGTAAAAATAATCTTGTGTATTACATTAGTTGAATATTAATTAATTATTAAACTCGTTACCCAAATATAGAAAAATAGTGTTTGGATCTTGTGTTCACTACTAGTTAGTTGATACACTATTTATTAAACATTGAAGTGCAAGTCATCACAAAATTTGATCCTTTCAAATACCTTTTTGCTAAAACTAATTTATTAGGCTGCCTAGCTAAATGGTTTATGTTGCTAACTAAATTTGACCTTAAATCTATTTCTCAAAAAGCAATCAAGGAGCAAATTTTGACCGACCATTTAGCTAAGGCTCCTTTACCATTAACATTGCAAAATCAAGATTCCTTTCCTAACGAAAGCATGTTAAAATTTGATGATAATGAAACATGGGAATTATACTTTGATGGCTCTAAGTGTCAATCTATCTCTGGTGCTGGAGTTATATTAGTACCTCCCTCAAGGAAGCCAATTTCTTTATCCTATCACCTAAATTTCCTATGTACAAATAGCACTGTTGAGTATGAGGCTCTTATTATAGGATTACATGTGGCCTTGTCCTTAGGTGTTCAACACATTTGTATGTTTAGAGACTCTCAACTAATCATCAAAAAAATTAATGGATCCTATCAATAAAAACATGATAAGTTATAGAAGTATAGAGACCTCACATTAGCAATATTGGAGTGCTTAATATTGGAGTGCTTCACCTCATACGCTATTGATAATGTTTCATGAAAGGATAATTGACATGCAGATGCAATGGTAAGTGTTTCTTACCTTGTGTCTCTTGATGATAATTCTTCAAGCTTCAAATTTGTTATTCACACACTCACTGAACCCTTGATAAATGAAAACAAAAAAGAGACAATAGTTGGTAACATTAAAATTTCCAATGAGTGGTATGCATCGATATTTAATTATTTAAACGATGGAACATTTATTGAACCAAACATTAAAACACTAGGGCTTGTATATGGAAGTTGTCATCTCGTTATATAATCTTAGCTGATATGTTGTATATGTGATCATTCAATGGTCTTCTCCTTAGATGTCTTAAAAAATTTGAAATCTTTGTGGCCTTTGAGGAAGATCATGTGGGTGCTTGTGGGGGAAATTTAAGAGGATGATTATTGGTTCAAAGGTTAATTCATAATGGTTATTATTGGAAAAACATGGAACAAGATTGTTTTGATCATGTTAAGGAATGTCAAAAGTGTCAAGAACATAACAAATTGATTCACACTCCCGTGTTCAAATTTCGTGCCGAAGTTGCTATTTGGCCATTTTTAGTTTGGGTTTTGGATTTGATTGGAAAGATATCCCATCCCTCATCCTCAAGATAAATGTTCATAATCTCTACTACATATTATTTCCTAAAGTGGGTAGAGGCAATTCCTCTTCATTTCACAACTGTTGTGTAATCTATCATTTTATCCTAGAAAATATTATGGCATGATTTGGTCTTCCTTTAGCTCTAGTTATGGATAATGGAACACCATTCAAGAATAAGGAACTTAAGATTTTTTTGAAACATTTCACATTCACCATCGTTTTTCTACACCATATTATTCATAATCTGATGGTCAAGAAGAAGCAACAAACAAGACAATTGGACAAATTTTGTAAAAAATGGTTAATAAGAATAACAAAGATTGGCATACTCAACTCTCTTATGCATTATGGGCTTACCACATAAGTGTTTGCACATCTACAAGGAATACATCCTATAACCTTGTCTATGGAGATGACGTAATAATGTCTTTGGAGTTATAAATTCCTTCCTTGCAAGTTTCTCTTAGTGGCCTTATTGATAACAACGTTTATAGGAAACAACATTTGCAACAACTTGAAATACTTGATGAACAGTATATAAATGCTCTCGAGCATCTTCAAGATTATTTCAAAAGCATGTAACATAAGTATAATGATAATGTCATTATTTTTTCATTCAACAAGGGGGATTTGGCATTGTATGAAAATCAACCCAATGTCAATGTTGCTCAAGATGAGAAAGGAAATTTTAGCCCAAATTAGTTAGGAGCTTGTATCATTAATGAGTTTTATAGGTCTACAGCATATAAACTTAAGGAAATGGATGGTACACCTCTAAAAGAACCTATAAATGTTGTAAATTTTTTTAGATATTACACTTAACAATCTCTTTGAATAGTATGTATGTTAAATAATGTTGTTAGATTAAGTAGATAGTCTCTATTTTATCTCACATTGCTTCATTCTTGACAAACATTTTGTGTATCTTGAATTACTATAAGTAATTACATTCATTTGGATTATTACTTCTTTGTGCATGTTATTCAATCATGTGTGTGTTGTGTTAAATTAGATCATTATATGCATTTAATTTTAAATTTAGATCATAAGGGTATTTTATTTAACATGATTACACAACCAAAAATGTACCTTCTAAGTAGACATAAGTGTTTAATTAGATCACATTCATCACATAACAAGTAGATCATGGAAGCATTTATTAAATAATCTCATCAAGATTTCTTAATAGATCACATTGACATATAATTTAAAACAAAATATAAGAATTTATAACTCATAGAAATAGAAACATGCTCATATATAGATCATAAATGTTATATACATCATAGTCACCACAATGTGGTGTATAGTAACAAAATACATCTAGGTAGGTCTATGGCTACTAAACTCCCTGGTGCTTGGTGGTAATGCCCATTGTGAGATGGTGGATCAGTAATATCCCCTAGAGCTAATTCTCTCTCGTAGACCCTCTAATTGGACTTCTATTGTCACCTCATGTATGAGTGTTAAAACACACTCCTACACAATCTGATCTTTGTCCACTTGCACCCTGTTAAGTCCCTCCCAAAGAAATGTTTGTGCCTTTCTCTTAGAAGGAATTTGAGTGGCTTTGAGTTCCTCATGTGAAACTCTAATCTCCTCGTGTGTAGCTTTAATTTGATCTTATGTAGCTTTGAGCTCCTTGTATGCAATGCTCATCCACTCCTCTCTAGCTCAAACCTCCCAATTTTCAGCTCTAACCTCATCAATGGTCCTAATAGCATCATCATAAGATGTCCTCCATTTTGATAAAGTCTCAAACAAGTTAGTATGGTACCCTGCACTTGGCAGGGACCTATGCTCGATCTATATTGGCTGGTGTGGAGGCATAGGTGGAACCATATCTATAGTGGCTCAACTAAAGAAGCTAAGCCACTCTTATGTCCCAACTATAACAAAGAAAATTTAAAATACGTTAGATCTAGATAAAACATATATAAACATGAGAAAGATAATAACATACATCATAAAATATCATCACTTGGATCATCGGTCTTCCAATCAATATCTCAGTAGGAAACTATGATGGTTGCACCAGGACTCCCCTAAGAAGTTGGTGGTGTGGTAGGAGCCACATAACTAATCTCTCCATACTCATAAGACCATATCCCCTTTGAAGTCATAGTATGTTCTCGTTTGACATGAGGATGAGTTCTAGGTCTCTCCTTGGGGGAATTTGTAGCCTCTGTTGGCTCCTTGAGATCCTCTTTTGTTGATTGCTAATGCTCCTCCTCCAAATCCTCTGCTACATCATCATCACCATCATAATTTTTCATGTCCCCATCCATATCCTTGTCCTTCCTCTTTGTGTTATCCCCTCATTAATGTTTCCAAGGCTTAGGATCAGGGAAGACTCGCTTAGGTTGCACTATCCTCCACCACATATCATATGTAGCCGACATGCTGACATCATCCTTGTTAGATGTTGGATGAACATCTCGCTACTCATCCTCTGAGTCACTATAGGCGATGTGTATGAGTGTGATGGTGACGTCTATGAGTGTGGGATGATGAATGCGTTATGGCCTAGCACCACTACATATAGATCTCAGATATGCGGGCCAATGTAGCTGACCAGACTATCTCATCACATGATCATAGTAAAATGACATGATGATGTAGTCATGTCATCTGACCAATAATATTTCTTGCTACATATTGGCTAGCTATTGTGCTAAACCTAGCCACTACTATAGAGTCCTATATTGTGTCCATAGAATTTCATCATCCTCTAGATGATAAAATCTAACTCTCCAATACAACTAATTTTCACATTGCTAGGATCGTTTGAGTGTATAATAGAAGGATCACAAATAGTTGTAAGGGGTTTTCTAAGGAATCCAACTAGTCTAGTTCATGCGATGTGCTCAAATTACCACACCTAAAGTAAAGTAAAAAGTATAATGTTTTTGACCCTCCCAATAGATAAACCAACGAAGATCATAATACAAGTGCTCTAAAATTCTCTATCCCTAGGCATACACTATCTAATGCTCCTCCATTTCCCATATCATGTGAAATATTCTCTCATCAAGGTGTGTTCCTCATCCATTGGGTACTAGGTCTAAGGCGATGGTAACACACATGATCCATTGAATGTGTGGTACATTAGAGTGTAGAAGCCACCTAAGCTCAACATGATCCCTAGAATCATAATTTGTAGCAATTGATGTAGTAGTGTATATCCCTCCTAATATCCCAAGGGGTCTGAATCTCATCAAAGTGAATAGTCTCACCTCACATGAGAAGCCTAAAGATCTAGTGTATATTGTCAAGTTTAACTATCATCTCCCTTATTGGGAGATGAAAGGTGAAAGTATCTACATTTAATTGCTTGATGAGTGTCATCAACATATCATTGTGATATCTCATAGGAGGCATAACATATATATAGTATAGTCTGACGGTGAAAAAAATATCCTCATCCTCCTATGAAAATCACATGAATTTCTCTTGAAGTAATACAAATATTCATCCTCCTAAACATCGTTAGGCATGTGGCAGGACCTATCAAAAAAAAAAAAGAAGTCAAGACAAAGGTTCCATTTTGGGACAGAGGCACCATCCTAGGATAAGGGTGCCATTTTGGGATAGGGATGCCAAAAGTGGACATTATCACCTAGTTTGGACAAGGATGCCATGAATTTTTTAAAAAGCATAAAAAAACATAAAATAATAAAATAAATTACTGAGAAAAGGAACAAGCAACTCACCTCTAGTACCACTACGTCTCATGTAACATCCACTCATATGATCTCGATTTTTAGGCACTGGTGCAATTGTTAGCTCGACATCCTTTCTCCTCAGTGCAATGGTATCACTCTCTAAGCCTTCAAACAACAAAAGTGAAAATGATGGTCAAAAAGGTATTTTTTCTCTAATATATATTCAAAATTATACAAGCATTTATCATTCAATTCACCATAGTGGGTGCTAGCAAACTCTAATTTTGATGTCATTTTTTTTTGTTGGATTTATAATTAAATCCCTAATCGTATCCAATGTTTGTTGATAGTTGATGTTGTGATCTCATGAACCTATCACAATAATTTCCATCACCAAGTTTAGCAATTTGATGTGGTTAGATTGCTACCCTAATTCCACCTCCATAACGTAATTTGAATTAAGAGGCATACATCTACCCTCAAATTCAGTTCTCCTTAGAAGCTAACATGTTTATTTACAAGTACAAGATTTTTGAATATCTAACAAATTGGATTGCAGGATGCAGTTCCTAACATTGTGGCTTTAAAAATGACTACATTAGGGCCTTCATTCTCATGTTCATGAATGATTCATAATATCCTTATGAGTATCCTTTTTGTATGACATGATTTACTTTTAGTACTTTAGCTTGCATATGCACAGAGTGTCATATGGTTGCTAAAGTGAGGGCTAAATTGTAAGGAAGCTAAGGTAGCGAAACAACTTCCTACACTAACCTTGAGAGGAGAATAATGCAAAAATTTTACAGATCTTTAACAATTACAAAAAACTTAAACATAAATAAACACAAATATCATGCATACCACAACACAATGATTTATGTGGGGAAAACCGTTTTGAGAGAAAAAATCAACACTCCAAAATCTGTGCAATATATTATTCAGAAATCAAAAGATTACAATATACTTGCAGAGCGAGCTTCTCACAGGAGTATCACCACCAGATATTAAGAGACAACCCAACTACTATCAGACTCTCAAAATACATCCTCGTCTACATACATCCCACTTGATTTTAAAAAATATTACAAGGGTTTTACAAGGTCATTTTTCATTTGACATGTTGATGAAAAAACCTTGATGTGTCAACAAGAAAAATCCTTGACATGTTAGTGGGAAAAAACCATGACATGTTAGTGAGAAAAAGACTTGATGTGTTAGCGAATTTCTTTTTGAGGTGTTGCCCTGAACCCCACGTCTTGTTACGAGTGTATATTATTTGCATGATCAGTCACCACATACCAACATACATTTTATCAATAAATCGTATATAATTGCAAGGTTGAGACACATTTTCCCAACATAAATGTAGCATTGGAAGTTATACTCACTTTTAGGTGATATCATAATTTCATGCTTATTTTGGACCTACTTTAGTGAGCCTTGAATTAATGCATTTTTAACATCTCCTAATAAGGCAGTAATCTTCTAAATTATGCATTTTGAGGCCTATTTTACCAATTTTTGAGAAATTGCAATCATATAACAAGGTCATTCATTTAATGTCTTGCCCTTGAAATCCTATTTTCTAGAAAATAGGGCTAGGACTAGGATTCCCTTGGGAATCTGAGTCCCCCTATTTCGCTAGGATCCAAATTTGAATATGTCAACGTCTTGATTTTAACATTCAAAATTCAAATTGTAAATGTCAGTTATCGGGATTTAATTTTTGGAAAATTAGAGAAATTCCTATAAATACCTAGTATTTTCACCATTTTAAACTAGAGAAGAATGTAGAAATAAGAGATCATTACATTCCACCACATACATTCAAATTTTTAGGTTTTCAAGATTATTTGTAGATTTGATCAAGTCATATTTCATGATTGAATGTTGATGCCAATAGAAGATCATGATGGATTATATGTTTGGGAGATTCATTTGGCCATTTCCTTCAACCTAATTATTTTTTCCCTAAGTTTTCTCATCTTCAAGATTCATCCTACTTATAGCCTAAAGCAAGGTATCATTATGTTTTAGATTTCCCAAGTGTATTTTGACTACCTCTTAGGTAGATCTTGTCATTTTCATATAAGAATCCTTCTCTAATGCATTTGAGTAAGGTTTTATGAATTTTAGCTCATGAAAACCTTATATGCACTTAAGGTTAGGGCATACACACTATTATAAATAAATTTTATTGGCTATTGTGGAGGTAGAAATACCAAAACATAGGTTTGAATTAGGTAAAATCCTATATAGCCACCCCCACCATCTCTTTTGTAGATTTGTTACAGGTTCAAATACGAAGATGGAAGTGTGTAGGGTTGGCATCGAAGAGCATACAAAGAGCTACAAGTTCAAGTTTTTAGTTCCAAAAAAGGCATACAAGGACTTAGGCACCCTTGGGTGATTCTATCCTCTTAGAAAATTTCCAAGTTTATAAGATATGTAAACAGTATTCTGCCCTTTTGAAATCTACCAACTAATATTTTTTTTAGTCTGTTAGTTATTAGGATATTGTAATTTTAATGTTAGGGAACATATTCTAATTAGGTTAATCAAAGAAAATCAATTTCAATCCATTTCCAAGGCTCAAAAGGATCAGATCCAGGTCTAATTGACTTACCTTCATGGTTGAAATTCAATCTAATCACCTTGTTGATTTGTGTCCTAATATATATTTTAAAAAGGAGAGAAAAATAATCCTAGGTTTAGACATTTAAACTTATGGTTCCCTTTCTCTATGTTACAAAAGTTTTAGACTTCATTGACCTAATCTCATGCTACTAGGAAGAAGTGAGGGCTCCTCATTGAAGGTTAGGAAAGGGGAGTAAGGGGATAGATGCAAATAAATGGGTACAAATATCTTCTAATACTTTCCCACGTTTTTGATTAGTTAAGCAACATTTACATTATTTGACCCAAACAAAAAAGTCCCCACAAGACAAAAATTCAACAAAAAATAACACATGGTCAAAGGCCACATGCTAGAGATAGAAAACCAACAACTAATAATAAATAGAGTAAAGTTTTCTAAAACATAAAAAAGAAAGAAAAGAAAGGAGCACCAAACTAGATAGAAATCTTCTCCCAATCCTCCTTGAGGAAATTAAAGATACCCCAATTCTAAGAGCTTGTACTAGAATTATTAGTCTTCTTGTGTGTTTTTATTTATTCTTATAACAAAGACCCAAGGCTAAATATCAAGTGGTGGATGACCTTTAAACTGAAGCAAGAAATACCACTTAGTTCTCTTTCTAAGCCTTCCATTTGAGCCAATAGAACAGTGACATCCTAAGCCATCTTCATACACTTAAAGTAGGTGTCCATTTTTTGATCCTAACCAAGGGGTAGAGTCCTCCAAATCAAAGAGCATGACATTAAGTTTAAGGAAAAAACTTAGACCTTAAGTGTCCACATCAACATCCTCATCCTTGTCCTTCTTACTACTATACTCCTCCTTTCTTGTCCTCCTCGACCCTATTATTAGAAATTTCATCCATAGTAGGGTTGGGAATAGGTTGGCCCACTAGTCTATGTGACCTTAAGTCACTTAGGTTAGGGCTATTAGCCTCCTTAGTTAAATCTATCTCTCCTTTTCTCTCTTAATTTTTAGTAACCTTGTCTTCTCCTCCTTGTCATCTTCAGAAATAGCCTCTTCCACATAGAATTTGACAGAGGTCTTTTTCATTCTTCTTGCTGACATGATTTTTAGGTTTAGTGGTAGTCCTTTCTTTGGAACTTTAGGGGGCTCATTTTTAAGATCACATAGACTAATAGTATAAATTTTTTGGTTAAAATTTATAGGGATTTTTTAGTTCTTGGGTTGCAAGTTTGAGGGTTTTGACTTCAACTCAAGGATTACATTCTGGGCAAACAATTTTGAATTCCCTTAAGTAAGAGGCTTTGTATAATTCTTAATAGGAGGGTTCTAGGGGTTCTCTGAAGGAAAGGTTTCAAGTGGGGGTTCCTGAACAAGACATGACCTTATGGACTTAAGGGGGAAGAGGGCTAGGTGAAAGTGGTAGAGCCTAAGGATAAGCCCCTAGTGGAGAAATATAGGTATCATATCAAGATTTTAGGCCACCATATCTAGGGATTCATTCACCAACATTCCCATAGAAGAAAGAAAATAAAATTGGAGCTAATGGTTGCCTTGTTCCTAAAATGATTTACTGGGGCAGGTGGTAGAAGTAATAACACTTAAAACTCCCTTCCAAAGTAATGTATTTCATCAACATTAAATATACCTTATCCCAAGGATGTGGAAGCTTGTCCCTATCATAGTCAACATGTATCTTAATTGAATTTTCCACCTTGTTGAAAAATAAATCCATGTTCTCCATATCTGACACCTTTCTATGTCTTTTAAGATTTTGGTCATTGAAAGATAAGATTGATTCTTGAGAAATAACATCTCTATACACCTCTAAATATATACCTCCTATTTTAACCTACCTCTTATTCCAAGAACTAGGAAATTGTATTGAAATATTTGCATCATGTTGTAGAGGAGGGGACTGACCACTCAACGAATCAAGGTCACGGAGAGCCGAGAAGTGAGGGCTTCCCTAGTCTCCCTTAATTTGGATGAGTGTTTAATGCTAGTAATAGACAATGAAGAGGACTCTTATTTCTTCTACCACTCTTCTAACCTAATAGTTTTAATGGAACTAAATGACTAGGTTTCCACAATCCTAGTTTTAACTCTATCAACTCTTTGATAGAGGACATCAATGCACAATAGGGACAACAACATGGAATGATGGCATCTCACAAATGCACTATCATACATACAGACAGATAGTGAAAATGTACAAACAGAGACCTCTAGAAGCCTATTGACAGTCTAGTGGTTGAGGTTTAAAGTGATGACTAAAATGATAAATGATAGAATAACTGAAATAATGAGAAAGATGATATAAGAATGATAAGAAAAAGGATGGTAAAGATTCAACTACGAAAAGACTAGTTCTCCTACAAGCTCCATGTTGGGAAAGCAAATGGGTCAACTTAGAATGAAACATCTAAGAACAACAATGCCTTAGTGACTTTAATTTCTTCAAATCACGTCAAAGACACAAACTACTATGCCATAAAGCAGAAATAGACACAATTGTTTTCCCCCATTGATCCTTCTGAAAAAAGCACATGCAGACTAAGCCAAATTCAACACCATGTACAAATTCAAAATTAAAAAATTAATAAACATCAAAGAAAAACACATGAACGCACATATTTACATGGGGAAAACCCTTTCGGGTAAAAAACCCCACCCTCCAAAACACTCAACTCAATTGTATTAATCAACAACAAGAATAGTTACAATACAATCTTAGAGCTATGCTCTTCGGGAGTTTACATCTTTTCCATCTGGAGAATACATGCACCAACATTATACAGAATCCTCACATTCTTCCAATGTTCTTACACAACATACAATGCAGATTCTTTTCATCTCACCAGCCCACTCACTTAGCTAGCCTTTTAGCCAACACAACCTCATGGCCACCATAGGTTCACATCTTCTTTGTTTTGTGTGAGTGAGTGTTCATGGTTACAATTATCAATGCATATCACTCGAACACACACACTCCTACACGATCTGATCTCACATCTCGATCATCTCTCCTACTTCAACCAACAATCATCAGGGTATTTAATTACCCCATCGACAAGCTTTCTCAATCTCTGATCAAATCGCCCTGAAAACATGCATCGGGCTACCTAGCATTAAATCTTGATCATAGAGAATGGTATCATATTTTAAAATTTTCAACCCCCGAGTCAGCATATTTAATGCAAATATATATCACTTCCAAAGAATAAAGCTTTCGGCCAAAAATCGTTGATTTACAACATTGATGTAAAATCAAAAAATGGCATTGTGCCACATGTTGACACACCATTCATCCACCAATTTGACTATCAAATCATATCGGTCAGCTATGCATTGAGCTCCTTTCATCGCACTACTACTCATTGTTCATCCAACCCTCGAGGTGATGCGGTATACTGTGCTACTGCCCGACGTAGGAAAAGCCTTCACGATATGGTGGTACACACACTGCACTACCGTGTCAGAGTGGGAAGACCCCCATAGTATGGCGGTAACACCATGCTACCGCACCAAGGATATCAAGCACCTATCGTATGGTGGTGCCACCATGCTACTATGCCAAGGTAGTAAGACCACCATGGTATGGTGGTAAATTCCCATTCACCAGACCACCACTATTCACCGTGCTACCACCAAGCAGTGTGAAGCCTCCCGCGATATGGTGGTAACACCACCCAACCTCCAAAAGTTGTGAAGCCTCATGTGGTATGGCAGTAACACCACCCAACCACCAAACTGAGCGAAGCCTTCCGCGGTATCGCAGTAACACCACCCAACCGCTAGACTGAGCGAAGCCTTCCACGGTATGATGGTAACACCGCCCAACCACCAGACTGAGTGAAGTCTCTCGCGGTAAGGAGGTAAACAGTGCAACCGTGCCACCTCAAAAATCTCCAAGTGGTACAACGGTAAAGACATGAACAAAGGAGATCCGCCAAGTCCATTAACAAAGGTTCAAGCCAGCAAGTTGAGGCACATATTTTCCAACAATCTCCCACGTGATGAAGACTTACTGGCTTCCTCCAAACTTGAACTCAAGAATCTAACACAATAATTTCATGCTCCAACCAAGACACCTACAATGACATCTAAGATGTCCACCAACTTAGGCAATAGTTCCAACCATCCACAACATGAAAAAGGAACGAGCCAAGGCATATATACACCAATGTCAAGAACACAAGCATCAGATCCTACAGACAGAAAAGGCATCACATTACTGCCACTCCATTGTGCTCACTAGCCATACAAAAGCAACACTACAATAGCTTAAAATCTCTCAATCGCGAACCAAAACATGAAGACTTTCTCTAGAAATAACACAGAACTTCAGTTAGAAAAACAACCAGAACACTAACTGTAACCATCCAATTGATCAAACCCGTGCAACTGAAAATAGCACCCACAGCCCATGCTATTTCATCGAATCACGCATACCTTCAAGGTATCCACATTAGTAAACCCATATCATCACATATCCACCCATGAATCACAATAACAAACTCCATGTGCAAACCTGTCAAGGAGTGACATACACATCCAGGAGCTCCCACTGCATGGGAAATGTTTAGATTAATGCAAAACAAGTCTACTATCAACATCACATAGAAAATGTAAACATGTAGTATCAAGGAACATCCACAATGATATGCAAAACCTACAAAACAAACGATTGTAGCATGTCCTCCTACACACACCTCTAAATGTCAGTTGTGTCAAGTATGATCTCCTTCACAATACCAGAAGAAAAGTCATTACAACATCCAACCGTTCAATCACCAGATCAAACATAACATATATCATGTAATCAACATGGATGTAAGCCTCTCATAACCAAAGAAGATCAAACTAGACCATATAACTATCTCCTACCAGTTCTCATCAAAATATGATATAACACAAAAGCTCAAGGAGATAAACTATGTTGTCCACCTTCCACTATGAATCCCCTTGAACCTTAAGACAAAAATTCAAGATCCATATCTATGAAAGGAAAAGCATAAAACATATCTGAAAGATATAATGGGAAAATACCTCTCAAATAAACTTCACCATTGAGCAAACCAAGGGAGGAAAAAAAAAATGCTCCTCCAAGATATACAAGCCACCATGACTTATCCAGAGGCAATCTCCTCACTGGTCTATGTTGAACTCATATTCAACTAAGGTGCAGGCTATTCAAACTTTTAGTTGAAAACAATACCTTTTTTATCTCAAGAGAATCACCACCTCACCTTATTCTCCATGTATCCATGAGCACCAACAACCTATCATCTCATGCTAAACTCCAATCTGCACTACTACACTATTAATAATTTCTCAAGCATATGACCAATGTACTCAAAAAAAAGAGAATTAGCACACCACTGTCAAAGCTCCAAACATCTGAAACAAGAAATTATCATGACATCATGATCTACACATCCCCCTTAGGAGATACCATGCTTCAAGTGAACAAACTATGGTCCCAAGAGCAACACAACATGCCAAAACTCTAATGCACAAGCAAGAGTACACATGACATCAAGAAAACAAGCTCCAAACCGTCATCACCTATCAAGCACCACCAACACCTCAGCTAAAGACTCCAACATCCTCCATGGCTCTAGCATGCTACACATCTTGAAATAGTGTCCATGCAAATGCAAAAGAACCCTTCTGCAACTACAGGATCTAAGAGTCCCTCCTAGTAACATCTGCAACACCAAAGACTATCATTCACCACCAAGTGATGAATCCATAGTCACTGCTAAATCTCCCACTGAACCGTGACACCGAGCTTTCCAAGCATCATGAAAAAACATCTGCTGATTTGAAAAACCTCTAGGTACAAACTACATGTCCATCTGACAACAATGCCAAACAACACCAAGATCTCCAAACCACGTAGACCACACCATCACTATCAAAAGCTTATACTATAATGTGTACCAAGATCACCATGATATCATGATACACATGCTACAAGACCCCATAATTAACTATTCAAGTACTCAACGCCATCCATCCTCTAATCTAGAAGAAACCACGCCAATGCACAAGTGACCAAAGACAAGGCCAAATAATAGATCTGCGCCACCACTGAAGCAACCTCGTGGATATTGATAGTCCACTTTCGAGTTTTCCCACAACAAACATGTAGGTAAAGACAACCCACAAAATTGCACAACTCACAGATCCGCTCAATGAAGCCTAAAAATCTATCATCGCAATGGAAATTGCAAAACGAAGATCTCAAAGAGAACAATCACGTAGACAACTTGACTCAAACACCAAATCAAGCTCAAATCTGATTCACCAATCATGTCCACAACTTGAGTACCATAGTCTAGGAAACCAACAAGCAACACCACAAGAATGTTGAGTGACAAATCACATACCAACACTCCCATGCAGAGAAGACATCACACCTCCTCAAAACCATGTCGAACTACAACTATCTCATCCAGTCACACCCCAAAGGCCAGGGTCTAGAAAATAGCTTAACAACAGCTCCACATAACCACAAGTTTTTTTATTGACCATGCAAAACCTACAAAACCACTATGTTTATAAAAAAACCATGCACATCCATATCCACTTCTCATCTAGATGACCCAAGAGTCTACACATAACCATCATGGTTAACTAGAACAATGGAAAAAAATATGAATATGCATCATAGACTTTTTAGGAAAATCTATAGAAAACCTTCAAAACCAAAGAACATGAATCTGAAACATGCTAGTACAAGGTACAACTAATATAGGAACTCTAGGCCCATTTCAGACCAATTCCAAAACCACACTCATGCATAAGCGTACGAGAGAGCTGGGCTATTCATAAGTTTTTAGACCACCCAAGTTCAACTTCGTAGCCTTCATGCAATCAGGGTAATAGGAAAAAATGCCTTCAATGCCAAGTCAAAGTACCTAGCACAAGAACAATACTCCATGGCTGAAAAAACAACCCAAGCATTTCCATACCATCAGGGATCCTCTCACACAGACACCCAGTATGAACAATGCTCTGTTGCAACAAAACCATAAGCATAAACTCACACCCCTTGCATTAGGATCATTTGCTGCCAACCAGGAGCCTCAAACCACATCATCACAATATGATCAAATCCAAATTCTCTAGCTTCAATGTCTTTCATGTTGCATGTTTTCTCAAGAGAGCAAAGACTTTTACTCATCAAAGGATCAATCATCAGTCGATTCCTCCAGATTTCCTCAAGCCTAACAGACTAATAAATATTCACAGGAGAAATACCCAGAACCAACATCTAGAAGAAGGCTCTAATACCACTTTTTGGTATCAGGAAAGACCTTGACCTCCCTTTACTAGCTCTAATACCACTTGTTGGGAAAGAAAATGGGTTAAATTAGAACGAAACATTTAAGAACAACAGTGCCTTAGTGACTTTAATTTCTTCAAATCACGTCAAAGACACAAACTACTATGCCATAAAGTGGAAATAGGCAAAGTTTTTTTCCCCCATTGATCCTTCCTGAGAAAAGCACATGTAGACTTAGCTAGATTCAACACCATGCATAGATTCAAAATTACATAATCAATAAGAATGAAAGACAAACACATGAACACACATTTTTTATGCGAGGAAAACCCTTTCGGGTAAAAAACCCCACCCTCCAAAACACTGAACTCAATTGTATTAATCAGCAACAAGAATAGTTACAATACAATCTCAGAGCTATGCTCTTTACGAGTTTACATCTTGTCCATCTGGAGAATACAGGAAAAAACATTATACAGAATCCTCACATTGTTCCAATGTTCTTACATGACATACAATACAGATTATTTTCATCTCACTAGTCCACTCACTCAGCTAGCTTTTCAGCCAACATAGCCTCACGACCACCATAGGTTCACATCTTCTCTATTTTATGTGACTCGATTTTCATGGTTACAATGCTCAATGCATACTGCTCAAACACACACACTCCTACACAATCTAATCTCACATCTCGAACATCTCTCCAACTTCAACCAACAACCATCATGGTATTAAATTACCCCACCGACAAGCTTTCTCGATCTTTGATCAAATCGCCTTGCAAACACACATTGGGCCGCCTAGCATTAAATATTGTTCACAAAGAATAATATCATCTATGCAATATTTCAACCCTTGAGTCAGCACATTTAATGCAAATATATATCACTTCCAAAGAATAAATCTTTTAGCCAATAATCATTGATTTACAACAGTGATGCAAAATCAATGAATGATATCATGCCACGTGTCGACATGCCATTCGTCCACTGCTTTGACTTTCAAAGCAGAATGGTCAACTATGCCTCAAGCTCCTTTCCCAGTGCTACCGCTCATTGTTCATCCAAACCTCGAGGTAATGTGGTATACCATGCTACCGCTCGACGTAGGCAAAGCCTTCACGGTATGGTGGTACAAACACCGCACTACTATGTAAGAGTTGGAAGACCCTCGTGGTATGGCAGTGACATTGTCTTACCATGCCAAGGATTGCAAGCACCCGCGAGATGGTGGTGCCACAACCCTACCATTCCAGGGTAGTAAGACCACCATGGTATGGTAGTAAATGCCCATTCACTAGACCACCACCGTGCACCATGCTACCGCCAAGCAGTGTGAAGCCTCTCACGATAGGGCGATAACACCACCCAACCACCAAACATTGTGAATCCTCCTATGGTATGGCAGTAACACTGCCAAACTACCAGACTATGCGAAGCCTTCCGTAGTATGGCGATAACACCGCCTAATCACCAGACTAAGCGAAGCCTTCTGTGGTATGGCAGTCACACCACCCAACCGCCAGATTGAGTGAAGCCTCCCATGGTAAGGAGGTAAACTACACTATCATGCCACCTCCAAAAGCTCCCAGTGGTATAGCGATAAAATCATGAACAAAGGAGATCTGCCAATTCCATTAATAGAGGTTCAAGCCAACAAGTTGAGGCACATATTTTCCAAAAATCTTCCACTTGATGAAGACTTACTGGGTTCCTCCAAACTTGAACTCAATAATCTAACACAATTATTTCATGCTCCAACCAAGACACCTAAAATGACATCCAAGATGTCCATCAACTCAGGCAATAGTTCCAACTATCCACCATAGGAAAAAGGAATGAGCCAAGGCGTATATGCACCAGTCTCAAGAATAGAAGCATAAGATTGAAGATTTCCACACGAACAAGTACCTACACACAAAAGAGTAGGGAAAAATTTTAGGGTTGTTTTTGGGCTTGCCATAGTCAAACCCCCATTTTGGCATTTCCACCACCACAGAAAGCCAGATAGCTAGAGAAATAGAAATGCAATAAAGAAAGTGTGCTGGAAAGAAAAAGAATACAAAATACTACGAGAGCCACTATGGTACTCAAACCTAACAACAAAGTAAAATTAAGTGCACAATACCACCCTCAACCGAAGGAAATTAAGGTCAATGAGAGAGGAATATAGGTCTTCAATTGTGGAAAATGCAACATGGCCACAACGATGCCGAAGGAAGTCTTGCAAGCCACCAAGTGGAAAATTTTGTGGTAGATGTGAAGAATTTTGTGATGTTGGGATGATTGATAGTGGAGCAAGTAGGTCAAACATATGAGAGGATGTGATAATTTCCTTCAAGAATGTTCAAAGTGTGTAGAGGATGAGATGAATGTGAAAGATAGGCCTTTGAAGATGATTTTTGGAGGGAAAGAGCCATTAAAAGGTTGGTTGAAGTGTGTAGGAGCATTAGGTTTCGTCGCTAATGAATAATGTAACATGTCATCAGATTCTATAGATAGGAATCCTGTCAAGACAATAGCACATCGTGAAAATTTTTGTGCATCACACATTTGTCCCTGACAGAAATTCCCCCACCAACACAAAAAATAACTGCGAAGTGGATGGAGTACAAACAGGTGATGTGGAATTATATGGTCAGGTTTTGCTTTTCTAAGGTGAAGTGTGTAAAAGGGGAATTTTGAAGGGGGTGCAAATTCACTCCTATACAATTTCCCCCACTTTGGTGAACATGAGTACCAATGAGTGTTTGGTAAAGTAGATTGAAAGAGTTCCAAGAAGATATACCATAACCGATGAGGAAGAAAACCACAATTTTCCATGGTCGAAAGTGCAGGGTAGGAAAATGACTCCACAGGTTGTCTCTCCTAAGGAGGATTGAAAAATGTGTAACAAAGGCCTATAGACCAATGATAAACAAATCCCACAGGATGTAAGCACTTCACAGGTCCTCAAAATTACAAAGAAGGTGCCCCCTAGGTGATTGGTCCTGAAGGAAGCTCGATGTGAGGGACTTCATAGATTCATATTGGAAAGAAGCTTCACAGGTGCACCTGCAAAGCAACATATAAGTAGACACAACTTGTTAGATAAAAAGAAGCCACATAGGAAGACAAGCAAACAGTCATGTAGATAGTTGACAATTGAAGGAAGAGCTTTAAAAGGGGTCCCTCGAAAACCCTTCAAAAGAAAACGAGTCCACTCAAGGGACACTATGTTTGAAAGTGCAAGAGTATTTTTCATAAATCAATTCAAAATCAAGGAATCCTTCTGAAATATTTTACTTCATCAAGTAATTTGAAAGGAAGAAATCTCCCTCACAAGGGGAAGGTTGGAACTTCTCTCATAGGAAAAGGCATTCCCTCCTTGAAGGAAATTTTTCCAAATTCTTTCTTTATGAACCCATGATGAAGGAAAATTATTTTGCTAGGGGTCCTTGTTGAGGAATATGATTTTTGATAAACACAAATTTTCAAAAAGGGATTTTTTGGCCACCAAATGCATCTTTTGAAAATAAAAGCGATATGAGATCCCCCCTTAGGATGGTGTGTGCCAAGCACAAAGGCACACGATGTCTTAAGGAGAGAAAAGAAAGAATGAAAAAGTGATGTTGTGGCCCACAAAACATGACAAGATGTAATTGTGGTAATGTTGTTGCACACATGAGGGACAATATATGAGCACCACAACATCACAATGCAAGAAAAGAAGAGAGAAAGATGCAAAGAAAGAAAAAACAATATCAAAATAAACAAGAGATAGGGGATCTGATATTTCAGGGTCAAAGTTGCTCATAAATATAGATAGATAAGTATAATAATATATAAATGAATTGTCATCAACCCCCTACTATATCAGACCATGTGAAGAAGGCATATGAAAATAAAAAATTGGGTCAAAATGGAAGGGAGACTTTAATTCCCCCAACAGTTTGCATCACCCCTAATTGTCAAAAATCAATATACAAAAAAGAGAAGAATGATGAGACACGTAGAGGAAGTTTTACAACACAAAAAAACTCTTGCATGTAGGCACCTACAAGGCTAACAAGGGTCATACAAGAACATATAAAACAAGCATGGGGGAACACAACACACACACAATCTAATCTATAGATAAATAAGAGGTGCCCCCCAGTCTTCATCAACAAGAGGTTTTCGTTCTCCCAATATAGATCAATGTAAGGGGAGGGCGGACGATCCTACAAGGGAAAAATATCAAGGGGCGAACCCTTCGACCTTCCTATGACAAGAGCTAAGGAATAAGGGTCCTCCAGGTCTTCTCCACTTAGTTCTTATGAGGTGAAAGTTAGCGATCTTGTGAAAATCATCGATAAGGTCGAGACCTTGTCCATGGAGTTGAACATGCACTTTATTGAAGTTCCATGCATCAAACTCAATGGGTGATGGAGGAGGCACCCAAGATCCACTACTAGGCTCACTAAAAGATTCAGGAGGAGTGATGAACTTAGGGGATGTAGGGGCTTCCTTCATCACTAGGATGGCACAAGCCAACACAGAAACACCCTCTGAATAAGGTGAACCCTTCTTCCAAACCTCATTACTAGTAAGGTCATCCTCTATCTTCTTCTTCATCAAAGGATGTGAGATCCCCACAGATGAAGCATAAGGTGCAAAGCAAGAGGATAAAACCATGACATACACCATCGAGGTATTTGATATGTCCATAGGTTTGGAAAATGGTAGGATGTCTAGGAGGGACATTAGAAGGGGAGGCTCAATTGAAGGAGCAATGCATACTTGCACTCTCTTCAGGTGAGGATTGTTCATGCTCGCAAGGGGAGCTAGAAGTAGGACTGAGGCTGAGGGAACTGAAGCAGAGAGGAAAAAAGAGGACATAACAAAAGATGTCAAAGCAAGAGTTGTTGGATCCTCTTCCTTCTTCTACAAGGTTGCTTGCTCAGTAGCTAGAGCCTTACTATGATGCTTTTTCTCACACACAAGGTGGTTTCTACAACTCTTGGAGCTAGAGAGTGTAGCCTCAGAAGGAACAAAAGACTCTTGTTCAATCATCGGAGTATCCATCACATTCATTTATCCATCATAGTCATTTCTAGTGGAGGGAGGGACTCATGGATGTGAACAAGAGGGAGAGATGGAGAAGATGATGGAACAATAGTGGGGGGAGCAGAATCGAGCACCTTAGTTGTAGGTCTCTTCCCATTCACTATACTATAGGTAGGAGTAGTAGGAGGCCACAAAGGTTGAGATAGAATATTCTTTATGGGGACCCTTCCCCTTATCGTACAAAATGGATCAAGGTACCGTGGGTAAGACAAGAAGGTCAACCGATGGACACTTGGGCTTTCACCAAGTAGGCACCATCAGACTCTCCAAAAAATACCTAGGAGCAGAAGTTGAAGGTGTTGCAACAAGGTGAGAGAGAGCAATGGGTGGGATAGTGAAAGAGGAAGAAGAGCCCTGAGCGAATTCCCCTCTTCCCTTTTTCAAGCCAAGGAAACCTCACATTCCTCCTTCATGCAAGATCTATGTAAAATGGCATGAGAATCAGGGTATCTCACCTTTGGTGTTATGCCCCCACTCCTGTATTTCACATAAGTTCGATACAAGAGGTTTGTCCTAGGAGGAAGCAGACCAATAGGGGTAGGCCAGAAGTGATCAAGTGAGTAGCCCCCATGCACAATCATTAGTTTGTAACTAGTGTCATGGAATACATGCACCAAACCTTCATGCAAAAAAATCAAGCACTTATGCATTATCGAGGGAACTGCATTCATGACAACCAACCATAGAATGCCTAATTTCACTCTAAACAATTCAGACCTCGAGATGATGTCAAAGAGTGCATTCACTGTTCTAGGCCCAACTAGGACTGAAAAGGTGATACAACCAATGGGAAGAATGGAAATCCCATCATGTATATGTATAATTCTTCTATAATCGTCATATCCATCCTTACATAAGAAATTAATCAACATGATCTCCTTTGTGATGAAATTCATCGGACATGTAGGGTCAAAAAGAACACTCATTACGGTATTCCCATTGATACATGTAGGGATGTAAAAGAGAGATGGTTATCGATTAGAGTTCATCAAAAAATCCTAGGAGGTAAATATTATGGCAAGAGATCCACTCATAGGTTGTGCAGATGGGATGTACAAATGTAAGAAAGAAGCCATCTTCACGTACACTAAATAGAACCTTCACAAGAGCCCTCAAGGGTTTTACAATTAGATGGTGACCCACTGAGGGTTTCATTTTTCAATTCTTAGGGAACCTTCTAGCTATGCGACTAGGGTTCATAGGTTGGGTTGCAAGGCTAGGCATCCCACAACACTCACACCCACAACACTCCTAGGATATGAGGGAAGGGTCTTTCATCAGTACCAAATGGAACCAAAATGGTTCATGTTGATTTCACATAAATGTAGAGGAAGGGGACCGAACACTCAACAATTCGAGGTCACAAAGAGCTAAGAGTTGAAGGTTTCCCTAATCTACTTCAAGTTAGACAAGTGTTTGATGCTAGGGATAGAGAATGAAGAGAACTCTCAGTGCTTCTACCACTCTGTTAACTTGAGAGTTTTAATGGAACTAAACAAGTAGGTTTCTAGAGTCCTAGTTGTAACTCTATCAACTCTCTACCATAGGATGGAAACATGCAATAGGGACAACAACGTGGTGCACTGACACCTCACAAATGCACTATCGTCCATATGGACAGATAGTGAAAAGGTACAACTAGAGACCTATAGAAGCCTACTGATAGTCTAGCAGTTGAGGTTTAAAGTGATAACTAAAATGATAAATGAAAAAATAACTGAAATAATGAGAAAGATGATATAAGAATGATAAGAAGAAGGATGGTAAATATTAAACTCATGAAAATTCTAGTTCTCCCACAAGCTCCACACGAGCAAGTACCTACACACAAAAGAGCAAGGAAAAATGTTGGGGTTGTTTCGAGGCTTGTTGCAGTCAAACCCTCATTTTTCTGTTTCCACCTCCATGGATAGCTAGCTAGATAGAGAAATAGAAATGCAATAAAGAAAGTATGTTGGAAAGAAAAATAATACCAAATAATATGAGAAACACTATGGTGCTCAAACCCAACAACAAAGTAAAAGTAAGTGAACAATACCACCCTTGACCAAAGGCACTCAAGGCCAATGAGAGGAAAATACAAGTCTACAACCATGGAAAAGTCAACGTGGCTGCAATGATGTCAAAGGAAGTCTCACAAGACAGTGAGTTTCAACTTCTATGGTAGATGTGAAGAATGTTGTGATGTTGGGATGGTCGATAGTGCAACAATTAGTTGAAACGTATGGGATGATGTGAGAATTTCCTTCAATAATGTTCAAAGTGTGTAGAGGATGAGATGAATGTTAAAGATAGGCCTTTGAAGATGATTTTTGGAGGGAAAGAGCCATTCAAAGGTCAATTCAAGGGCACAGGGGCATTACATTTCATCACCAATGGAGAACATAATGCCTCTACAAATTTTAGAGGCATATATCTTGTCAGGATGGTATCACACCATGGAAACATCCGTGCGTTGCACATGCATCCGTGATATAAATTCCCCCAACGACACAAAAAAATACCAAGTGGATGGAGTATGGATGGGTGATGTGGAATTATATGGTCGGGTTTTATTTTTCTAAGGTGAAGGGTGTAAAAGGTCAATTTTTAAGAGGGTTGCAGATTCTCTCCTATACACATGCCAAGGCTCTCTATGAATGACACCAAACCACCTTCAACACAAATATTCCAAAATATTGAGTCATTTTTGAACTCCTCGTAAGATCAAGGCTCTATCCAGACATAATTACCTCTCATAATGTAGGAATTTCCCAGTTCACAACACTACATATTGTGAGGAATGTTGTCGAATCTAGGAATTGAGCAAGCAAGATAAGTGGGGTTTCTCAAAATGCGAAGGATTTTTTTAGAAACAATCTTTAATATCACCAATAAAGACAATAGAAATATCACTAATTGATTATGCCTATCCAGGATAAGGGGAATCCTCGATCGAAGGAAAACCATTAGCTCATTTTCCATCCCTATCCTTTTTATATCATATTTATATGAGATAATAAAATCTCTCATGCCATTAGTCTTTTTCTAGTGCTCAAAGAGATTGAAGCACACTTTAAAAATGTAATTAATCATCCTGATAATAGGAAGGTTCTTATTCATGAGAAATATATTCATGTACTTCATATCCCTATCAATGATGAAATGGCCTGGGACAAACATATTGGCCTTAACCATCCCAACATTCCAACTCCAAGTAGTCACCAACATTACACATAGATTATGAGCTATCGTGAGTAGCGATAAGGTATAAATAAAAACCTTACATATCATACCACTCAAATTCCTTCTCATCAAACTCAAATCATTATCCCATAAGCCCAATAGACCATAGGGAGGGGCTTTGAACCAATTTTTAAAACATAACATATATATATATATATAATGTTGAAAAAAATTATTATTATTATAGGCCCTCCACATTAGGAATAATTTTATTGAGTTGCTCTTCCAAGAGGATTCTTCTAAAATTCTTCAAGAGATGGGTTATTTCTCCATCATCTAATGGATTCCAACATTGTTCCCAGATTGGCCATAGCATCGACTACTCTTTTACCTTCTCTATAAGTATGGGATAAAACATAGTCATAAAAACCCAACAATTTTTTTGTATATTCTTAATGATGTCATTGATATTCCAACCCACCTAAACCTTTCCTTTCATAACATCTATAGAAATTTTGGAGTCACCTTCAATCTATAATATTTTTATCCCTCGTGATAAGGCAATTTAGACTCCCCACAACATCACCATAGCTTCAACCATGTTACAAGATTTATCCCTTAATCCCCCAAAGAAACCATCAGTAATCTCACCAATAGGGTTCCTCAAAATACCACCACCACTATCCAACTATTGGGTTTCCTTTAACAACCCTATAAAAATTGAGTTATTCCTATGTGTAATGTTTTTCCTATTTAACTATGCAAGTGAAATCAAACGTAAAATAGAAAAAATATAAATGCTTAGATTGGGTGATAGAGAGCTCAAACAAGCATAAAAAGCCTCCTAATTTGTATATTTTCTCAATATGTGTGATGTAGATGTGTGCTCACTCAAAAATCCAACAACATAACGATGCTTGAATGAAGAATGGGTGAGAGAGATGAAATGGTTAAGTGTTTGGATATATAGATTAGAGGATTTTGGATGGAGGGTCCAGATTGGAAGTTGAGATAAAGGGTTGAGATGCCTTGAAACATCTCAACCAACATGGTGATGAAAATTTTCATCACATGGGAAGAGGAGAGGATGAGTTGGAGGGTACTTCATATTACCTTTGGGAAGGATGTGACAAGAGGGAATATTAAATTCCCTTTTAATCCTTATGGGGAGAACACTACAATAGAATAGGAAAATAGCACCGAATTTTAGTGTATTTTTTTTCATGAATTGGGCAACCTGACTAGTGCAAATCTCGATGCTGACTTTTGGACCAATTTTTGCACTGAAATTGGTGTCAAATTTAGCGTTGTGTTAAGTGTCGAGAAATCGCAGCACCCCCGCTAGTGCCTAAAATAGTGTTGGTAAATAGTGCTAAAAATAACCACGTTGTTAGCGCCAGAAATAACTCTGAGAATAGCATCAGAAAGAGCGTCGAAAAGAGCATCAAAAATAACTTCGGGAATAGCACCGGAATTGCCGCCTAGTTTGGCTTCCGGTTTTGCTTCTATGTCTACTCCCATTTTTGCTTCTAGTTTTGCTTCCACTTTTGCTTCCATTTTTGTTTCCACTTTTGCTTCTGATTTTACCTCCAGTTTTGCTTTTGGTTTGGCGTCCAGTTTTGCTTTTGGTTCCATTTTTGGTTCCAGTTTTGCTTCCATGTTTTCTCCCATGTTTGCTTCTAGTTTTGCTTCCAAGTTTTCTTCCAATTTTGCTTCCAATTTTGCTTCTAGTTTTGCTCCCAATTTTTCTTCCAATTTTGCTTACAAGGTTGCTTGGTTTGCTTCTAGTTTGGCTTCCATTGTTGCTTCCTTTTTTGCTTCTAAAATTGCTTCTTGTTTTGCTTCCATTTTTTAATTTAATATATTTTATTTCAATTTAATTAGTTAAATATATCATGCCTCTTAAATAACTCATATGATTATAGAGTAAGTAATTTAATTATTTAACTCATATGATTAAATAACAAGATAATTATTTTTTTTGGGTCGGTAACACAAATTTTTTGTATTGCTTGTAAAGATAAAAAAGTACATCTATTGTTCAGTGTCATTACCCGCCAAAAGAGCTTAACACTTCTTTGATTTGTTCAATTATGTTCTGGAGGTACCAAGCATTCATTTTACCTTTCATCGTGACCTGAACTATTATTGTAACATGATCATCATCTATATTTAAAACAAGTGAGTCAAATATCTATAATTTAATTGAATTTGACAACATCCATCATAAGAAGTAAATTAAAATCATCATACATAATAAATATCCATCCAAAAATCATCGACTAGTTTTAATATATATAAATTGACAAGTCAATATTGATAAGATCATCATCATATATAGCTAAAACAAGTGAAAGTAAAATATGCCAATACATCAAAAACATGTGAAAATGATGCATGTCCAACAGTCAACATAAGTGAAAATCATACATGTACAAATGATATAAATAAAATTGATAAATTATGTAACTCAAACTGATACAAGTCAAGATGATACATGTACAAATGATATAGCTAAAATGATACATGTCAAAATGATACAACTCGATAATATAGTACTGTAGGTCATGAAAATGATACATATGATAGGAACCATGAAAAGAGTCATCATAACGATATATCAACAACGATCCATGATGTAGTCTATATGATCATGAATGTCACTGGTTACTACCACCAAATGTCTCATCATCATCATCACCATCGTGATCATAATAATAATAATAATAATAATAATAATAATAATAATCATCATCATCATCACCATCATGATCATAATAATAATAATAATAATAATAATCGTCGTCGTCGTCGTCGTCGTCGCCGTCGTCGTTGTCATCATCATTGTCATTGGCCTCAGTGTATTCTGTATCTGCATCATCATCATCCTCTGCCATGTGATTTGTATCGGCATAACCAATATTTTGTGGATCTATATCATGTTGAGGATCATCTTGATCTTCTGGAAGACTCGTGTTCTGCAAAAAAATACCATTTAAAATGAAAATTTATTATTTATTTGATGCAATAAATTATTTTTTTGTTATATATCTAATATTACAACATATGAGATGAAACCATAATCATATTACATCATATCAAAGTGCACATACCATAATAAAATTTCAAAAATGTTACAACTAATATTGGTGAGTCAGGAGAAACTTCAGCTTTCAAAAACAAAGCCAATTAGACTGGCAACATTGAAAATTAAATCCTTAGCAGTATTTATGTTAAGGAAATTTTTTAGATGCAAGGATTCAAAGCACATCAACCATGTGGCACAAATGATTGAATCATAGAGACAATCTATAGCAATGAAAGATTCTAAAAATTATTAAATCCCTAGCAGTTTTTATGTTAAGGAAATTTCCTTTAGATGCAAGGATTCAAAGAACATCAACCATGTGGTACAAATGATTAAATCCCAGAGACGATCTGTAGCAATGAAAGAGTCTGAAAATTATTAAATTCCTAGCAATATTTATGTTAAGGAAATTTCCTTTAGATGCAAGGATTCAAAGCACATCAACCATGTGGTACAAATGATTAAATCCCAGAATGATCTGTAGCAATGAAAGAGTCTAAAAATTATTAAATCCCTAGCAGTATTTATGTGAAGGAAATTTCCTTTAGATGTAAGGATTCAAAGCACATCAACCATGTGGTACAAATGATTGAATCCCAAAGAAGATATGTAGTAATGAAAGATTCTAAAAAGGTAGAGAGAGCTACATTGGTGACTCAGGAGAAACTTTAGCTTTCAAAAACAAAGCTAATTAGGCTAGCAGACATGTGGATCAGCCTAGGATTTATTGGAAGAGGAAGAAAGATGAATGGAACTCTGGAGGCCCACCATAATGGATTTCTGTATTCAACCATAAGAGCAGAAGAGAGAGATGATATTATGTATCAAAACATTAAGCATGCATTCTTCTAGCCAGCGGAGAAGGAGATGATTACTTTAATTCATTTTCATTTGCATAACCATATCATGGCGTGGGAACCAAGAAGACAAAGGATGCCCAGTTTATGTGGAGGTAATGGATGTGGTCCAAACTTTAGGAGGGGCAAGAAGGTCAATGTATGATCTCGATGAAAGTGAGGAAGAACAGAAAGAGAGGGATAGGAAAAAGAAAATCAATGCAGGGTTTCAAGGATTTATCAAGCAAGTAAGAGAGCTATGGGAGCAGCCTCATCTAAAATATTTTGAACTAGAGTTTGATATACCATTTAGAGAGCTTGGTTTTCATGGAAGAGGAAGAAAGATGATTACTTTCCTTCATTTTCATTTGCATAACCATACCATGGCGTGGGAACCAAGAAGACCAAGGATGTCCACTTTTGTGTGGAGGTAATGGATGTGGTCCAAACTTTAGGAGGGGCAAGAAGGGCAATGTATGATCCTGATGAAATTGAGGAAGAACAACAAGAGAGGGACAATAAAAATAATATCAATGCAAAGTTTCAAGGATTTTTCAAGCCAGCAAGAGAGCTATGGGAGTAGCCTCATCTAAAATATTTTGAACTAGAGTTTGATGTACCATTTAGAGAGCTTGGTTTTCATGGAGTTCCTTTTAAAGCCTCTACTTTTATTGTTCCTATGGTAAACTATTTGGTAGAGTTGGTGGAATTACCTTCCTTAGTATTTTCTATTAGTGAGATTGAGATGGTTAACCTTGAGAGAGTAGCACTTGGGAAAAAGGAATTTGATATGGCTATTTTTTTCAAAGACTTCAAGCGGGATGTACTCCGCATGTACGTCATTCCTCAATCTTTGCTTGATGGCATCAAGGAATGGCTGAACTCCATGGATATAAAGTATTATGAAAGCAAAATGAACTTGAACTGGCGGCTAATTTTGAAGACTATTACTAATGATCCAGATAAATTTATTGAGGATGTTGGTTGGGAATTTTTGAATATGGAAGCTAGTGATTCTAATTTTGATAATTCAGAAGAGTCAGATCAAGGATATGGAAGAGGAATCAAAATCAGATGAGGAAGTTTCAAAAGATGAATCTCTTGTAGAGTCAGAGGAGGAAGAATAAGAAGAAGAGGAGGAAGGTAAAACATGGGATGAATTAGAAGCCGAAGCCAAAAATGAAAATAAGGAAAAAGGAGATGAGTCTAACAGTGAAGAGGAAAGGCGGTAACGAAAGGTAAAAGCTATAGGGAAGTCTCAGGCACCTAATATTAGAGATTCAAGAGGAATGCCTACCAAGAGGCATAAATTCAGATGAATTAAGTTCATCTACATCCTTCAACTATCAATTCATGCACATAAATGGTCATCTTCTAATCATAATATTTGAGCTCTATTTACTCATCCTATGCATCAATAAACAACTCAACACAAGAGATGAAAATTGACATATTAACACAACAATATACAACTAAGTTATTGAAACTCAACTATTGATACCACATTCTACATCCAAATTACAAAATCATTTCACTTTTTGTTTTGCAACATATTCTTTTCAAATTGCTTTGGATGGCAGCCATATTTCTCCTCCTGTCAAAACATGGCACATGGACTAGTTAAACTAATTAATATGCAATCATTTACTTTTTCCAAGGAAATAAAAAAAATATCATTGAACATATTAAATATACTTACAAATGTATAGATCAAGACCTGTAAACCTTTATGGCCACTACGATGCATGGCACATACTTTCTCAAGCCTAGCATTGGAGGCCTTGTCCTGAAACATATACTAATTTAATTTAACTATGCACAAATAAAATTTAAATATCATTTAATAATTTTATATAATATTATGAGAAAATTCAAATACCAGGGTACTCTCCTCACTGGACTTCCTTCGTGCATCGGACTTCTCATATGCTTTTACAAGATCTTCCCATACTTTCACACTTACATCAATTGGCCTTTTTTTCTACCTTAGCTCGAGAGGGATTATTTTTATCTTCTTTGTTTGGTTGCATTGAAATCTCTTGTAGTTTTGAGAAATTCATAGCTTTATCTTCTTTACAGACCAACCTATGCCAAATTGATTCTCCATGTCATGGATAAGTCCTTTTTTTAGGTGCATGGATATCTTTGAGAATGGAAAATGTAGATGTTCTTTGAACCGTTGAAGGCATGATTCCTTCAACCTACTCACAAAATTTTTCCTAATATCTATCATTTAGACTTCCCTTGAAACCACCTTGTATTCTATCTTCGTATTGTAGCTACCAATGCAAGATAGAAAACATGGTGTGGTGGAAGAAGTCTATGTCCTAGGAGTGGAAGTCTCAACTCCTTGTTCCACATTCTTAGAGTTTACTGTCACTGATTTCCTCCTAGATCTTTTCCTCGATCCAGGAGTGGTTGGGGAATCAATTGATTCCCCAAAACACAATTGATTTGTTTGCAATATTTGAGGGGTTTTACCAGGTTGTTTTTTATGTATCTAGAAAGTTTTGTCCAGTCCACATTAACCAATTTGTTCACTGCCTCTACCCCCGATATGGAAGCCAATTCATCTTTATCTATGTCAGTCTCATGTCCCTATATATATATATATATTTAAATTTAGAAATAAAAAAATAAAAAGTAAAATTCAAAGAAACAATGGAAACATTTAAAAATCTATAAATTGACAATGAATTACCTCATTGTGGCCAGAGTTTGCTGACAATGCTTGCTTCCCTACATTGCTTGACATTTTGAGGCGACCTAGGGAAAATTATTTTCATCTAGTATGTGGAGGAAAATGGAGTACACACTATCAAGTATGAAAGTTTTCGTCCAATTTGTGGTATGAAAATTTTGTTTTTTGGGAAAATATGTTTGTTGGATTTGCTTAGTGTTGATTACCTAGGGAAAATATTTTTGCTCAGTTTGCTTAGTGTTGATAACCTTATCATGAAAACTCTTCCATAATTCAATCTTGCACAAATTTATCATGGCATCAGTGACTATGGCACAACTGGGCAAAACCAAGCGATTTCTTCATTTATTTTCAGCAGTTGCTCAACAGTGACTAACCCAATTCCCAGATTTTCCAAGTAGATCACTATTTCCTTGATACCCAGGTTAGGGAAAGAATACAGAGGCATCCTTGCTTCGTGCTATAATATTTTGAGACAAAGCTCAAATGGGTAGGGTAAATTTTTTTGTTGGTTTCTCAAAGGTTTTACAATTTGTAGGTTGCCTAGACTAGTTAGGCCACGGACCAGTTAAAAATCATGAATTCAAATGCAATACAAAGAGTAGTAAATAATCAAAAATTGTAACCTTACCTATGGTGTCACAAACTAAATCGAATTTCTCATCAGTTGATGGTAGCGCCCCACTCTCTTCCTTCGCGTGACGTTTTTCCCTTTTTTGTCGTCTGATTTCTTCCTTCACACAGGAAAGTTTTATATTTTCAATTTTGATTCATTAGTTGATGCTTTAGTCAGTGTTAGTTAACACCAACTTTAACGCCGACTATTGGTCGTTAATGTAATTTGTTTGGGATGTATAAGGTGGTGTCAAGTGCACCTAATTTAGCGCCTGTCATTGTTGTATAGTGACTATTTTCATTGTTGTGTATCACAAGATCCATAGTGTTGGAGATAATTCCAACTCCTGCCTTATTTTTGTGACCACCATTATCTCATGGCTCCTTCATCAACTCCATCTGGTAGAGCGATTTTACTGCAGTCCCGCAAGGTGCTTCATCCTTCTCAGCGGTAGTGTGGTGAAATATTTAGTGGTGGAACGTGAGTCTTCCTTTTGTTCTTGGCAGTGTTGCGGTGACTCCCGCAGTCCCACAAGTCTTCTACCATTGGTATGTGGTAGTTTGATGAACATCCCTGTCCTGCGGCTCCTTCATCAGCTCGGTGTGGTAGAGTGGTTTATACTGTGGACCCACAAAATGCTTTTTCCTTCTCGACCGTAGTGCGGTGAAAGCTTTGTGGCAACATTTTTATTCATAGAGGATGTCATAGAGAGAGGACATGGACGACGTAGAAATACTAAATCATTGAGAGGAAAATGGGTGGAAATAGATGAGACAATGAAATCTACAAATACAATAGAGGTAAGAAAAGAAAGCAACCTCAACCAAAGGAGGAAGGTGTTTATGAATTCACAAATGCTAAAAAAAATAGAGGAGATAAAGTCATTTTTTTATCCATGAGGCCTCTAAGGTCAAAATTATCGGTTGAAAATGCATAGGAATGGTGATTAAATGTGATTATATGATCAAGGGAAAATTTTGAAAATTAGGATAGCCAAAACATGATATCAATATGTCAAATATATGACTAAAGTGAGGTTTTGTGTTGGATAGCATATTTTTTGAAATGATGTAATTGGTGTACTAAATATTATTTAATATGTTGTGTATTATAGGTGCAAGACGAGGCCATGGCAATAGATCGTGTCATATCAAATGAGGACACAACGGATGAAGCAGGACATCAGGTAGTCAAATTTTGACTTAACTTAGGAAAAAATGATCTGATGGAATTTTGTGATACATCAATCTCTTTTCATAGTATTATTTAAATTTATAATGTATTATCCAATCTTGACATAAATTAATGCATGTTGTTGATTATTTTAGATGGAGATTGGAGCAAATGCAGAGCCTAAGCTCTCAACTAGCAAAAGAACAAGATATGTACATGGATGTGGACCTAAAACTGTTAAATCATGTAGACAATAGTGGGTGGAAAAGGATATGATAATGGATACTATAGACACAACAAATGATTGCACTGAGGAAGAGGTAGTTCAGGACTATAGTACATGGGATGAATACTTTGAGAAAATTGTTGTTTGTGGATTTTTTTATGTCATGGAAAGAAACATTTCAAATGAGCAATTGTACAAAGACATTGCATATATTATGAGCTTCTAGTCGATAGTATGCCTCCTACAATTGATTTAAATCCAATAGGAATTGTGGTGAGGAATTTTCCAATTTGATATAAATAACATGTATACTTCGTTTAAACATTGTTTTATATTATTTAAATAACTAATTTTTTCTTAATGGATACTTGCAGGATAAAGTTCTTGGTTTAAAGTTTCCTAGATCACCAACTTCCAGCCTAGAGGGCAATGATCATTTATCAGATGATACATCTAACAAAAATATGTGCCAATATACCAGCTTGGAAGATGAGGAATTGACAAGAACAAGTAACAGAACAAGAACCGGTGTGAAGATGCATAATTTGCTTAAAGACAAGGGGAAGGTGGACTAAATACCCTATGAGAATGAATGTTATGGAGATGATGACTCGCCCCTAATTTTGAGATCAATTTACAAAGAGACATTTGATCGTCAACTATATTGTGCTTGGCCTAGTGATCAACAACTACCTAGAGTTTACAATTTGTTTCAATTTTGGGGATACAACTACATGATACGACCCTCCAATATTCATGGAGCAAATCTAGGCCTCTTTATTGTCCAAAATGTACATGTGGGATCCAAACATAGAAACAATTCATAACAAACCACTAGGAGATTAATTTCATATTATGGTCCATCATATTACAGTGGTGAATGGAGAAGGCTAGCAAAATATAAGCCTAGCATGTCAGCATATGGTCTAAATTCAAATATGTATACACATTGTCTCCAATTGGAAAGTGGAAAAGAAATGAATAGAGGTCATCTTATGTATATAGATGGGCGTGCATACACACACAAAAATATTGTGGGATTTATAAATAGTAGTAAGGGAAGGTACCCTAATGTAAGATCAAATTGTCAATTTGTTGAGGTTATAAATGATAAAGATGGAGATATGGAAAGAGAGGTTGATAGATTGATAATGGTTGAGGCTATTATGGACCTTACCATTGGGGATGAGTTATTTATTGATTACCCCTTCTTAAAATACACTCTTACGTGAAAGAAGAGGGAAGAACAAGGTCTCCCTAAGGATGATCTTAAGGGCAGAAAACCAAAGAACAATAAATGAGTGTGGACTGATGTTTTATAAACTATGTTGTCAAAATTGTGTTTTATAGAAATTATTGTATAAAAAAGGTAGTCTATAAAATAATGTTCCATTATTCAATTGATGTATATATGTTCATAAAATTTATATAATGTCTAATATATGTATGTCGTTCATGTGCAGGTATTTTTCTATGAAGATATTTTGGACCCGACATGGATATTTATCATACATTATGATCCAAGATTAAGGAATGTATTTGACGATGCATTAGTGGATACTGATCAAAACAATGATGGCCAACAAAATGAGAGAGAGGGATTAGAGAACATAAAATAAATTGACATCTATGATGATGTTGAAGATGGTTATGTTCAGGCACAAGAATACAACAATCGAGAGTTAGATGATGTTATGGAAGACAACAATATAGATGGTATAGAAAATGATGATCCAAATACATCTGGTAACAATATAGATGGTCTATAGTTAAATTTCAATGATGATGAAGATGATGCAGGTCAAGATGAGGATGATGATAATATTAAATACTTGAAATAACATATGAACATTGACAATGATACACTGGATGACATTGTAGCAGATTATAATGTTAATGACCAAGACTTCTAAATTTTTAGAATTATTTGCAATCCATGTTTAAGAAAAGGATGATTCTTATGGCCTAGAATTTGAAATTCTTCAGTAATATTATGTTGTACTTGGACAATTGAAAACCTATTTTATTCTCCTAGCATAATTTTTTTTTTTCCATTATAATTCTAGACCAAACAATATTTGTAGGGATGGCCTTTTACACCAATCTTAATTTGTATGAAGTTCATGAACTTGTTTTCAAGCAATAAATTCCTTTCATAGATAGGAAATGTAAAGGCTTCATTTAAGAAAATATAAGTAGTCTCTTTCTGAGGGTAATCCACATGCAAAAACTAAAAAGCACATAAAAAAACAATTGTATAGTAGAAAATCATATTCAATTAGTTATGTCTTATTTTGCTTGCACACTTATCTGAAAGAAATAGCATATTCACCATACATTTCCCTTGACAAAGCAAACATGTGCTTTCATTTATTTTTACTGTATATCTCAGAAGTGAAATTGTTGTTACATAATAATGCACTGAGAAAATAATATATACAAAAAAATGCAAAGAAAATGTTTGAAATTTAACATGCAACCTACTATGTTGTGCTGAAAGGAATCAAGATTAATTGGGACAACAAATAATTTTATTTTTTTGATGATTGTACTTAAAAGTGAATAGGATATGAAAAGTGTGGACAATGATGGTGCTGAAATTGAAAACCTTGATTCTGATGATATTACTATTTTATGTCATTCGAGATAAAGAGCACATACAATTTTATATACATAGCAAATGAAGATTTAAAACTAGTAAACTAAAAATGTTAACACTGTAAGATTTTTCCTGAAATTCACATACTCACTTATAAAAAAGGGTGAAGCATTTTTTATTCAAACTATATTTTATTTAATAGACATAACATTAAAAGAATATTTACAAGTACAAGAATATATACATTGTTTCATAGAAAATAAGAAATGTTTCATAAAATATACAAGTACAAGAATATGTCATCATTATCATATCCTTAATTACCTATTGCAGTATCCTTAAATTGTTCAATCTTTGGTGTGAATTGTTGGCATAAAAAAATAGGATTACTTGGATGCTTCTTCCATTCATTTTGTATCAACATATGTTTGTGAAGACACAAAAGTTAATAAAATATTAATGCATGCAACTCACAATTATTTAAATAAGAAACTTTGTTAACTTTATTATTTTTAAATAGTTTCCATTTTTATGTTGAACATGTAACAAGGAAAAATAAGCTCAAATTTTCAAAAATATTAGCAGCACTACCAACATCCATAGTAAATGCTTTACTGTATCAGCATATTCATTCACATAAACACAGTATTGAGGCTCAATAACTGATATTCATTCAAATATAAGAAGAAATAAGTATGGAAAACATAAGAAAAATACAGAATGATAACATAGTCATGGAGAATCTCTGATAATAAGATGTTCTCCATTATATTGTTTCAATTGATATATATTAATAACATAAGTCTTCAAAATGGAAATGATATATGATGATGATAATTTAAAAATAGGCCTTGGTTTCCTATTTATATAGGAAGCAACAAGCTACAGGCCTTTTAAAAAAAGAAACGACCTTTCATAATTACTTCTTTTACTAACAACTATTTAATTAACATAATTAAGGAAATAACAAGACTTAAGACATTTTGACATATGGTTCCATTATTCAACATAGAAGACCTGTGATCATTGATCTAGAAAAGTATTCCTCTCCATGATGAATGTCCAAATGCTCTGGCCTCAGTGTCCTATTCTTCTGAAACCAACAATTATTTAATTAGCATAATTAAGGAAATAACAAGACTTAAGACATTTTGACATATGGTTCCATTATTCAATGTAGAAGACCTGTGATCATTGATCTAGAAAATTCTTCCTCTCCATGATGAACTTCCAAATTCTCTTGCCTCAATGTCCTATTCTTCTGAAACCAAATAATTTTCCTCTCACTGATACACTGTAAAATCTGATGGCCACTTATAATCTTGGATCTTTTGCATGTTTGCAAGATGATTTTTCCATCGACTATCTAGTAATGCCTTTGTATCATTGAAAAAATTTAGGTATCTCATACCAAGAATAATCAACCCATCCATGATTTGATTTAGCTTGGGAAGAATGGTATCATCATCCTCTTGTATATGAGTAACACACTTATGAACAACTTGAATGAATTCTTTCTTCCACTTATCCAAGTCCTTCAACTGATCACCATCTCTCACAATTTTAGGTATATACCACTGTTTCTAGGTATGAAATCAATCTATTCATGTTACAATATTTTTATCAAACCCTTTTAGATAATGAAACTCATTAGTAATCATCTTCACAGTTTGTTCAGTTCCCTTTAATGGTGTGGGTGCATCAAGAATTCTTTGTAGAACTTTGCATAACTTAGCCAAAGTGTGGTGAATAGGCTACCACCTTTTAAACAAAGGATCTAATACAAGCATATGTGTCTTTATTTGATCCATTGCTTGTTGAATTGTTTTATAACTATCAATGCAAATTCTCGAGTTTATCCATAATTGATTTTATCCTGTGCTCAAGAATACTTTCCATAACTATACAAATTAGTCTTTTCACTTCATCCTGGGTTTGATTGTTGGCCTTCTTTACATCATCCACTTCCTTCTTTGGATTTTTTACCTATTCTGCAGAAATATTCTTCACAATATCCATTGGAGCAATAGGAGGTTTGTATAACACCATCTCCTTGCTTTGTGAGGGTCTTGCTCCTCTTAATTGTTATTTCAATTTGACATTCTCCATGAATAGCTTATTAACTTCATCATTTAGGAACCTTTGTTCCTTTTCATACTCCTTCAATTTATCTTCTAATCCCTTAACAGTTGCTCGAGTGAACATGGCTAAAAGCATGGTAATTATGGTTGCCTCCAAAGAGGTGGTATCTTGTATTTTCCTTACCATCGCCGCCCCTTTCATCCCTTGAATTACATCCAATAATTTTTCCTTTTGTGTATTTTTTTGTTTGATCCATATGGAGATCAGGGTTTCAATCTTTGGGTTATACCTAGTTCCACTCACACCTTCATCGGAGTCAAATTTTGCAACTAGCATTGGATCTTCTTGAGTCTGCACATGATCAAGCAAAAACATTTTCTTTAATTCCAAGCCAAGGAAAATGAGCATATTTCTCTTCAAGACCATTTCTCTAGCCTTTTGGGGGCTAATGTCAATGTTGTCATCTCTTAATTCCTGGAAAGTCTGTGCTACCATTTTATTTTTCTCTGATTCTTCAATTCCTTCTTTAGCTGATTCCATCCTCTCTTTAAATTCTTTTATCTTCATCTTCACTCAGAAATCCTTAAACTCAGGAGTCTTAATGAATTCATCATCTTCTATGAATCTCCTAGTTGAAATTTCCCTTTCATCTTCATGTACCTTTGTACTTTTTTTTTCTACATCACCCATCCTTTCCTCATGTTTATGGGCACTAGTCTCAAGGATGGGCTGATCAACTTCAATATCACCTATCAATGACTGTAGTATTGTAGCCACTTCCTCAATATCACCCACCTCTTCAATATCCTCATAAGGTACTAATTGTTCAATTCTTTATGTCTTTTGTCTTTTGGGAGGTAACTACTCCATGGGAGGCTCAGAGGTTTCACCTAGGGTATGTTGATGTTATTTGCAGCTTCGGTCTACACTTCCCAAGAAAGATAATTTATATATATAAAGAAGCCGACCCTTATAAGTTCGCACTTTCCTTGAGCCGACTTCATGTTCCTTTATTTATCATTTATTGTATAGAGGCCGACCTAAGTCAAGAGGCGCCTTGTGTTGTATAAATAGAAGTTCAGTTTGTTATTGTCACAAGTCAAGTGTTAAGGCAGAAGTTCGCAGTTACCTTAAGAGAAGAAATTCGCATAATTCAGGAAGAACAAAAATCAAGGTTATTCATCATAATTCACATTCCTAGAAGAAGTTCATACTTGAGCAGCAGATCATCATTCTTGTAGCAGCAGACTGTTTTCAAGGAAGAGTAGATTCATTTGTATCTAAGCATCAAGGAAAAGTGCGAAAACATTAGCCATTGTTGGGCTATGTTGTAAGCAGATTTCTGTCACTATATTATCATATATAGAAGAGAATCATTTGCTGGGTTTTTCTCCCTCGAGTAGGAGGGTTTTCCCAGGGTATCTTGTTGTGTTCATTGTCTTATGTGTTGCATTTCTATTGAATAATTTGTTATCTAATCTGATCTAAGAAACACTAACATGGTATCAGAGCGGGTGTGAAAAAGATCGTGATCAGATTCAGATCTGTTAGTTTGCAACCCTCATTGTTTTTTTTTTTTCAGTCTACCTTCTAATTTTCTCAAGATGGTGAACAGTCTGAAAATCGAGGATAGACTCGAAGGGATCTCGAACTACACATCATGGAGGTTCAGGTTCATGCTAACCTTGGAAGAGAATGATTTGGCTGAGTTTGTGAAAACAAAAGTTCCCGAACCTGAGGGGGAAGAAGAGAAGCTGCAATGGAGAAAGAAAGACACTAGGGCAAAGAAAGTATTGGTTGATTCCATCAAGGATCATATTGTACCAATTGTCTTCAAGTTGGATACTGCAAGGGAGATGTTCAAAACATTGGAAGAGATGTACGAAATCAACAACACCAGTAATTCCCTAACCTTGAAACAACAACTACTTCACATTAAGATGGCGGAAGAAGAGTTTGTCATCACCTACTTCATGAAGATTTCCGAATTGAGAGATCAACTCTCTACCATTGGTCATATTGTTGATGACAAGGATTTGACCATGATTTCTCTCAATGGTCTTCCGCTTTCATGGGAGGCGTTCATTCAAGGAATCAGTGCAAGATCTGAACTTCCCAAGTTTGATCGATTGAGGATTGACTGCATTCAAGAGGAGTCGAGACTAACGGCAAGGGGCATTGGTCAAAGTTCAAAGAATGAAGATTTACATGTTCTCGCCTCTCATTCATCAAAGAAAGGAAAATTTTGGAAGAAAGGATTCTCTAAAAGGAATCGAGATAATGGGTCAGATGGTGCTCCTGAATTCAAGAAGAAATGGGACCTCTCTCGTGTTCAATGCTTTAAATGTGACAAATTTGGTCACTATGCGAGGGATTGTCCTACCAGGCCTAATCAGCATGCTTCATTTGTAGATGTGATTGAGATCTCTCCCCAAAATGATTCTAGTGAATTTCTACTCTAGTCATGGGCCTATGTTCAAGCTGTGAAGGTTGTGCACTAAGCGCAAGAGCAACATATCATACGATGTCCACCCTTCACAATATTTAAGAGATAAGTATTCCTTGCTTTTGATTGTATTTACTATTCTAGGGTAAAATTCAATTTGTTGAGTTATGCAATTCTGACATTATTTACTTAGGATTATGTGTGTCTAGTAAATAGTGATCACTGTAATAAGATTCTTTAGATTTATTCATTGCAAGTAGGATCATGCCAATTTGTGAAGTTTGTCTTTTGTTTTGCTAAGATTAGCTCTTCTGTGAAATTGAAAGAAAGACATGTCATGATTAATGAATTAATTATCTATTACTCAGGAGATTTTTTATTTTTTTTTGAAATCCATGAAATAAGTATTGCATGGTTGAATAATGTTCATGAATTGTTTTTTCATTGAGATAACCTGAGCATCAAGCAATCTCGAAGTCTTATCGAATGAAGAAATGATCAAGCTTGGAGTCATAGCTTGCAATCATTGGACTACATTGATGGCTGGAGATATCTCTTGAAGTCAATGTACCCTTCAGGTCATCATTGTATTCAAACTATGAAGGCTACGGATTGATCTGAGCTCAAGTACAACGTATCACACTATGTCCAGCATTTGGACCTATCGGAATAGTTAAAAAGATAAGTATTCTTTGGTTGCTGAGTTATATCATTTATTTATTCCTTGGATCTTGTAATTAAGAGAGATAGTAGATTATCTTGAATTGTGTTGTGTTCACTAGCATAAGATCTGTGGAAAAATTTCATTCATGATATAACTTGTACAATTCTAATCTTGATATTTCTTTGGATAATTATGGACTTTTAGTAATCTCTATCTAAAATGCTTCCTGGACAGGTTTAGGGAGAAGAAGATGATAAGAGATTACTTAGTGATGAAAAGCTTGAGGCATCTTGTGAAGAAGTCATGTCAACCAAAGAAATGATCAAGAGGGAGTAAACACTAGAGGGACTGAGTTGGTGGCTAGAGGGAGTACATCTCCAGAAGTCTTCTTTGCAATCTCTGAAGCCAGGATTGAGAGGGAGTCTCAGTATCAGTGTTCCTTTGTTTAATGAGTTCTTCTTTGAGAGAAGTTCGAGGTGAAATCCCTTGATAATGCAATTCTCTGTTGAGAGAGAGTTGAGGTGTAAGCCCTTGATAATGCAATGCAATTCTCTGTTGAGAGAGAGTTGAGGTGCAAGCCCTTGATAATGCAATTCTCTGCTGAGAGAGAGTTGAGGTGTAAGCCCTTGATAATGCAATTCTCTGTTGAGAGAGAGTTGAGGTGTAAGCCCTTGATAATGCAATTCTCTATTGAGAGAGAATTGAGGTGAAAGCCCTTGTTTCCACCCTCTGGGAGAAGCTATGGTGGATGTCATGTGTGTGACTCCATGACAGCATCATGTGAGGGAATCCGTGATGATTTTTTATTTTGTGCTTATGTATCACTCTCTGGGAGAGCCATGGTAAAAGTCACGTTGAGGTGACATCACATTGAGGTGATATTCTATTTTGTTTTCATTCTAATATGATGTGTCTTGTGCAAATGGAAGTTCATCCCTAGCTGAGAGGGAGTGTTGATGTTATTTGCAGCTTCGGTTTGCACTTCCCAAGAAAGACAATTTATATATATAAAGAAGCCGACCCTTATAAGTTTGCACTTTCCTTGAGCCGACTTCATGTTCCTTTATTTATCATTTATTGTATAGAGGCCGACCTAAGTCAAGAGGCACCTTGTGTTGTATAAATAGAAGGTCAGTTTGTTATTGTCACAAGTCAAGTGTTAAGGAAGAAGTTCGCAATTACCTTAAGAGCAGAAATTCGCATAATTCAGGAAGAACAAAAATCAAGGTTATTCATCATAATTCACATTCCTAGAAGAAGTTCATACTTGAGCAGTAGATCATCATTCCTATAGCAGCAGACTGTTTTCAAGGAAGAGCAGATTCATTTGTATCTAAGCATCAAGGAAAAGTGCGAAAACATTAGCCATTGTTGGGCTATGTTGTAAGTAGATTTCTATCACTATATTATCATATATAGAAGAGAATCATTTGCTGGGTTTTTCTCCCTCGAGTAGGAGGGTTTTCCCGGGTATCTTGTTGTGTTCATTGTCTTATGTGTTGCATTTCTATTGAATAATTTGTTATCTAATCTGATCTAAGAAACACTAACAGGGTATGCTCTATAGTTGCACCACCATCATGTTCTTAGAGATATGCTTCCTTCTTTTTGTACAAGTCATCAAATCTACCAATTATCAATTCTATCCTCTTGATGGGGTCCTTTTCCTCAACAAAGTATCCTAGGAAATCCTTGGGCCTCTACTTCGTTCTTTCTTCAAGCTTCTTCATATATTCCCATTTTCTCCTTCTACTAAATACATCATTATGAGTAATGTAGTTCCTTAGGACATCTTCTTCAAAATCCACTTGGTGTGGCACTATCATTTTGGTAAGAATATTGCACCTTATGTTGTTCATATGATTTTCAAGGTCAAAGGCTCTTTCTTTTCCAGATTTCAATGCATATCTTGTCTTCAAATAATACTGTAAATCCTCTAGTGTGTCTGAGCCTACAGTCCAATCTTCACACTTGGTTTAGTTTGGTAGGAAAGTGCCTTTCTTCTTCTTATGTATTACATCTTTCTCCATCCACATCATTTGCCACATAAATTCAAGAAATGCTACTCTGAGGGGCACAAATTTTGGTAGTATGCGTGGAGCAACATGACATCCATAAACTCTTATTATTGTAACTTCTGGGAGGAAGAACCAATCTCCAAAATTGTGTGTATGACCCTGCTCTGGTCTTAAAGCCAAAGGTATCACTAGTTCCAATATTCTGGTTGACAATCTTGGTATTGCATACCCAAGAACTCGAAGGATTTTGTGTAGAAATTCTTCATAGAATACAACAAAGCTTGAATTATTGCACCGACTGTCCTAAATATAGCACTATTTTTGAACAAGTGTGGGATTCCCTTGCTCATATAATGTAGCCAAGTCTATTATTTTATTCCAATGGTTCCTATTTTGGTACAATATTAGATGACACAATAGGGAATAGTGTCTAAATGTAATCGGTGCTCTATCCTCTATAACTTGGAAGAATTCATCATCTAACGCCTTCTCAAGGTATGAAGCAAATTCATATTCAATATTAGTTTTAGGGTTTTAAATTATCATGGCCATCATCATTAGGCCTATTGGCATTTTATCTTGAGCATCTATCCCCAACACTTGGCAAAGAGCTAAATATGTATTCATAAAGTAATATTGAAAATTTGTCAAATTAAATGGTTCAGTAGTGGTAGTAGAGATGGGGAATGTTTTGTTACCAATGCCTCTTTTCATATATAGGGGAAGCTCATCACTTCTATAAGTCTTTTTTGACCTAGCATAATCCTCCTCACTCTTCTATAGGTTTATCTTGGTCAGAGTCTTCTTGTTTAAGCCAAAACACTCAATGATGGCTTTTCTAGTTACTTCTACCAATACTGTGTTGTTTGGAAACCTTACTGATTTGGTAGTTGAGTGATAGTGTTTGGCTAACAGTCTGATAAATTCTACATCAACAAACATATTTGGGAAAATCAACCTTGCTATATCCAACATCCAAGTGTTTGACACTGGAATCTTCTCATTTCTCTTACTGTAAAAGTACCAAAATAGGTCCCATCCAAATTTTGAAATGAGGGCATCCCTACAACTTTGTGTGGTGTCCATGAGAAAATTCTTATTACCCTCTTTAGTAGACCCTGGAAGTATATCTAATATGGATTGATGGAGTAGTCTCTTCTTTACTTTAGGTTCTTCATCTTTAATTTTAGGCTGACTTTCTTTTACTTCTGATTGTTTTTTTTTAGGATGGAGTTCTTTCTTCTTTACTTTAGGTTCTTCATCTTTAATTTTCGGCCGACTTTCTTTTACTTCTAATCATTTTCTTTTAGGAGGCATGTTTCAATTTTCTCTACTATGGCTTTAGATGACAAAACCTTGAAATATTTTTTTAAATTAACAGATCTCTTTCAGAGATTTTTTGTGCACTTACTTGAGTATTTCACACTTGCAGGACTTCTTCTTCTCATATCCTTAGCTCCTTCCATGCTAGTGCACTGCAATTGAGTGTGATATTGGGAAAAATCACTTATCTTTGGATGGAATGGTATTCAATCATATTAGTTTTGGCAACTCTTAATAATTCAATAGCATTTAATTTAATAAAATCTAATAATTTAATAGCATTTAATTTTGGCAACTGATGTGATTTTCTACATTTATTGCTATAAATTTTAATGATGCCACGATTACCATACTACCGCCATCTCTTATTATACCCACTATGGTATGGCGGTGTTTTTCCCTTCCCTTCTACTGTTTACCGCACTACCACCTTGCTCAAGGCTTCTTGTTGCGGGGTTGTGGTGTATACCGCTCTACCGCATATGTTTCTCACCTTCCCGATGGTATAGCGGTGTATGCTTTTGATCATTACTTGAAGAGTGTCGATGAGACAATCTTATTTGTCTTACCAATATCTCATTGTCTCATCGACATTAGATCTTATGTTCCTCTTATGGTTGTCGGTGTCAATGAGATAAGTTAATATCTCTTGCCGATATGCCACTGTCTCATCGATATTTTCCTTCAGCGGTATTTCTTTATATATCGATGTAACTCTGCCATGTCAGGGAGACTTGTGATTATCACTATGGTATAGTGGTTTTTTTCCCTTCCCTTAAGTTGTTTACCGCACTACCGCCTTGCTTGAGGCTTCTTGTTGTGGGGTTGTGGTGTACACCTCTCTACCACATATGTTGCTCACCTTCCCCTTAGTATAGTGGTGTATTCTTTTGATCATTACTTGAAGACTGTCGATGAGACAATCTTATATGTCTTACCATTATCTCAATGTCACATCGACATTACTTCGTTATATCCAAGAGTTGTGTTTTTTCGTGCACTTGTAGATATACCTTGTCAATGTGACATACGTGATTCTCTCCTCGATATGCCCTTATCTTGTTGACATTTCACTAATTTACATCGTCGATGAGACATATAAATACATCTCTTCGACATAGGGGTGTCTAATCCAGTGCTAAACTTGAAGCCAAACCCGAAGCTAAAATCAAAGCTAAAGTTGGAGCTAAACACGATGCTAAACTTGAAGCTAAAGGTGAAGATCAAGGCAATGCTATACTCGAAGCTAATATTGGCACTAACTAGGGTGTTACTTTAGGCGCTAAGTAGTGCCTAAAGTACTACCAACTTGAATTGATCAGCGCAATAAATGCCAAATATTGTGCCATCTCAATAAATAGTGCTGATGTTTTCAAAAAATTGTCAAAAAATACATTAAAACTATGGGTGAAAGCAAAAAACGGAGAAAATCACAAGGATTTGTTGTAGTGGAAGAAAAGGAATTTAATATTCCTTGGGGAAAGGGGTGAGAAATTAAAAATTCCTCAAACAGTGTTGGATGAATAAAATGGAATTTAAAATTCTACTTGGGGATGTGGGTAGATTAAAAAGGAATTAAAAATTCCTTGGGAGGATGAGAAGCATTGATTGAAGGGTTGACCAAGGGGTAGATTAGGATAATTAATGAAGGATTAGAGGAAGGTTAGGTGGCTAATGGGGATTAGGTGCCCACTTTCAAAAGTTAGAGGATGTGACACCTCCTAATCATGGATTTGGAATGTGCACATCCCTAATGATGGGATTAGCAAGTGGATTAGGATTAGGTGTAGATTATGGGGGATGGGACATGTGAGGAGTTAAATAAATAAATTATTTATTTAATTCTTTGAAGAAATGGGTAAAGGGTAAAGTATTTAATTATTTAATTAAATACCTTAGGGGTTTAGAGGACTTTAGAGTTATTAATTAAATAATAGCAATATTACTTAATTAATGTGGATGAGAAGATATTTAGATGAAAAGGGATAAATTTGACCATACATAAGTGGTAAAATTTAGGTATCTAAAATTCTCAATCTAGTGGAGGAGGTTTCCATTTGGTATTATGGTGAGCTAAAACTTTAGAGTTATCAAATCCGTCATGTTCCAAGTGTACTCCCCATCTATTTACAATGCTATAATCCAATGCAAAAGGAGGGAAACTCAGAGGTTTCTAGTTGCAAATACTTTCCCATGTTGCTACTATTAGGTACTGTAGATGATATATTTGATGTGCATTGGACTAAACTTAATGATAGTTAAGAGTAGGATTAGTTTAAATATTTAAATGGATTCATTTAAATTTTTCAAGAATGTAAGGGGTAAATGAATAAGATGGCTTCAAGAATCTATGACTAAGTAAAGGTGGCTCATACTAGCAACTCATGACTCCCATTGAGACACAACTTGGAAAAGAGATAATCACTAACAAATGATAGGATAGAATGAATAAAATGAAATGCGGGATTTATTTTTTAAATATATGTGTATGCATATGTGTATCTATATATTATTATTATTTTATTTCTAAAATGCAATAGTTATTGAGATAAAAAATCAGTGATGATTTTGTAAACTCTTCATCTTTCATTGTGCACAAGAGGTATCTTATATTTGTTAGAAATGAATGAAACCACTAAAACATGGAAATATAAAGTATTGTTGTAAATAAAAAATTAAACTATACAATACCAGTAGAGATTTAAAACAATAAGAACCAATAATAAATAAAATTAGCAATATTCAAGATGCATACACATAACACATATATTTATGTGGAGAAAACCATTTTGAGTAAAAAATCTCCACCAAAAAAAGGACAAGTTTGTATTATTTGCAAAGAGATTACAATACATTCAACTTCCTTCAATCATGCATCCAATCTTATAGCATTTGTGTACCTAAAAAACTTATCATTGCGTCTCCATCTCAAGACCTTGATATATAGACTCATGGAGGCCCAAAATACCACCATAAATTACTATCATGGGTCAGAAAAAGGTTCCAAATTACCATGGTAAAAATGTATATGAACCTTAGATGTTAAACATGGACTCTTTCATGATTCTTACATAATCCCACTACTTTAGGCATGTCATATAATTCTTATAAATTAGGGGATACTCTTAGAAATTTTCTATAATTGACTATAAGAATAAACCAACTAATTTAGGCATCTTGAATACAATCCCTATAAAATAGGAGATAATCTTGCAAGTTGTCATAGACTAATAATAGTTATACAAATACTTTTTGGAATTAAAATAGCTCCTCAAATATTAGTTAACCATGCTTTGACTTTATCACCTCATAAATATAATGATTAAATATTTTTCATCAATGGACCCCCATCCCCTAGGAGTGCATAAACAAATAATGACATGGAATAATTAAATATATAGGCCAAGCTCTATTGTTCTTTATTACGATTCACCCTTAATTGTTGGTTCCTCAAGATCAAGCAACCCCAATTGGTGTAGGGGGAATAAATGCAATGGGTAACTTCAATATAAATGATACCCCACAACTATTTTAGCTTTTCTATTTGGTTGTTTAGCTCCTACTATAATTCTTCTTGATATATAGTTGTTTTGCTCCTCTGGTTTCTTATGTATTTGGTTTCTCCTAAGCCTATTCTATGTTGTTATGACTTTTATCTATCTTTTTATTTGTTTTGGTTTTATTTGGCCATCTATGAGGCCTTTTCAGAGCTATAATGGTTGTATTTAGTAATTCTTAGGGCCTTCTTTTGTAACTTTTATCATTACCTATTTAATATTAATATATTTTAGGTGTTTGCACCTTTCGTGAAAAAAAAATATAGGCTTTACAAAGTGGATGAGAATTTAATCCTAGCATCCTCCCACTTGACATCACACATTGTAAAAATACCCATATGAATAAAATAATAAACTATGTACAATAAATGAGGCATGTAGCCTCCTAGCACCAAGTGAACTTTTATGTGCTCATAGGTTTGGTAAGATAATTCTTAATATTATCTTGATTGTCAATATTCTTCAACTCAACCTATCCATTTATAACCATTTCTTGAACAAAGTGATACTAAATTTCCACATGCTTAGTCTGAGAATGATACGTATGATTCTTTTCTCAACACATTGCACTCTAACTATCACAATCAATCTGAACAATCAAAAACAATAATTTTGTACACGATATCTATAACTATAATGCCTCCTTAGAGGCATGGGTTTTTTTCTATATACTCTTCTTCAGTGGTGGATAAAAAAGCTATGGGCTACCTCTTACTCACACAAATCACTACACTACCAAAAAAAGTAAATATATACATTAGTGGACCTTCAACTATCCAAGTTAACTACCGAATTTGCATCAAAAACCCTATATTTCTAATATCTCATCCCCACTATTAGTACTAGAAGAAACCAAACAATAATTAGAAATACCATGCAAATATCTTAACACCCTCTTTGCATAATTTCAATCCTCTCTACCAAGGTTAGACATAAAACTATTCAATACTTCCATTTCTTAAGCAATATTTTTTTGAGTTCACACCATTACATACATCAAACTTCCTACATCACTAGTGTATGGAACATTATACATATCCACTAAATCGTCCTCAGATTTGGGACACATATCTAAAATAATCTTGGTGCCAATTGGTAAATGAATTCTAATTTTATTACAGTCCTACATGTTAAATATGTGCAAAATAGTGTTTAAATACTTTATGATAACCAAAGATTTATATTACCTCGATCCCTTTTGATCTCCATTCCTAATACATACATTTCTTCCTTCATCTTTAATGAAACTAAATTGATCTTTCATCTCACTAATCATATTTTAGGTGTGACAAAAAAATATCTTCCACATATAAGCAACAATTAGAAATTGATCATCAATACATCTAATGTAAACACAATGATCTTCTTGGCTTCTCACAAAACACAATTTCAAAATAAAAGAATAAAAATTTTGATGCCACATCTAGGGTGATTGTTTTAAACCATAAAGAGACCTTTTTTTACAAATCAAGTGTTCTTTCCCTTTTGCCTCAAAACCTTTAGGCTATTGCATATCAACTTCATCTTCTAGATGTGAAAGAAAAAGCTTAACATCTACTTGCTCAATTTCAAAATTATAAGGAGTTATGAATAAAATAAATATAATAGAAGATCATTTACTAATAGGTCAAAAAATTCACTAAAATCAATTCCCTCTCTCTGGAATAGCTCTTGGATACTAGTCTAGCCTTGTACTTTTATAATTAAATATCTTCTCAAGATTTATTTTTGTAGACCCATTTACATCCAATGACCTTCCTTCCCTTGGGAAAACAAACAAAATCTTGGTATCACAAGAGTCTAAATCCATCATCTCCTCCTACATGGCTAGTTTCCAAGACTCACTATCATCTATGAGAATCTATAGGATCTACATTCATCATATGTATTGAATAAATAAAATACACAATGGAAATTTGGTGGCCTATAGTTTTCAATTGGATTATATTTTCTTTAGATCTTCTCAAGGTAGGAGTAATGGGGTCTTCCTTTTTCTCTTCTACATGTTCAAATTCTTTTGTAATCATAGGTTCTTCTTCTCCAAAAATTTGACTTAAACCCTCTTCTTCTTATTCATCCTCAAATCCATCATTTTTTTCTTCCTAATTTGCATCTTCTTACTCTAAGTCAAAATTCACAATCTTTTTATTTATTTTTCTAGTTGTATAGGATCAAAAATAGCTCCAAGTTCCTTAAAAATCACATCTCTAGAATAGACAAATTTCTTGGTTAGAGGATTCTAAATCTTATAACCTTTAGCATTATCACCATATCTAACAAAGATGCATTTATGTTCTTTTGAATCCAAATTAGAATTATTTTCTTTAGGAACATGAAAAAATACTCACAACCAAAAACCCTTAAATATGAAACATAAGGTTTATTACCTATATATACTTCATAAGGTGTTGAAACAAGATCCTTACAAGGAGATCTATTTATCAGATAAAAAATTATAATCATAACTTCTTCCTAAAATAATTTGCTCAATTGTGTATCACACAACATACTTTTGGCTCTTCCCATAATAGTTTAGTTCATCCTTTCTATAAAACCATTTTTTTTTGGTGTATATGGAGGTTATCTTTTGTCTTATGATACATGCATTCTTACAAAACTCAAATAAAAATTTCTTAGAGAAATATTCTCCTTCATTATTATTTCTCAATACTTTGATGTAAAGTTTTGATTCATTTTCTACTAATAATTTAAATCTATTAAACTTGGTAAAAATTTTATATTTATGTCTCATAAAGTAAGCCCATTTAAATATGGAAAAATCATCAATGAAGGTAACGAAATATCAATATTTTTCAATTGATTCATTATCCACAAGAACACATCCATATGAATAATTTCTAATTTATTTTTCACTTTATTTCTTCCTAAAGGAAATGACTCTCTATTTTATTTACCAAACACATATTTCTCACAAAAATCAAAGTTCTCATCAGAATAGGAAAAACCACTCAACATTTTTTTATTAATAATAGTTTTCAAATCATTTTCACTAATGTGGCCCAATATACAATGCCACAACATACATGCATTTTTAACCTTCTTTGTCACATAGGTGGATTTAAAAATAGTAGTGGCATCAAGCCTAAATAGAGTTCTCATACTTGTTCCCTTCACTACCATCAAGCTTCCTCTCACCAATTTGCAACTATTATTTTTTAATGTTACACACATTCTTGAATCATTCAACCTTGAAATAAAAATAATATTTGTAGTCAATCCAAGAATATATAAAACACCAAGCAGGTTTTTAATCCTCACATAACTAAAATAAAATTTTATATTTCCTTGTCCATAATCAAATATGTAGTGTTATCCCGAAGATAGACATTACCTCCATCATATTTTTTGTATGTACAGAACCATTCCTTATGAGGATTCATGTGATAAGAGAATATCGATTCAACCAGCCAACATGTTCATAATATACAATTTTACATGCAAAAAGTAAAACCCCATCACTTACATCAAATGAATTTTTTTATAGAGGAATCCCATTGTTTATTTTTTATTTTTCATTCTATCTTAGCATGTCCCCTCTTTCCATAGATCTAATACTTGGCTATGTTCTTCTTTCTAGGAGTCTTAGAACTACCCTTTGATTTTTCCTTAGGATCCTTTAGATCTCCTTTTGGTCCTATTTCCTTTAATAACCTGGGTTCCTAATATTAAGATCATCCATTGAGCTATCCATAGCTTTGTTCCTCATTTCCTATGACAACAAAGTTGTAACAAGGGCATCCAACTTTGGATCTTTGATATTAGCACTAATAGAAAGAATGAAATTCTCCCATGAATTGAGCAAAGAAAAAAGTAGCATTATGAATTTATATTCTTCCTTAATCTTGACATCAACATTGACTCAAAATTACATTAAAATTATTTAAATTCTCATCAATAGATTCATGTTCCTTCATCTTAAGAGAAAACCATTTTATTTTAAAATAAAGTTTGTTTATCAAAATCTTGGCTTGATAAATTTTACCCAATACTTTACATAAAGCATATGTGGTAATTTTTTCATAGACATTCAATAAGACAAAATTAATAAAACATACTCAAATTGTACCACATGATATCTTTCTTCAAGAAGATCCTCCATTTTTAGCTTTCACAACTCATAATTATATTGTTAAATTTTTCAATGTTCATCTGAGATGTAGATACAACCATAATTTCCACACACAAATCTACAAAACCAAAACTCCAATTGTAGCACAAAAAAATTCACACTTTCACCTAATAAATAAAATTGGCTAGGCTCTAACACCAAATGTTACAAATGAAGGAAACCACTAGAATATGGAAATATGAAATATTATTGTAAATCTGAAATTAAATTGTAGAATAATATTGGAGATTTAAAATAATAAGAACCAAAAATAAATAAAATCAACAATACTCAAGAGGCATACACATAATACATAGATTTACATGGAGAAGACCCTTTCAAATAAAAAACTCCACCAAAAAAAGGAAAATTTGGTATTATCTACAAAGAGATTACAATACATTAAACTTCAATCATGCATCCAATATAACAAAATTTGTGTACCATATACATCTTCTCATTATGTATCCATATCAATCCCTCAATATATAGACTCATGGAGGTCCAAAATGTTGGAATTTTGACCTTGAGAAGATTGGTGGGTGTATGACAGATGATGCTACTCTATTGTCATTGATGTCAACATTGTTGTAGTAGATCAACATTGATAAATTTATAGTGTTTTATGAGCATGATTGAATATATTAATGAAAACCCATTATATAATTGCAGTATAATAGGTTTGGAGCAAATCAAATACTTTACAAAATTGCCTAAGTCCCAGAGTACAATTTTCAGTGTACAGTGAACCTGTTTTGTGGTCCACATTGCTTTGCTATGAAGAATCTGGTTATGAAGTTCAAAGGAAGTTTGGTGAATTTCAAAGGAATCAAAATCTAAGGCTTCACATCTTGAAGGCCTCCACGGTTGAAGTTGGAATTGACAAAGTATTGTAGTATTACAGTGACTGAGTACTTGTTTGGAATGCACTGCATTCCATTATGGATGTGTGTATTGCTATGTAGTTTAGAGGGAGTGTTTACAGATGCTATAAGTTTCTTTGTTCCACATGGAAAGTGATTTTATTTTATGCATTTCAAATTATGGATGAACAATTAGTTCAATTCATTGTTGCTTCACCAACGGTGCCAACCTAAATAGTTTGAGGTCGTGCAGAGTTAAAGTAAGTTTGGATCAGAATTATAGGAATAATTATAGGTCCTTGCCAACCTATTTTTATGTGACACATTGTTTATTATTTTGTGAAGCATGTGTCATTGATTTTTGAGCATACATATTGAGGTATTACATGATACATCTAATTAGGCTGACCTAATTTATGTTTTTGTTGGAAGTGATATATATAGAAAGTTAATTCCTTGTGTGAATTGAAATAATTAAGTGTGTGAGTTCTAAAGCAGAGAAAAGTGTGAAGAGATTGATAAGTGGTGAAAGCATGAAGTGTGTTCAATCAATTTATAGAGCTTAATTGGAATTATCTTTAGTATATTTTAGATACATTGTATCAGTTCAAATATCTAGTAGTGAGCCATTTTATAATATCATATAACCGATTATAATATATTGTGAGCTAATCCTCACCATGGTTTTTCCCTTTTTGGGTTTTCCATGTAAATATGGTGTTCTTGTATTGTTTGATGTGATGCGTGCTTTCTATGTTCCTTTCCATTACATAAAAGTTAATGTGGTGCATTGAATGGAAGTTTAAAGTTGATAAGGTTAATGAATTTCATTGAATATTGATTCACCCCCCTCTCAGTATTCCAGGTGTTCAATAATTGGTATCAAATCTTGGTTCCTCCAATTGGCTTGATCGTTGAGGTAGATATTGGAGTTAAACACATGGCTTCAAGGAAGTATTGTATTCCTTTGAAAGAGATTATCCCTGAAGGGTTTATTGAAGAATATTGTATAGTTGATATGGAAGGAGAACTCAAATCAGCTCTTGATGATTTCGATAAAGTTGAAGCTAAGAACATAGATCTGAAAAAGGATATTAACGATACAAATGAGTGTATTAAGAAGTTGAGAGAGAAACTCAAGAATGCTACAAATACAATCAAGGATCTTAAACAATCAAATGAGACTATCACCAGCCTGAAAGTGCAAATTGAAGAAGGTAAAAGAGTTGAAGACTACCTAAATGCTAGACTGAGAGATAAATCTGAAGCATTCTCAAAGCTTGAATAAGAGGTTGTAACTAGGAGATTAGATCTGGAGAATTCAAAGAGTCAAGATAATAAATTCAAGAAGAGCTCTACAATACTTGATGAGATGATTGTAAATCAGAAGGAATAGAAGGACAAAGAAGGATTGGGGTTTGAGAAAGGAGAAATTTCAAAGGTAGATCAAACTCCAAACAATGTTGAGAATAATAATGACAAGAAGAGTAATGGTGTGAAGGTCCACAACCAGAAGAAAGAATTCAAAAGGCCTCCTATTAGATAAGAAAATGCACAAAGGTATTTATATTTCAATGGTTATTGTTATTCCTGCAAAAAAAATGGACATAAAGCTATAGATTGTAGAAGCATAATGAATTCAAATTCTCAATCATTTCTTGATCAATGCTATACATGCAATAAATTTGGTCATAGAGCTAATGAAAGTAGAAATCAGATGATGAATGGTTAAATAATGGTATGTGGTTTCAATCTTTCAATGGCTATTGTTATACATGCAATAGATTTGGGCATAAGGCTAATGAATGCAAATATAGAAAGGCTAGAAGTGAGCTTGTTCAAAAAGGTGTCACATGTCACAAATGCAACAAACCAAGACACATAACAAGGTTCTGAAGAAGGAAGAATGTGAAACCCTTTGTTTCACTAAATAAGAATGTTTCGACAAAGAATGTGGATCCAGTGGATATGAAGAAGGAAATGGACAAGATCTGGAAGAAGAATGAAGAGAGTGATGTGAAGAATGAGTTTGTTCTAGCTCTTGGTGTAGATGTTTCCTCTGGAATCTAGATGAAGAGCTTGGTCTCAAGGGGAATTTTATAAGAATGTATTTAAGCCCTTGCCAATATATGGTGTTGATGCTTTCAACATGAAGATATAATATGTAGTTTGATGAGCTCGATCTATTGGTGAAATCATCAGTGAAAAATATTTTGTTGTAGAGATTTATGGAGTATTTCAAGGTGCCTATGATGATATATTTAGGGTTTTTTAGCTTTTTATCTAACTTTGAGTCAATGCATTTAATGTATTTTAGGTCATTCAAAAGGTGTTTATAAGTGATTTCGCATGTGATTTTTTTTTTTTAATTGTGTATTCGAAGAGTGAAGAAAAAAAGAGAGGTGAATTGAAGAAATTCCAAATTACCCTAATCAATAAAGGATTTAAAGTTACTTATAGTATCTTGCTTAAACCTAGTTTCAAAATTTGTTAAAATGTCTATTCCTCAAGTAGCTGATGTTGTGGATTGACCAAGACCCAAATTCAAGAAGCACATAGATAAATCCTTGATGATGAATCTAGAAGGTGATTTTTCACATATTTCTTATGGTGAATTACATACTAAGGATGTGACCTATATATATTCCTCAAGTAGTTGATGTTGTGGATTGAACAAGATCCAAATTTAAGAAGCACGTAGATAAATCCTTGATGACGAATCCAAAAGGTAATTTTTTTGCATATTCTTTATGGTGTATTACATACTAAGGATGTGAGGATTTATATTCATACAAAATTGGATGAGTATAATCATGAAAACTTGGGATAATTTTGGGTGAATGAGCTAACAGGTGAGTATTTTGAATTGGAATGAAAATATGGAAGTTTGATGAGGAAGAAACTAGATGTTTGGAATAACTTTCCTATTTTTTATATGTTATGAATGGATTAGATATGTTTTGAGAATAATTCATGACCGATTTATTTGGTTAGACCAACCATACATGATCAACAAGAAATATATTAAGGTTGTGACATGGTTATGCTCAACCGGACCAATTCCAACTCTTAAATTTGTGAATAATGAAGTGGTGATGAAGTTAACTAGTACAAAATTTGATAAGAGAGCCCTAACAATAAAGGATATATAATAACCTATAGTAAAATATGCATCTATGATGATAGGGTATAATATTTTCTTCACGAACAAGGAAAACTATGTTTTTTCTATAGCAATCAATACTACATATGACATGGTGAAGAAAGGCTTGGATTTTGACCTATGTGAATTATTGAGGCAACAATTACTAGAAAATATTTAGAAGACCAAAGATTCTAGGTACCCCTTCTGTTATGGTACCTTGATTATATGCTTACTATTTTACTTTCTTAGAGGACCTAACACAAAGAACATAGTGTGGTTGAATAATGTTCTAGTTGCTACACAAATCAAAGACCACTTGAGAAGATTGGATAATGAAGATTCTCAAAAAACTACTTGTTGGGATTTATTTAAAACTTTCCAAGAGAATATGCAAGCTAGAGTAAGGGTTCCTAAGAGTGTTGTTGAGAAGTATTAAAAATGCATTATCTTCATGGTCAATAAAGATTTTTGCATCATGAAAGTTATTGAACCTAGGACATTGTGGGTTCCTGAAATGGGGTATGAGGTAGTAGAAGATGTGATTATCGGTTTGGTAGAACACATGTTAAGTATGCCTAGAGATCCTAAAGAAGGAATATATAGCACACATGAAGAAAAACTAAGTGCATTACATTTGGAGAAAAAGCAGAAGGAGATCATAAAAATGTTGAGAAGATGAAGGCACAAGTAGTAGAAGTGATGGGTCTACCAAAAGGCCTTGTGTAAAAATCCAAAGGTATATCTACCCCTCCGATAGGAACTCCAAGCACAAGGAGGTCAAGTAGGACCTCTACTCCCTCTTTGGTTGCCCCTATGTCCTTTGAGACTAAATTTGTTGTTGGAGCTCAAAGGAAAAATTCAACCAATGCCCCTATGAAAGAACAAAGTGCCTTGTAGAGAAGAATAAAAAAAATATACAAGAGAAAGGTATGTTGGGTATGATGATGAAGAAGAAGGACCTAAGTTGGTCTAAAAGAGGGAATCTGATATCTCTCAAGAGACAAGTGCAAAGAAAAATAAAGTAGATATTTTTTATACCAATAGTGAAGAGGAAGTCAAGAAGCAAAAGGAAGTATTCAAAATACATGTGAGGGAGAAGAAGTTCAGAAAGGAAAAAAATCCAGCCAAAGCTAAGGGGAAGAAGAAAGAAAAATCCCCTCTGGAAAGAAAAAATAGCCCTCTACGGCTAGATGCACTATTTAATGGTATTGTTGAGAATGGAATGCTGGAAGAAATTGATAAAATGTATTTAGGTTGTGATGAAGTATACAAGGCTACAATAGTAAAGTACATCGTAAATTTTTGTACTAGCTTGGCACAAATTGAAGATCAATTACCAGATGATTTGAAGAATGCTTTGAGTATGAGGAGACAAGAGGCAATAGATGGGGATGCCAAAATAAGGGAGTATGCACTAGAGAATATTGGATCTTCTCTTTCTAAAGAAGATAAAGCTAGATTGGCACAATTGTATAATAGAGAGTTTAGAAAAAAAGAAAGAGTCAACACCCTAATGAGCAGGGATAAGGAATATGTAGAGAGGATGAAAAGTAAGACACTACAAAAGTTAGAACTTGCTAAAGAATTAAGTGTGTCTCCAAATATTGGAAGTGAAATTTAATATGCCACAAATTTCCAAAACGTTAATGAACCTATTAAGCATGCACCAGAACATGAATCTACAAAAGAAGACATTCAAGAAGATGTGGTAATAGATAGTGTCCCTTCAGATGTGGAGAACAAGGTTGCAGAGGAACAAAAAAAGAAGATAATTATACAATATTTCAACTGAGGGATCTAGTAAGTGCAAGAATTACCTCCTTAACTAATGTAGTGGCACATGCATAAAATTAGGCACAAAAAAATGCAATACCCAATTCACTGAATGAAGGAGATGACCTCCTTATGCAATTTGAAAACTAGATCAGCATTCTTACCATCACCAAGAAGAATTGGGAGGCACACCTTGTGAAACTGAAGGTGTCTTACAAGAATTTTTTCCCTCCTCTAGCTGATTATGTACATTTCTATTTCATTATGCATTTCATATTTCTTTGTACAAATGTGGAAGTAGTAGACAATGTTGTAATACATTTTTTATCAATATTGATGGATAACCTTGTAAGGGGGGGCTATTCTCATTTGTACATATATATGTTTGCAAATTTTTGGATTGTTGCACATTGGAGTAAAAAAATAAGGGGGAGAAAAGTTGAGATAGTTTGCAAATTTTGATTTTGAGAGCCCTTTTCCCTTGATGTCAAAGGGGGAGAATAGTTTGGGCATGTTGCCATCAATGACAAAGGGGGAGAGTGTTATAATTTTTTCATTGAGAAGATTGATGGATGTATGGCAGATGATGCTACTAAGATGTTGTCATTGATGACAATATTGAGGTCAACATTGATATATTACTAGTGTCTAATAATCATGATTAAATGTAGTGATGGAAATCCATTATATAGCTCCAGTATTGTTGGTCCAAAGTAGATAAAAAAATTTACAGAATAAGTCCCAAAGTACAATTTTCAGTGTATAGTGAACCTATTTTATGGTCCACATTGCTTTGCTATGAAGAATCTAGTTATGCAGTTCAAAGGTAATTTTGGTGAATGTCAGAGGAATCAAAATCCAAGGTTTCTCATCTTGAAGCCCTTTGCAGTTGAATTTTGAATTGATAGAGTATTGTAGTTTTACAATGATAGAGTACCTATTTGGAATAATCTAGATTCCATCGTGGATGTATTTCTTGCTATGCAATTTAGAAGGAGTGTTTATGGATTTCAGAAGTGTCTTTGTTCTATGTAGCAAGTGCTTTGGAGGTACGCGTGTCAAATTGTGGATGAATAGTTGGCCCATTCTATTGTCTCTTCACCAGTAGTCCTAACCAAAAGGGTTTGAGGTCGTGTGGAGTTAAAGTAAGTTTGGATCAAAATTATAAGAATAATTATAGGTCCCTCCCAACCTATTTTGATGTGTCACATGTTTTGGATTATTCTGTGAAGCGTGTGTGGTTGAATTTTGATCTAACAGATTGAGGTATTGCATGGCACATCTAATTAGGCCAACCTAATTTGTGTTTGTGATCGAAGTGATATATATACAAATTTAATTCCTTGTGTGAAGTGCGGTATGAGATGATGTGATGCAAATTAATTAAGTGTGTGAGATCTAAAGCAAAGCAGAGTGCGAAGAGGTTGATAAGTGGTGAAATTTTGAGGTGTGTTAATTCAATTTACAAAGTTTAATTGGAACTATCTTTAGCATATTGTAGATGCATTGTATCAATTCAAATATTTGGAATTGAGCCACCCTCTTTTCTATCCTAGTATTGAGTTATTTCTTCTATTCTCTGGAGAGTGAATCCTCTAGACAATGAGTCCACTTGGCAGTGAGTCATTTTGTAATCTCTTATAACTAGTTATAATATATTGTGAGCTAATCCTCACCATGGCTTTTTCCCTTTTTTGGTTTTTCTATGTAAATATGGTGTTCTTGTGTTCTTTGATGTGATGCATGCTTTCTATGTTCCTTTCCATTACTATAAATTTAATGTGATGCATTGAATGTAAATTTAAAGTTGATAAGGTTAATGAATTTCAATGAATACTGATTCACCCCCCTCTCAATGTTCTGGGTGTTCAACACAAAATACCACCATAAAGCCTTACCATGGGTCAAGAAAATATTCTAAAATAATATGGTAAAAATAGATATGACCCTTACATGCTAAACATAGTCTTTTTAATAATTCTTACACAATCCCACTACTTTAGGCATGTCATACAATCCCTACAAATGAGGGGATACTCTTAGAATTTTTCCATAATTGACTAAAAGAATAATCTCACTAGTTTAGCTATGTTGAATACAATCCTTATAAAATAAGAGATACTCTTACAAGATTTTGTAGACTAATAATAGTTTTACAAATAATTTATTAGATTATCATAGCTCCTCAAAAATTAGCTAACCATGATTTGACCTTATCACCTCATTAATATAATAATAAAGTATTTTTCCCCTATTGGTGGGCTCTATATCCCTTATGAGTGAATAATAAAATAATGACATGGAATAATTAAATATATAGGATTTATAAGATGGTTGGCACCTAAATATTACCAACATTGTTGACATCTTACTTTACTAGATATAGACCTTTCCATTCCTCATGAAATTTTGTTTTATTTTTATGCCTCTTGTAGACAGTAAAAATTGGTCTAGACCTACGAGTACCATTTTTGACATAATTCTAATGTTTATGGTCATGATTAAATAATATTAATTATTTAATTATTTTCTCAATACATCTTTCTTCTATTAATTAAATAACCTCAATTATTTAATTAATTCATTATGATCTTTATTTAACCTTGATTAATTAAATAAATCATTATTTGTTTAATTATGTCACTAATTAATTAATTCTCTTTCTAAATTAAATAATGTATTATTTAATTTTCCCTTTTATCATATTTCGACTATAATTAAATATTATTTTTGAATTATTTAATTATTCAATTAACCTTTTCAATAATCAATTGAATAAATCAATATTTATTTAATTAAATCCTCAAAATTTTGAATGTTGAATTAAATAAACATTTAATTCATAATAATAGTTATTCCTGACACATTCTTTTATCACCTAGTTATCTAAGTAATCACTCATCACCTAAATCAAGATCTATTTGAATCAATCAATTATCTCCTGATTCAATATCTGATCATCTCTGCGAAGAGACTCTCTGTCATAATCAATCAGTCTAATTCTCCTGCATGAACATATTTATTAATTAAATATCTTTATTTAATTAATTCATTCATTTGAACAGATCGTTATCCAAATTCTATCTTTATCCTTTTCATTCAAAGTCTTATTCTTCTATTTTCGAACACTTTTAACTAAATATTAAATTATTTATTTAATCTTGATCTCTAATTTTCCAATAGTCTTAACATCAGATTAAATTATTATTTAATTTAATCTTTATCCTGCAGACTTTCCAACTCATGTTCTAACTAACACAAATATCACATCGCATGGCATTCATCAATCTCAATCGTTGATCTCTTTTTTGAATCTGAGTCGATTGTTTGAAAACCAATTTTCTATTAATTGAGTGACTTTTGTCATTATTCCTCCTCCCGAAATTGATATACATTTGGAAGAGACTTGTTAATTTTTGATATTTTTCTATAATCACATACATCAAGGCTATACTTGCACACTTACTGAAAATCTAAGGGCAAGAATACTATCACGGAAAAATGGAGAAGAACAATCAAGATAATTTGAAGGAGTTTACAGATATTTGGTGAGATTGTTTTAATTATCGTTTTAGTTTATTCCTTTGTGCTTTGTTGTTTAATTTAGATTAATGATTTTTTATTAGATTTAACTAATCTTGATTGCAGCCTTATTTATCTATGTTACATTTGGTGAACCTGATGTGCAGACATCCATCTTCGAAATCTGTACTTCCAAAAAAAAAATTGCAGGTATTGTACGAAATGATGCATCTAACTGACGAAACGATGCAACGATAATCGTGAACCACAACTAAAAATCCTGAGACGCATCTAATGAAACCTGATGCATATATGGATTTTTTTGATGCAAATGATTGATGAAAACCATGACACGTCTGAATCTTTAAACGAAGCATCTTCCTGGTAACATTTTCGAGTTTGAATTTTTTGTTTTACGATTTTTTGTTTTCGATTTTATTTTAGCTAATGTTTGATTTGCAGTGTTTGTTTTAGGAGGATAACATAGTTTTTATAGGAGGTGGCATAGAAGACATAACTTTGAAACCTTTTTTGCAAGATGATTGACGAAGACCAACTTAAAACTACTAACTCATTTTTTGCAGAATCGATTGTCGAAGACTATTTGCTAGATTAGCTAGCATGTCATTTGGATTAAAATTTACTACTATTTTTTGTGTTTCATGTGAAAGTACATTTTTTATTACCCTCATGATTCAGTGTATCGAAGTATCATCTCCCCTTGCACATTCATGCGATCCTGGGTGTAAGAGAACTAGTTATTGACTCTAGAACTTGGGCCTGCCTTGGTGGGAAAAAGTACTCACCCCAGGGTGACTCAAAGCAGTAGCATGCTAGACACCAAGTGACTTCCAACCGGTATATAAAAGTGGATTCTTGGGGAAATTCCAAGAATCACGCTCATTATTCCGATGAGAAGGGAAATAATGGTCTCTCATCGCATGGATGGTTCCCCACAAATGAAATGCCCTTACTAAAACCTTATTGTAGTTTTTGCCAAAATGGCTATCTTCTTACTGGTGCAGTAGGTCGAACCTGTGAAGCCGTCTCATATTCTTACGGTTCATGTGTAGAGATGAAATTTATGCCATGGGAGTTTCATGGGTATTGTAGCTTGGCTGCCCCAAGAAGTGTGTGTCATGGAGGGGAGCAAGTGGGGTTAAGCTACTAGTCATCCACCTTGAATATGTGTAGCTGGGGAAACCCAAGTGAGAACTCAGTAAATATAGTCTATCACGGCCTTAGGATTGTACATGTCTTCTAGTTTTAATAGATTCATACACATAAAAATTGAAAACACCTTGTCTTTTCTGATTTTATTCTTTATTTTTCAAAACATGGTCACAAAATAGAGTCAGTTCATAATATCATTCACCAGAAAATCACAACTGAAACTTGAGTCACAACTGTCAAATTTAAAACTGCATGTGTCGTTACAATTCCCAATTGTTAAACAAAGATTTGCATGTCTGTCAACAAAGTTAGTTTTCACGGAGTTTAGATTATGAGTTGCATCTAATTAGTGAGTCGCATTTGAATAGTGAGTCACATCTATTGTAAATAAAACTGCATATGTCTGCGAAAGTCACATTTGCATGTCAACAACTAAGATTAGATTTCATCAGTTAACTGCATCTGAAACCTGCAATGCATCTATTAATTTTAGAAATGCATCTGCAACCTGAACCGTAATTGACTATCAACAAAAAAAAAACCTAAAAATTTTCAAACTCAGTCTGAAAAAAGCAAACTGTCATTTTCACCTTTGTTTCTTATGATCAACCTTGGATAGAAACCAGAAACTTGCTCAAAAACCTTGCATTGTTCATCTTTAGGTGTCATAGACATCTTCGTTGCAAAATTAGTTACCTCATAGGAATTTGAATACCTTATAATAGGCCAAATTTTCACATATTGGACAAATTCATGCTTTGATTGTCATTGTCACTGAACCTAGTCACTTTGGTCTTACTAGTGAATCCTTCCAACTCACCAATCTAGTTTGGAAATTCACCCTGTCATTTGGTCCTTGTCCTACATCAGGTTCTTTGATAAAGTTAAATCGTAGCCTTGGTTAATCTGTAGGTGGTAGGTAACCTCCTCTTAGAATCATTTACAGTCAATTACCTTAGGGTTTCACTTAGAATTTTGCATATTGTCATCCTAGCATACGTCATTTTAGACATTCATTACTTTTCAAGAAAATACCAAAAAAATAGCGGCATTCATTTAGTATTATATCCAGAAAATCCCAAAAACATAGATTAGAACATATCATTTCTAGACATAGTTTGCATTACCTCATCTTGAGCAACATTTTCATGGTTGAAACAAGGTCTAGAAAGAAACAAAAAGAGATGGCAAACCCATGGGACTTCATCAATCCATTCAGAAACTAACCATCAGGGACAAAAAGACCACACAAAACTTTGCTTGAAAAACATGTCACTAGAGACACACATGGAAAAATCTATTCTGAAGACATAGATGTTGTAGTTCAAGATCCTGAATTTGCATCATTCATGGATGAGTGTTTGGAAAATGATCCTTAAAGATATCTAGAAAATTTTCTAGTAGAAGGTGCCACACTACCACTAGGATTTGATGTTCACACTTTGAAAACAGCATATACTCAACCAACGCAAACGGTAACATCAAACATCTTCGTTCCTCAAATTACCACAACAATACCAACTGGTATACCTACTCAAACATCCTCAATTGTAAAAATGACCCCATTCAACATAACAAAAGGTTTACAATTTACTGTAGGAGCATCCTCATCAAACCCCTTTGGCACAAACACCACTGGTAAAAGAGCCAAAGTTGGCACAAACACAGCTATACCTCATATCAGCACTAGTACTGCCATTCCACAACTAGGGGCTACACAAATAGGAAATATTTCTATAGCAAATCAGAACATTCAAATAGGACATATTCCTACACCAAATCAGAACATTCAGACAAGACATATTCCTACATCGAATCATAACATTCAAACGGGATATATACCTTCACCCAATCACAATCTATCACAGAATATTGCATTCCAGAACACTTACATTGATCCAAACAACACAACCAACATACAAGTAGATGTTCTCCAAAACCAAATGCAAGCTCTCCAACAACAAATGGACACTCTATCAATGTCAGGCAAATGAACTATCTTAGCACAAGATTTATGTTCATGTCCCTTTGATAAAGCACTATACATGACACCCTTCCCATAAAGATACATTATATTGAATTTACCTAGGTACAATGGGAAGAGGAATCCTTTGGAACACATCAGAGAATTTTCTACAACATGCATGGACATCTCGTATGACCCCACATACTTAATGAGGGATAGCTTTGGAATGTTTCTCTAAACTACCATATGGTATAAGATCATGGGGCGAATTAGCTGAGAATTTTATCGAACACTTTTCCTTCAACATAGACAATGAAATCACCATAGCTACCTTGTGTCATACCACGCAAAAAGAAGGAGAAAACTTCACCACCTTTTTCCAGAGATGGAGTATTTTAGCTAGTCGTTGTCCTGTTGAGATACCAAAGAAACAAAAAGTCGCGATATTCCTTGAAAATCTTCACCCAAAATTGAGAAGTGACTTAAGTGTACATTGTTGTACTTCATTCCTAGACTTAGTGCAAAAGGGCATTATACTTGAAAAAGACCTTATTGACAAAGGAGACATTAAGGTACCAGGCAGGAGTCCAGTTGTTCAACATCAAAATGCTCCCAACGATAGAAACAAGTTCTGGTCTAGAAACAAAAATGTGACAAATGACGATATTGTTGATGCTAAGACCCTACATGTGGGAGCTTTCATCACACTTAGAGGTTACAACCCCTCTCATGACATGCTTAATGACACTGATCAAACCACCAACTTTGTCCAAAATTCACAACAACAACGACCACATAAGAGATTTCGTAAACGTGAGTTTACCCCTTTGGGGAACCAATCGAGACAATTTTCAAAGAACTGATTAAACATAATCTCCTAAAACCTCTAGAACCAAAATAGTATGATCCCGAACAATTTAAAACCTCATGGTGGGATGATAACGCCTATTGTGAGTACCATCAAACAAAGGGACATAACCTACAACAATGTCGCCAACTGAAAAACATCATACAAGATTTTGTTGAAGACGGAACCATAGAAGTCAATGGGTAGAAACATACCAAAAATAGTGATCACAAGGTCTTCATAGATCCATTACATGACCATGGGAAAGGAAAGGCCTCTATTTTGGGAACTAAGAATAATACCTTGGCAAATTATAATAGCACTAAGTATGATTATAAACCAGACACCATCATCAATCATATCCGAGTTGCTAATGAAAATATCAATACCATTACCATAAAGAAGCATCCTGAATGTGCAGTCAATACATGTAGAACTAAGATAACCCTTCCAAGTCCTTCATTGGAAGCACAAACACAGTATTCCAAGCTTAAGTATAATTTTCTTAACCAGTTGAGAAAGACCCTAGCATATATATCCATCTTGGAATTGTTGACAATATCACCAGATCACCGAGCCATCCTTGACAAAGCACAACAGTCCCTACCAACATAGATGTCAATCATTTTGAAGAAATGGTAGGATACTTAACCAATTCCCATCATGCCACATTCTCTCAATAGGATTATTCCATTGAGAAGACCAAATCATAATGATCCATTACACCTTGAAGTTCTAGTCCATCAAACCAAAGTCAGACCAGTCTAGGTAGATGGGGGAGCAGGGTTGAACCTCTGTACTTTAAAATTGGTTAAGGCATTAGGATCTTAGAAGCATCTATGGACACCACTAAGATTATATTCATTGAGGCATATGATGATGAGGAAAGATCATCTAAAGGAGTTGTCACACTCCCTATCAAGATTGGCCCTGCAGTTATGGACACTAGTTTCCAAGTCTTGGATCGCACCCTTCCCTACAACCTTTTTTTGGGTAGACCTTGGATACACGATATGAAAGTCGTCTCATCCAGATATCATCAGTGTCTTAAATTTTTGTACAATGGCACAAAGATCACAATTGATGATGATCCAGATCCTTTTCAATACTACACAAGCCTACACGAAATTCCACAAAGATAGGTACTAGTCGATCAAGAGGCTTCATCCTCTACCTTATCCTTGTACATTGATCCATCAACTCTTACCATAGTCACATTCCATTTCCCTCCTATAATGACATTGACAAAATAGGGAGAGTTAAGTAAAGAATTTTTGGACCAAGAAGATGTTACCTCCTAGTTGTATATTGAAGACAATGAAAACCCTCCACCATCTATACAAATATCTAAGGATCAATATGGAAAATTCTTCATGATCATGCAAAGCAAAGGATATGATAGGCATATTTTTTTAGGGTTACATGAAAATGGAAGGACTGAACCAATCATTGTCTCACAAAGACTGAAAGGACTAGGCCTAGGGTTTCAACTGATTAGAATTGGTATTCCTAGAACTTCATTATCATCACAAGAGGAAGTAAGTGCTTCTAAAGACATCGATATATCCCATGAACCATTTGACCCAACTTACAATGACTCCCTTGACTCAAACCAATATGAATGGAATTCCCTTTCCTCCACTAGCATGATGGACCTAGATAAGCTATTTGGTGAATTTGATAAAATGCTACAACCCACACCAACTCCATCTAGCCCACGTCCTAAAAAGTCCTTGTCTAAAGAAGAATGCCTTAAAATTTATTATTGAGAAACCCTTGATCATAAATCTTGGACACCTAATGAACCATCTTATGATGACCTAGCCCTTACATTCCCAAAAGTCTACTAGTCTATAAGAAAAATAACGAAAAGGAGTCAATCCAAAACTTTTGTGACCATGTTAACCACTCTATCTTCACCTTGTCAGCCTCCCCATTTTATAACTTTGATGATGACATGCCCCTCGTATATCCCCAACTTATCGATTGGGATCAACAAATTACACCCATCTTAGACATATTCGAGAACAACAAAGTGATAGCTGAGTTCATGGGAATTCGAGAAGGCATACCTAGAGGGGATCATGAAGCTGGATTTACCATAGACTTGGATGACATGGCATATTTTGGGGAGTCTGTTCACACCTCCAATCACAAAAATGAAAACAAAAATAAAAACAATGAAAATGATGAAAATGACAAGTCCCTAGGTGAAAACCGAAAGGCACCTTTGGACGAATAAATAGTAAAAATAAAGGATGCATCTGAGGGCGAAAACCTCTCAGAGGCACCTAAGGATGGAAGTTTGAACATTCTCCCAGTTGCTCAGGAAAACTCACCCATGTTAGTAGAAGAGTCTTTGGAAATAAATATAAACACTGAAGAGAACATTTGGGTAATATACTTTGCAACATCTTTGACAGAGACATAACAGCTAGAGTTTAGAGACTTCTTTGCAAAAAGTCAGATAAACTTTTCATGGTCATATGCTGACATGCCTAGGCTAGATCCAAACCTTATATTGCATCATCTACCATTACAGCCAGGTGTTAACCCAATCAAACAGAAGTTAAGGAAAATGCATCCACAAATTGTTCTACTAGTCAAAGTTGAACTTAAGAAACTATTGGATGTCGGATTCATCAGGTCCATAGACTATGTAGACTAGATTTCTAATTTGGTCCTAGTAACCAAACTGTCTGGGGGCATCCACATTTGTATAGACTTCAAAAATATCAATAAGGCATGCCCTAAGGATGACTTCCCTTTGCCAAACATTGACATGATAGTGGACCTTACAACAAGCTATGAGATGCTATACCTCATGGATGGTTTCTTTGGGTTAATCAAATCAAAATTTCTATTGAGGACCAACACAAGACAAATTTCACATGTCCATGGGGAACATATTGTTGGAATGTTATTCCTTTTGGCCTCAAAAATGTTGGAGCTACATATCAATGTGCGATGATGACTATTTTCCATGACCTTGTACATACTCTCATGGAAGACTATGTCGATGAAATAATAGCCAAATCATTGACAAGAGCAGATCATTTGAAATTCTTCGACAAGATATTCGAGAGACTAGAAAATTATAAAGTAAGGCTCAATCCCAAAAAATGTGTCTTTGGCATTAAATCGGGAAAAATTCTAGGATATATCATTTCTAGAAGAGGCATTGAAGTGGACCTTCCAAAATTAAGAGCTATAATGGACATGCCTTCACCAGCCAACATCGATCAACTAAGAACACTACAAGGGAGATTATAGTCTATTAGATGCTGCATAGTACAGTTAGCAGACAAGATACATCCATTCCAACATTTTCTCAAGAAAGGGGTACCATTCGTATGGACACCCAAATGTCAAGAACCTTTCCAAAATATCAAGGATTACCTACTTACACCACCTGTGTTAATGCCACCTATAGATGAAATACCTTTTATACTTTATATTTCAGCAACTTAGTCGACACAAGGAGCCTTACTCGCACAAAATAATGATGAAGGTCATGAAAGGGTAGTGTACTATATCAGTCATACTTTGTTGGGATATGAACTAAACTACAGTAACATAGAACGTGCCTATATTGTAGTAGTTTTTGCTACTCAAAAACTTAGGCACTATATGCTAAATTGCCAAACCATGTTGGTTGCTAAGATAGATTCTCTGAAATATCTCCTAAGTAAAGTAGCATTAACAGGTTGATTAGCTAAATGGGTAATGACACTTAGTGAATATGACATTCAGTATGTGGAATGAAAAGCTATAAAAGGGCAGGTTATTGCAAAGCAATTAGCAGATGCACCAATTAAGGCTGACCATCCTTTAGTGGTAGATTTTCCAGATGAGTTCATCTTCAAATTTGGCACTAGAACCACATGGAAGTTATACTTTGATGGGTCACATACTAATTGTGGTTCAAAAGAAGGTATACTATTTGTTACACCTCAAGGCGATACTATCCCTAAGTCATTCATAATTGATTTCCCTTGCACCAACAATATAGCAAAATATGAAGCCCTTGTGACAAGATTAAAAATGGTAGTCCAATGGAAGATTAAGCATTTACATGTTTATGGAGATTCTCAGCTAGTAGTTTGACAATTCAATGATGAGTATGAAACTAAAGATGAGAAACTTGCTCCCTACAAGCACATGGCCGATAGTTTCAAGTAGTACTTTGTTAACATCACTTTTCAAAAAATTCCCCGCATTCAGAACAGGGCAACAGATGCTATGGCAATCGTTGGTTTATTATTGGATATTCCTAGCAATGTGCCTAAATTCGAGTTTTTGGTCGAACAACTTTTGATCCCTGCCTATGATGTCCCTGATTCCACAATGGTGTGTATAATTTTTGGTCCTACTTCCCCATGGTACAAATACATATATGATTACCTCCATGCCCAAATCCTACCCTTAGACTTATCAAATAACCAATGTAGAACCTTTATTTGAAAGTCTTCCAAATACACCATCATCAGAGATACCCTTTATAGATGTGCCTTAGATAATACCATATTGAGATGTCTCAATGTTGAAGAAGTACAAGCAACCTTACATGTGATACACGAGGGTATATGTGGATCCCATTCTAGTAGTCCTACCTTAGCCAAGAATATTATGAGATTAGGTTATTATTGGCCTACAATGGAAAAAGACTCATATATCTTTGTCAAGAAATTTTGACAATGTCAAGTACACAGAGACTTGATACATGCGCCAGCATAGGAGCTCTGACCGATAACTTCACCATGGCCTTTTTCCCAATGGGGACTTGACCTCATAGGTAAGATACACCCTCCATCTTCCAGTGGCCATAAGTTCATCATAACCACCATCGAATACTTCACCAAGTGGATTAAGGCTATTCCTATGACCTATATTACTAGCACACAAATTTCCAAGTTTATCCTAAACTACATAATTTGTCAGTATGGTGTTCCTCAATCCATCGTCATAGATAACAATCATCCATTCAAGAACCAAGAAGTCTGCCATCTCTGTGAAGGATTCCATATCCAACATCACTTTTCCACCCCATATTACCCACAAGGTAATGGCCAAGCAGAGACATCTAACAAAACAATCATCAGAATCCTTAAAATACTGTCAATGACACCGGTCGTGACTAGCATTTACAGCTAAATCCTTCCCTATGGGCTTACCGCACAAGAATTTGTACTCCCACCGATGCCACTCCATATTCCCTGGTGTTCGGTTCTGAAGCTATCTTACCTATTGAGGTTAAAATTCCTTCCCTAAGGGTATCATTGAAAGGTCATATTGACGATGAAGAGTATCGTGTATCTAGATTGCATGAGTTAGAATTCCTAGATGAACGAAGACAAAAGGCATTAGATCATCTTCAAGCATATCATAACCATCTTCGTTGCAGCTATAATAGGAAATTTTTTAATAGAAAATTTGACATTGGTGATTTGGTCTTAATGGAGAACTCGAAGAATCAAAGTGACAAAGAAAAGTTGGGCAAGTTTGAACCTAACTGGTTAGGGCCTTATATTGTTACAGAAGCCTTTGGGTTAGGAGCATATCAACTCTCAACCCCTGAAGGAGAACCACTCTTGTCACCAATCAATAGCCTTCACCTGAAGAGTTTCTATGCATAGCTTCTGGGAACCATGTCTTTATCGTAAAAATACAAAAAAAAAGAAAGAGAAAAACAAAAAAATTGTTAGCTTGATGAAAACCTGGCAAACATGCATCTTTGTAACACCAATTTTTTTTTGAAAAATCAATAAAATAGTAAAGAGAAATAATCCATCCAATAGTGAAAACAACTTTGGTGGCACTTTGGATAAGTACCATGGTGAAAACTCGGCAAACAAGAGCCATGTGTAGTCAACTTCGTTCCTTCGTCTACCATCATTCCAATCAGACTTTTCCACCATCATCCATAATAAATCGTTATCCTATCCATAACTTGGAATGATTGACATCAAGTCCACTTTGTATCCCCATTCCATCCCTAAAGTCTTATACCCGACTTGGGTAAAATCCTTGACCTGTGTCAATTAGACTTTGTGTATACCATCTAAAAAATCAGAAAATGTCCTAAAAATATATATATATATATGAAAACATCAAAAAATGTCTTGAAAAAATCCAAAATCATTAGAAAATGTTCTGAAAGAATTCAAAAAACTTCAAAAAGACAAAAAAATCAAAACATGCAAAAATCCCAAAAACAGAGTCAGAGTCAATTGTGGACATAGTCGAACTACGTTGCCTTTGCGACTGGACATAGGCAAGGCCATCAATCGATGTTCCCCCAAGGAATTAGTTCTGTCTTTCTAGGTTTGTCACGTCTCACACCATGCAAATCATGACTCATTCTTAGTACATGTCAAAGTCATTGGTCGTGTCGAACTACGAGGTCTCTATGTGTAAAATGTAGGCAAGGCCATCAATCGATGAGCCCCCGAGGCCACACTAGGTCAATCCATTAGGATTTATCACATTCACTATCCCACACATCAAATATTAGACACGTTAGTCAGTCAATTAGTCAAAGTTAGTCGAACTATGAGGTCTGTGCATGTACAACGTAAGGAAGGCCATCAATCGATGAGCCCCTGAGACTGCACTAGGTTAGTCCTTTAGGGTACATCGTATTATACACTATCACACACACACACAACAATAAAAGTATCAATACAAGTCACACATCAACAAGCCAAACATGTCTACAAATTTCATTAAGTCAAATCATACAAATTGCCAAAACAATCAAACTTATGTCTTATCCAAGATGTGTCCTTCTTGACAACAAACATAATCAATTGTCATAGCCTTATGAAGCTTTGTGTATCAACGTCATCAGGATTAGCGTCTTATATGACACGTGTCTTTCTGAAACCAGACTTTGTCATGTCTTACATAGATAGTTGCAAGGTTGAAACCAGACTCAACTTCTTATACGGTATGTGTCATCACTGCCATCAAGCTATATCGAACAATCAAACAACAACAGATCAAATTTTGGCAAATACTTTTCATTGGCTTTTTAACATTTATGACTTATTTGGTTTTATCTTATTGGATTTGTCATTGAGTTTAGTTACTATATTTCTCGAGGATGTTCCATGAAGGATTTGGAGAAGCAAGGATGTTTTAGGACTATTTTTCTTTGATTTTTGTCTGTCAACTATCTTTTAAACTTGGTTTTTGAGTCATGTTACTAGTTTCCCCGAGGATGTCCCATGAAGGATTTAGAGGAGCAATGGCGTCTCATGACCCATCTTTTCTTTCTTTGTTGTTTGTGGTTTGTCTTGAAAAAAAGACTGGGGCAACTGTACCCTTAGTATGAGTTAAGACACTCCTTATCTACGACTGTCTGTTGTTAGCAAGTGGATGACCTTGCACACCTTGATTTATGTCATATCTTGGTGTTTCTCTCCATTTGTGTTAGTTACTTCCCAATGATGATAAAGTCCAAATCCTTTTTTGATTCAACAAAATATCAACCCGTACACAAACCTAGCACCTCCAAATTCATTTCCATCAACTCCACTGCATTTTTGGCTATCAAATTGACTTATCGGGACTAATTCCAATTTTTTTGGAATTTTTCTAAAAATTGTCAATTTTCCCAAGGGGGCATACCCTAACCTATTTCATACTAGGGCACGACTAGGGCATGTTTTAGATCAAATTTTCTTTGACACAATGTTGAAATGACATTGTATCAAAGAGGGGTAAACTGTAGACACTAAAAAATTGGTCTAGACCTACGTGTACCATTTTCGATATAATTCTAATGTTCATGGTCATGATTAAATAATATTAATTATTTAATTATTTTCTAAATACATCTTTCTTCTATTAATTAAATAGCCTCAATTATTTAATTAATTCATTATGATCTTTATTCAACCTTGATTAATTAAATAAATCATTATTTGTTTGATTACGTCACTAATTAATTAATTCTCTTTCTGAATTAAATAATTTATTATTTTAATTTTCTCTTTTATCGTATTTCAACTATAATTAAATATTATTTTTGAATTATTTAATTATTCAATTAACCTTTTCAATAGTCAATTAAATAAATCAATATTTATTTAATTAAATCCTTAAAATTTTGAATGTTGAATTAAATAAACATTTAATTCATAATAATAGTTATTCCTGGCACATTCTTCTATCACCTAGTTATCTAACTAATCACTCATCACCTGACTCGAGATCTATTTGAATCAATTAGTTATCTCCTGATTCAATATTTGAACGTCTATGCGAAGAGACTCTCTATCATAATCAGCCAGTCTAATTCTCCTGCATGAACATATTTATTAATTAAATATCTTTATTTAATTAATCAATTCATGTGTGCATTCGAACAGATTGTTATCCAAATTATATCTTTATCCTTTTCATTCAAAGTCTTATTCTTCTATTTTCGAATACTTTTAACTAAAGATTAAATTATTTATTTAATCTTGATCTCTTATTTTCAAATAGTCTTAACATTAGATTAAATTATTATTTAATTTAATCTTTATCCTATAGACTTTCCAACTCATGTTCTAACTAACACAAATCTCACATTGCATGGCATTCATCAATCTCGATCGTTGATCTCTCTTTTGAATCTAAGTCGATCATTCGAAAACCAATTTTCTATAAATTGAGTGACTTTTGTCATTATTCCTCCTCCTAAAATCGATATAATTTTGGAAGAGACTTGTTAATCTTCAATATTTTTCTATAATCACATACATCAAGGCTATACTTTCACACTTATTGAAAATTTGAGGGCAAGAATACTATCACAGAAAAATGGAGAAGGACAATCAAGATAATTTGAAGGAGTTTACAGATATTCGGTGAGATTGTTTTAATTATCGTTTTAGTTTATTCATTTGTGCTTTGTTGTTTAATTTAGATTAATGCTTGTTTATTAGATATAATTGATCTTGCTTGCAGCCATATTTATCTATGTTACCCCTCTTATTCTTTACACTTCCTCTTCTAAGAACCAAATCCCCTGTTTTAATAAATTAGGATGAAATTTCCACTATTTCACGTGAACTTAGCTTTTGAGGTTTGGGCTTCATGACATGTATTGGCATGAAAGAGGTTTGAGGTGAAATTTAGTCCAATAGGCATGCAAATTGCTAATCAAAACACAATTTAGTAAGCTGAAATATAGTTTGAGATACATTCATATATTAACACAATCCTTAAGGGATTTTGTAAGGAATTCAGGCACACAAAAATATCTCCCTATGTCAATCTAACACAAGAGAGGGTTACAAAAATTATTCAAACCGTTTAACTATTTTAACAACAAAAATATTGCACATACAAATTTAAGTAAGCAATTTAAAAATGAAACCATAACACATATATTTTATATTTGAAAACCCTTTCGAGTATTAACCCACAATCCAAACACCCAACTTAATTATATTATTCAATAAAATATGGATTACAATAAAATACCAAATATAATTCTCTTCAAGAGTTTTCAACACTATATTCAGAATTTGGAATATTTCGGCAGCATAATGGTAGCTCAAGAAATAATTAACATGTCATATAAAATAAGTTGACACAACAAGTATATATATATGAGCAAGGTAGGCACCCAAAAAAGCATCCTCTATCTTCTACAAATCCAATATTTGCAAAAGCTCAAAAAATATGAGCTTTAAAATCACCCTACTAAACCAAAATAACCTTATCCTCATCTTAGGCACCCATAGCAAAGAAAAAAATCTTATCTATATCCTGACCATATCGTATCCCTATCTTGGGCACCTAAAGAAGATAAATATAAGTGTTTTTATTCCTCTTTAGTTTTGATATAGAAACTACTAATCGAGACTCTCAAGACAACATAGAAAGTTGCCAAAATAGTTTTTCACCGATATGGAAACATATGACATCATCCATATAAGAAATAGGACCTCCTAGAGTGGGTCCCAACTTCATAAAAATTAGGGATCTTGTCATATCTCATCACCTGAGCCAGCTAGTCATCTATAGCTCCGCACTCACACTCCTCAATGGTTGCTCTCTAGAATCCCTGTTGTAACTTCTCACCAAGTCTCCTCAAGCTCACTACACTTCTCTCCAAATCTCAAAAGCAATATGCACAAATGAGGATTATTTACCACAAAGGTCCTATATATAGAGTTCCAATGCCCTAATGGACCCCTATTTGGCACTGTATGCACTGACCATGTCACACTACTGATACGATTGCTAACCTAATTGCCCTGCAAATATAATTTTTTGTAGTCCTCACATATAAAAACATTAAATTGGCTTGTTGGAAAATTTGGCTTATTTTCCAGAATTTTCACACAATTTCTTGAGGGGGCACCACACTATCCCACTATCATCGAGGCATACTGGGGTAGGTCCTGAGCAAAATTTTCTTGATTTTTCTTTGAAATAATGCTCAAAATTGTATTGTCTCAGAGAGGGGAAAAATGTACTAGACACTAAAAATTGTCTTAGCCTATAAGAAACATTTTTACATTGGTTCTCATCTTATCCATATAATTAAAAAATCATCAATTATTTAATTATTACCAATTTCAAATTCTACTATTAAATAAATAATTTAATATTATTCAATTAATTCACATTACTATTATTCTTGATCAATTAAATTTATTTAATTACGTCTCTAATTATCTTTATTCTTCTACATTAATTGAATATATTATAATTATTTAATTAATTATCCACTATCCTTTTCCTAAATTAAATAATTATTTTAGTTATTTAATTATCTATTAATTCCTCAACATTATCCATTCTCCATAAATAAATAAAATTATTTATTTATTTATTTAATTCAATTTGCACATGCCTTTAATAATTAATTATTTTAACTAGTTATTAAATCTCATGCATTTCCAACTCACCTTTTGACTGAGACTTACTCTCAGTCCACTAATCAATCAATTTCAATACACTCTTCAATCAATTCACTTCACTCCATCTTACTTTGAATCCTCTAGTCAATCAATTCAGTCCACTAACAATCAGTCTGAGTTAACGTCTCAATCAATTCTCTTAACTAAATCATGCATTCAGTTAACTAAAATCAAGCAACCAATTAACTGATCAATCAATTCCTCATCAATTCTCCACCATTGATTTCTTCAGTTCTTCCTCAAATCTAGACCATCCATCAAACCTAGCATTTGTTTGATAAATCAAAATTCAACCTCATTTGAAGGTTAACCACAAATCTTTGATATTTTTCTATCATATTCATTCGAGCTTATTGCAATTGTGCACACATAAAATCTGAGAGAAACAATAGCTTACAAAGAAAAATGGAGGACAATGGAGGTGATTCAATGTTTGACGTGAGAAAGTATTGCTTTGATTAATTCAATTTCTTGATTTCTTATGTCACTTTGTTCTTCATTGTTAGATTAGAATTAGTTTGCTTGAATCTAATGGTTTTTTGTGGCTGTTATTGATTCTTGCTTATTTTCTTGATTTTTGGTTGTACGTTATGTATGAATGATGCATATGATGTGATATGACTGTATGTATATGTAGTTAGATTGTATGCATGTAATGTATGTGATATGGCATATTGGCGGGTGGTGATATGCATGTATGTTTATTTGAATCCTAATGATGTTTTTATGAGTTATTATACTTGGTGATGACATGCAATGATGATGAATGCATTTTATTTATGAATGTAAATGATAAATGTGTAATGTACGTAAATAAATTAACATGTGATGCAACTAAATCTAATGGATGAATCTAATTATAAAACAATACTTTATGATGGATTTAAATGATTAAACTATATAATGCAACTTAAATGAGAATAGATGGTTGGAATAATGAATCCGAAATAAATTAATGCAATGAATATGATAATGAAAATGAGAAAAATATGTTTAGAATAATAGATTCTAAACAACTTAATGCAATCTAAATTATAATAATAAAAAAAAAATGCTTAGAATAACAAATTCTAAACAACTTAATGTTATTAATGTGATAATAAAAATGAGAAAAGATTATTAGAACAAAAAATATAAACAACTTAATGCAATTTAAATGATAATTAAAAATGAGAAAAGATGCTTAGAATACAAAATTGGAAACAACTTAATGCAATGAATGTGATAATGAAAATGAGAAAATATGGTTAGAATAACAAATTCTAAACAACTTAATGCAATAAAAATGATAATTAAAATGAGTAGATTATCGGTGGAAACCATAGTGTATCAACTGAGAACAAACCAAACCCAAAGGGAAAAGCAAAAGGGGAAAACATTTGCACATTCAAAATCCAATGATTAGTAAAGGGATGATGTGAATGAAGAGGAAAGATAGGTCAATATGGATGGTAGATGATAGGATGGGGAGAAATATTGAGAAATTTAGTACTATACATTAGACTTCCATGTAGTGAGCCCTTGTTTTGATATAGCATAACATACTATGCACCAAGGTATGGGGAACTGAGGTGAATGTGTATCACATGCATAGGATTGACACAAAGGGCTTTGGAGGGGCCAATGTTAGAAAACCACAAGCACAAAAGGATTCCCCAACATAACACAAGACTAGGATAGATCTTGGTGGATACAATGAGAGTCAATCGAAAAAACATAAAAAACAAAATCCAAGACATACCCCTATCTCTATCTATCAAAGCACACCATGATATGATGGATTGTGGTGACCTTGAATAAGTAGAGTAGGAAACTCAAAGAAAGATAAACAAATATGTGAAATCTCCCAAAAAATATCAAGAAATCTCAAATCTCCTTTGCCATGAGAATGATGGGTGGATTTATGTGGTCTATTATGAGAAACAATATATCCTACGAATACCAAAGATGGATAGGATATATCCTAGGATTTCGATGACAAGAGACAGTTAAGATACTTGAAAACAAATGTTACTAGCAAATTTTGTTGAGATATCAGCTAGGTAGGGAATCTTGGTGAAACAACAAATGTATGCACGTGACCTAGCGACAAGTATCTACAATGAAGGGCCTACATGACAACACAAGACTAAAACTATGTACATTATATACAACCGATGATAGCTAGAAAAATCCTAATTGGTAAATGGACTTTGAGTATTAGGAGAGCATTAGGACCTAGGGGTGCATTCTAGAATAAATGAATGAAGATCAAGAATTGGGATGGTAAATATAACTCATTGAATTCTCAACCAATAGATACCATAATATGGAGGGGATGATTGGGATGTGTAGTGGATAGGATGCAAGTGGATTGGGGTAGCATGTAAGGTATGTGAGTGGCAAGTGGATGTATGATAGCACCTAGAGAAGGAGAGATGAGGTAGATAATGATTATGCCCCATATAAATGGTGCATGTGACTAGGTTTTGACCAAACATGCGTCTCCAAGGTGCCACTAAAGGTGGTTTTCACCATAGGATGATTTATTTATCTTGACTATTTTTTTTAAGGTGGGATAACTCAGCTAATTTAATAATAGAACCTCTTGAGGTGGATGATATTGATGGTTTCATCCAAAGGTTCACCATCAATATTAGCCAACTGATATGCCCCAAAATCATACTTCATTGTGATGACATAAGGACCCAACCAATTAGCTTCAAACTTTCCCTTATTTTCTTGGTCATGTTGGGTCTATTGATTCACTTTAAGAACAATATAATCAAGTTAGAATTGATGAGGTTTGATCTTCTTGTTATAGCTCCTTAACCTATTCAAATAAGCTTGAAGATGGTTATAGACATTGAGGTGTCATTCATCCAAAATCTCTAACTAACTCAAGCATGTAACTCGATACTCCTCATTAGTGATGATATTTTTCAATGAGATGCATAGAGATGGGAGTTTGAATCATATTGACAAGATAGATTTGGTGCCATAGAATATTGAGTAGGGAGTGGTGCCAATAGGGTCACATATGCTAGTATGATAAGCCCAAAGGGTGGGATTTAGGTGGAGATATTAGTAACAACCAATGTCATTGACAAATTTCTTAAGGATTTTGATTAAGGTTTTGTTAGTTGTCTCATCTTGGTCGTTACCTTAAGGCTAATAGGGAGTGGACCAATGATTTTGTATGTGGAATTGTTCACACATATGCCACACATGTTGGGTTTTTTAGGGCCTACCATTATTAGTAATGATAGTGGAGGAATAGCATATCAACAAATTATATTATATAGGATGAATTTGGAAATTTTAAGGCCAATGATGAGGGTGAGTGAGATGGCTTCTACCCATTTAGTGAAATACTCAGTGGCAATGATGTTGAAAGTATATCTATTATACAAAGGGGGTATAGTTCTTTGACTAAATCAAGACCCCATTGTGAGAAGGGCCATGGTGAGGTAATAGGTTGTAATTCTTGAGATGGTGCATAGATTAAATCTACATGTTATTGACAAGGAACGCACTTTTTAACATACTCATATGTATCATATTCCATAGTAGGCCAATAATAACTTGTTCGAAGAAGCTTCTTTGAAAGGACCATTCTGCTTGTGTGAACTCCACAAATACCATTGTGTAATTTATTTAATGCCACATTGGCTTTTGTAGTGTTTAAACATCACAATAAGGAACCACCATATATCCTATGATATAAGGTGTCTCCAAGGATTGTGTAATGGTATGAACATTGGATGAATGATCGGTGTTGGTTGCGAGTCAGGTTAGATGGTAAGATGTTGTCATGAAGGAAGGTGTAGATGTCATGATACTAGGGAGATTGAGGACCAAATTTTTTTCACACCATTTATGTATCTAGAAGATCATATGCAGGCATCAAAAGTCATTCAATGATAAATTCCTATTCATGGTTGTCACGCGGCATGTCCAGTAAGGACCCAATAGTATCCATGACATCAACTACTTTATTTTGAAGATGAGGGACTTGGTTAAATTGAATGTATCTAAAACATTTCTTGAATTCATCAACCATGCAATGTTAAGGAATACATTTATCATCCTTAGTCTAGAATTCATTATTGACCTATTTAATGATGAGCTAAGAATCACCATAAACATCTATCCTATTGATATTCCATTGAATCACCATCTTTAGACTAGTTATGAGAGCCTCATATTTTGCAATATTATTCATGGATGAGAAGGCTAACCTAAAGGAATTAGGTATAAAATCACCTTGATGTGTGACAATGAGAATATCCACACCTGATCCATGTTGAGTAAATGAGCCATCAAAATATAACTTCCACGATGCTTGCTCAGTAAGGGTGAAGATGGACTCATCCAAAAATTATGTAATCAATGGATGGGCATCTACTAGAGGAGCATCTAATAGTTTATCGATAATAACTTGACCTTTGATGCTTTGAAATTGAAATATTCAATATCAAACTCATTGAAAAGTATGAACCATTTAGCCATATGTCCTATCAAATATGTTTATGACTGTAGATACTTAAGGGGTTCATCTTTAGAAATAACTTTGATTGAATAACTAAGCATGTAATGCCTAAGCTTATGAGAATTGAATACCACTTCCAAGAAATCCTTTTCCATGGGTTTGTAATTAATTTTATAGCCAACAAGTGTGTGACTTATATACTGCATTGCTCTCTCTTTCCCATTCTTATCATGTTGTGCAAGAAGTGCCCCCAACACTAAGGTATTTGAAATGTAGAGAAATAATGGTTTTCCTAATATAAGAGGCATGAGGATGGGTGGATTAGCCAAGTATTCTTTGATTTTGTCAAATCCTTGTTGGCATGAATCATCCCATTAAAATTTGGTGTCTTTACAAAGTAGATGGTTGAAAGTTTGACATTTATCAACAAGTTGAGCTATAAACCTGTAGATGGATTGTAGTTTTCCTTGTAAGCTTCTCAGTTGTTTAAGTTTTTTTAGAGGAGTCATATCCATAATTGCTTTTAATCTAGTAGGATCAACCTCAATGCCTCTCCTAGAAAATATGAAACCCAATAGTTTACCCAAAGTGACACCACAGATATATTTCTTTAGGTTGAGTTGTAATTGGTATTGTTCCAATCAAGTGAATATGCGTTCAAGGATGATTAGGTTTTCTTCTCTAGTCTTATATTTTCCTAGAAAATCATCCACATAGTCTTCCATAATAATGTGGATGAGATCATGGAAGATGACTGTAATGGCACATTGATATGTGGCACCAGCATTCTTTAAACCAAAGGGCATGACTTGGTATCAGAAGGTTTCCCATGGAGTTTTAAAGTCCATTTTATGTTGGTCTTCTACTACAATAAAAATTTGATTACAGCCCGATAAAATATCCATTAATGATAATATAGCATGACCCATCATCAAATCCACAAGGATGTTAATGTTGGGGAGTGGGAGGTCATATTTTGGATAGGATTTGTTTAGTTCTTGAAATTCAGTGCAAATATGGATGCCCCCAGTCGGCTTGGAAATAGGGATAATGTTGGATATCCAATTAGATTAATCTATGGGCCGAATGAATCCAACTTCTAATAGCTTTTCTAGCTCTACTTTAACCAACAACACAACTTGAGGATACATCTTGCAGAGTTTCTACCTGATAGGTTTGGCATCTAGATGAACAACCAAATGGTACACCACTAAGGTGAGATCAAGTCCCAACATGCTAGAATAAGACCATGAAATTTTGATTGAACCTCTTTGGAGTATACTAAATAATTTTTGATACTCATCCACTGACAAAGATGTTGCCACATATGTGAGTCATGGTTCAGTTGCAATGCCCAAGTTAATCTCCTTAGTCTCTTCTATCAAGATAGAGGACATTTTTTATTGTTGTGTACCCATGAGGGGAATATAAACATCCTCATCCTTTGATGACTCAAGGAGGTTTTCATTAAGGGATACACCCTTTCTTCTTTCTTTTTACTTTTGCTTGATCTAGAGGTGCCTTAGAGAGGCTTTCACTAAAAGGCCTTGAATTATTTTCTTGATTGTTACTTTTGCAATTAAGGAGTTCATCTTCCCCAAAGTAGGCATCCTGATCAAGTGCATAGAAAAAACTTGATCTATGGTCCTCACGAGGCATACCCTCATGAAAACCCATGAATTCAATAAATGCCTTATCATTTTGAAAGATGTCAAAGTTTGTGGATCCATGTTGATCCCAATCGATGAGTTCAAGATGATGAAGTGAAAATTTAATGACAAGGATGGTAGTGAACAAAAGGGGGGAGACATCCAAATCATCATAGGAAAGTTTAATTACTTCAGTTGTGATTTCTTCAAAAAGATTAGTGGAATCCAAAGTGACATTTTTAGAAGTACTTGGTGATGTAGAGGGATTCTTTTGCTTAGACTCATACCCAAGCTCTTGATGTTTGACATTAATTGCTAATTATATGGGTTGAAGTATACCTTGTTCATTTTCCCCCAATCCTTTCCCTTGATATTTAAATTTATGAGCTCTTTGTTGAGGGATAGGATAAGTTTCTTGAAAATATTCCAAGAGTGTAGTAGAGCTCTTGGGCTCTTCACAATATACCCATTGACTGATATCTTCTTCCATTTTCTCTTGTTCCAAGGTACCTGGAGACTAAAAAGTGGTGAACCCCAAATTTTGATTGTCGATTCTTATGGTTTCTTTGATGAGGATGGCCTCCAAAAATTATGTGGAGAGAGGGGCATAGAGCCCACATTGAGAGAAGTTCTCATTTCATACTTCACATAGCCCTTATTAGTGATCTTGACCATGGAAAAGGCAGAATCAAGGAGAATAGATGGATTAGATGGCATGGAAAGCATGTTGGGATCAATATAAGATGAGGTTGAAGTTGTGTTGGAAGGTGCAACTTCAACCTCTAGGCAATCTTGGGAGTTTGGGAAAGTGGCCTCAAGAGCACACCAGTACTCAAAAGGATGAGGATTGACATGGATGGTGACCTCAATGCCATTATATGGAAACTTCAACCTCTAGGCAATCTTGGGAGTTTGGGAAAGTGACCTCAAGAGCACACCAGTAGTCAAAAGGATGAGGATTGACATGGATGGTGACCTCAATGCCATTATATGGAAACTTAAGGTATTGATGATATGTGGATGGGACGTGAACTTCATGGTATGGATCCATGGGCGACCAAGTAGGAGATTGTAGGGGAGGTCAAGATCAATGACATGCCATGTGGTATACTGTAATGTTGGACCAACTTGAATGGGGAGGCAAATAGTTCCAGTTGAATCTCACTATGCATTGGAATATGCCTTGATGGTAATTACCTGATTATCTAAGGTGGCTTGAGTATACCCCACCTATTTTATGAACTTCAATGTAAACAAATTAAGGGAAAAACCATTATCTAACAAGACCCTCTTTACTTTGTGCTTGGCAATGGGGACTTCAATGTGTAGGGGATGATTATGTGATGGGTCAATTAGAGGCATGTCATTCTGGTTAAAGCCTAACTAGTAAGTGGATGAAAGGTATCCTACTAATGCTTGTAATTTCATGGGATCAATATTGGTAGGAACACGGACATCTTGTAATTCCTTTGTGAGTATCTCTTGGTGGATAATGGAAGACTTTAGCAGGTCTAAAATGGAGATTTATGATGGGGTTTTAGCAAGATGATCTAGGATATTATAATGCAAACTCATTGGAGGTGGTTGGGGTACATTATATGGTCTTAGGATTATAATGTGACCTCGATGAATAGTGACTACACATTGAGGTTCTTTAGATTTCACTCTAATCATGGAAACATGGGGATCAACTTGTGTGATGTAACGAACCACGACATAATTAAAGGAGGCCTTAGCATAATCAACATTATTGGTCCAGTTATTTTGACTATTGTTTAGGGAATTATATGAACTAGCATTAGCATTAGATGTGCCAACCCCTTGGGAGTGGTTTGGAAATCATTTTGATATATTATAGTTGAGTTCCAATGTAATATCACCTCAATGAATGAGGTATTGGACATAATTATTAAGCTTCAAATATTGGTGGAATGTCCCTTAATCCTATGATAATCACAATACTCATTTTCCTTGAACCAATTAGGCTTTGGTTTAGTGTCATCACAAGGTTTGGTAATCAGATAGGTAACCACATTAGCTTGAACTAGCATATAAAACACCACATCCAGGGGTTATCCTAAAAGAGTGAAGGAGTGTTTAGTATTTCCTTGATTGGAAGATTAGGGTTTTCCTTGGGGAATGGATATTGCATTCATAGTAGATGATTTGTGTTCATTTTGATGGTCTTGTTATGTGTTAGCCATTTAAATATGCTTAGCATTAGCCACACCATCATTGGTAGTATACTTATTTTTGTTCCAAAAGTAGGATTTATCATTAGAGGGTTTGTCATTGTCTTCCTTGTAAATTTTGACTAGACCCTTAGCTATAAGTTACTTCTTAATGATGGCACCTTTCTCAATGATCTCATCAAATGTGGAAACACAATGAATGCACAAATGAAAATACATTTTCATGTGTAAATTTTTAACAAAGATGTTCACTAATTACTTTTCAAGTGGCATGAGATACGACTAGCTTGGGCTCACCACCTTTGAAAATATCTTGTAAATATATACTAGTACACTATTTATTAGCACATAGACCAATCATGTTGATCTTGTCTTCAATATTATAGGAGAAATTTTCCACAAACGTTTTGAATAAATATGCAAAGGTAGAAACAAAACCTTGAGGAAGGTGCAAGAACCACTCCAATGCATATCTACCCAATCTTCAAGGGAAAAAAAAAAGAGGAGGTCGTTATCATTATATGCCACATCTTGACAAGTCATATATAATTCCTTGACATGATAACAAGGGTCATATTTCCCTTTATACTTATCAAATTTGGGGATCTCAATTTTTTTTAGAAAGGTTGTAGTGGTGAAGGTGTGATCAAAGGGATATGGGCATAATTCCTTGAATTTAAAGGAATTCTTAGTATTACCCTCTTGTAATTCCTTAAGTGCAACTTTCATGTCCTCCTATTCTTGAGTAGGTGATGTGGATGAGGGAGGAGCTTCCATTTTGGGATTAGGCTAGTTGGTGTATGGATTATGTGGAGGTGGAAGATGATGAGATTGATCAAGAGGTGGATTCTTGTATGATGATTGTGGTTGAGTGTTGACATATGGTGGTTTTTGTGGTGATTGGAATGGATAAATTTGTTGTTGAAATTGATTGTGATTTGATTGTTTTTGTGGAGGATGGTAATATGATGATGGTTGGGATTAATAGTGCTAAGGATATTGAAGTGTGTTCCCATGAGCTTGTGTGGGAGGTTGTGATGGATAATATTGAGAGTTGTGATATGTATTTAGTAGTTGATGAGGTGGTTGAGAGGAATATGAGTGTGATGGATATTGGAGTTGGTTGGTTTAAGGTAGATATGAATTAGTGTATTTGTTGACATTGATATGATGAGTGTTGAGGTTGTTGAGGTGGATATGATCAATACATATGATTTTGCAAGGTGTAAGGAGGTTGAGAATGGCATGGAGTCACAAGAGGTTGATAATGATATGGATCATGGTGGATAGGAGGATCCATAGGAGGTGTTGATGTAGGGTATTGATGGTATCTTGGAGAAAAATATGAGGGTGGAGGATTAAGATAGGATTGAGGTGGTGGATTAGGAGAGGATTGTGAGATGCTAGTGGGTGGTTGAACATGGGAAGAACATAGAATAGGATCATGAGAAGTATGGTATACTAATTTAACTGACACAAGAGGAACATGATAGGATGTAGATGTAGATGGATTAGTCACATGATCCATCATATTCCCATGAGGTGGGGGATGAGCTAATATTTGTGATGTGGGACTTTGGATATTCTGAGGTATTGAACCTTGAAATTGAGTGGATGATGCGGGATTAGGACCATGAGAAAGACTAAGACTCAATTTGTATCCCAATGTATGAATTTATATGGGAGATGGAGAAACCTATATCACTACATCATTCCCAAACTCTGGTATGTTCCAAGGGTTTTTAGTCTAGGAGTCTGAGGGGTTGATGGTTGAATTGTTCCTAAATATTGCATCATATCAAACCTTGGTGGAGTCTTGGTACCTTACATGATTATTTTAGCGAGGATGGCTTTGAAACATGTATTTATAAGGAGATTAGTCATGCACACATTGGTTGGATTTTTGTAATGCTCTTGAAGACTAGGAGTGAGCTCAGGTTGGGAAACCATTTCCTCTTCTATAGATACAAGATCATGGGGATAATGTGGATTCAATGGTTCACCTTGTATGTTGGTTTGTTGAGGTTCTCTACTATTAGGTAGGTTGATAGAATATAACAATTGGTGAAATTGTTGTTGTTGTTCCATGAGTATCATGAGTTGTAACTATATGGTGATGGGAATGAAATATGTGAGAATGATTGGATTGAAGGATGATGATGAATCTAAGCCCAATGATATGACTAAACATGAATGATTGGATGGTTGATTTAGCACTCTGATTTGTCTTGAGAACTTAGGTCGATGATGATTGATTTGATTGATACTTGAGATAGGCTATGTTCTCAAGAATAAGAGATGGTGATGATGATATTGTACTTAAGATAGGAAAGGTTCTTAAGCATGATTTATTTCAACACAAATTGTACCTCTTTCCTGAGGCAAGTTGATCTAGTCAAAAAAGACTACTAACTTAGGATAGACTATGTTCCTAAGGAAGTGTGACAATTGTGATTGGACTATGATTTCAAAATTCTCAAACAAGTGTTAGGAGGATAGATTTTGATGTAGGATGATGAGGATATAGATGACATGTGTTTAGGAATGTTCTTGTGTTGATAGAGTGATGATTCAATGAATTTCAAAAAGAGTGGTACAATGAAAATGTTCAATACGAGTGATGTATGAATGTAAAAATTATTTTGATTACAAGATTGGCTTAGAAACAACTCGGGCTATGTTTTTCCAAGAGGGTTCACTCTCTATATTTTGTATGGGGAATAAGTTTTCCCAAGAACAGTGTGGATTCACCTGTCTCGAAATGTATCCACGTAAGGACAAAGTCACCTATCCATAGAGAATAATCACCCAACAATGGATTAGCCTAACTATAGGACCACCCAAAAATAGAATGGATTCACCCAACAAAGATTATCAAAAGGTAAATATGTCCACCCAAGAATAGGACATATCCGCCCAACAAGGATTATCAAAGGGAAAATGGATCCGCCAAAGTATAGAACATATTCACCCAACAATGTATTTGCCTATTAACAGAGCGAAATCGTCTGACTATGACATAATCACTTATTAGCAACTTTTCCTATTTATAATGGATATGCTTAAGGTTAAAAGTACAAGTTGTGTCACACTTTTGGCCAACTTATCAACACAAGTGAATAAAGTATTTCTAACCAAAAATCAATTTTGATCAAACATATGATCTAGTAAGATTCATTCTAGCTAAGTTATATATTTCTACAACTTTTCAAACAAAAAATGTTGGCTATATATATATGTAGCACCATATTAAGGCCAATTTATCAAAAAATAAAATTATTTGAAAAAAAATGATATTTCAACAACTTCTACACATGTAAATAAAATTTTAAAAAATTATAAAAAATACCCTTTTGTAGATTATAAGTGTAGTTTTCAAATACATATATTCATAGTTTAATTATTAATTATTTTTTTATTTTATTTTTACTAAAAGTAGGTTATCAACACAAAATATTAGGTTGATTACCATGTCAAGAAAAAAAAATAGAACTTTATTAAAAAATTTAAAAAATACGATACACTAGATAAAAGAATCTAATCAAGATGGTATGATTTTTTTATTTTAGATAAATATTTAATATGAAAATTGACGTCGAATGAAAACCACTTTGTTTTAATACACAAACATTTTCATATTTATTTATAAATATATATTTATCAAATTTGGAAAAAATATATCCATGCACTAAAGTATCAAGTTATAAATGCATACAAAAAATTTGAAGGAGAAAAACAAAAATTACTATATAAAGATTGACATCTCATGTAACTTCATTTTCCAACATTTTATCAGCAACAAAATTATAGTGTCAATTTATTAATAACTATTTTAAAATATTTTTTAAAATTTTCTAAAAAAATATAAACATAAAATATACTAAAAAATACACATTTTATTAGTTTACATAATTTCAAAATTCAAAACATATATGCCACTTTTTAGTGATTTAATTTTAAAATTTAAATAAGTGTAAGTTTTTTCCTTTATAAAAGTGTGACACAACTTTGTACTTTTACCCCTAAATATTACAAGATCACCCAACTATAGAATGCATCCACCCAATAAGGGTTTGACAGAACATCAATGGATCCACCTAAGTAGAAAGGAATCATCTAAGGATAGAGAAAAATCACCCATGGATGATCAACTAGACTAAAGAGTGAAATCACCCAGAACATAGTAGATCTACCCATCTAGAGACAAAATTGCCTAAGAATAGGGCATAAACATCTAACTATGGATAACGACCAGATGACAAAGAATAGAAAAAATCATAACTAAATCAAAGAGGATGGAGTAATAGACATGCACTGGTAATCACAAGAAAACATGCCAAATTACACAAACCTAGATTAGTCAAGTAGGAGTGATAACCTAACATAGGCCCACTAGCCTTGAGGCTAATATCTCAAGATCGGTGTGAAGCACCTCTTAGTCAAGATTTGAGGCCCACCTTTTCCCTTTACTTGGAGGTCTTGAGACCTTACCCAAAGAGCTCCTATCTCTATTCAGGGAGATACATGGTGAGTAGCTTCAGGTATGATATTGTACCTTGCACTATGCTAGGCAACGGTCGAAGATCTTAAGCTAGGCTAAAATAGGAAATCTAATGCATCATTTATATACCAAGAGGGTATGTGAGGTGTGTCCATAAACACTAGTCTATCACAAGTGTGGGTCAAGAATATCAATCAAGTCATTCGAACCAGCCTACACTCCTAGATTAGTATCACTCGAGTATGAGAGCTTCACTAAACATGACAAAACTAGATTGGGTACAAGTTTCATTCTCCCCTTTTTATATACCCTTTCGGTTCACATGATTGAGGTCACCCTTTAAGGGGATGAAATCCCCAACGATGCCTCCTAAAGGGAAGGAAATGCTAGGATTTTCTAATCTCCAGGCTCACATGTAGTGCAAGGAGAGAGCATACATATAAACTAAGACCCCTAGGTAAACACCACAAAACATAGGTCAATTTGTGATTTATGATCCCCAGTCTCATCGAATAGTGCAAGGGGAGAGCATATGTCAACAAAAGACTCAAAACAAAGCACACAAGATTAATTGAACCTTTAACGAAACTGAAATGTGTCTAGATTAGTGGGATGAGAATAGAAATGAATGGCGTTTCTGAGCTCTGTTGGCCGAGCTAGGGCGTTCATGCCCTAGCTTGTTGTCTGCGTTTACTTGCTGGTGTGAAGAGGGGGGTTCTTTCTGCGTTCAGGGTTTTGTTTGTGTTGTGGTTACCTTCCCGCGTTTCTAGATCTCTTGGGTGCGCGGTGGTGGGTGCTTGGATTGTGCCAGCAAGTTTGGACCTGCATTTTTTCTGTGTGTGGTGGCGACGTGGTGTTCCTCGGTGTGCTGCTATTGGGAGAGGCTCTGTTAGCTTGCAGGGCCCATGTGGGGCTGAGTTAGTTGGACATGGTGTTGTTGGTTGGAGCGTGAAGCTGTCATTCTCCTTGGGCAGTGCATTTCCTTGATTGGGGGTTGGGATTTTTTGTTTGTAGATGAAACTTTTGCATTGTGGTGGGTTGTGGGTGGAGCTAGAGGGGTTTTGTGTTAACCCTCATGTATACTTTTTCCTCTGTTCCCTTGCTTTGGGGGCTTGCACATCCACTTAGGGTATTGCTCTGGGTTCATGTCTCGAGGGGAAACATCTGGGGCTAACCCCAGTATGGATTTCCAATCAGCCTTTGGATCGAAACCTCTGTCACAGGGTACGAAGGTCTTTGAGAATAATTTGTTTGCGTTGAATCAAGAGTTGAATGGTTCTGGGTCATCTAGAGGATCTAAGATTACGAAGATTAATGGATGCTTGGAAAGATGTAAGGGGAGACCGAAATTGGTTATCCCGATGGAGATGTTGGCAGATGATATTGAATATTATTCGAAACACTCTTTTTATTGCAAGTTTATGGGTTTAAGAGTCTCACTGCAATTTTTGGAATCTTGGGCTCAGAGGACCTGGTTGCCAGAAGGAGAGATGGAGATTAGGCTCTTAGCGAATAATTACTTTATGGTTTCATTTGATTGCATGGCGGATCGGAATAGGATTTTTGAAGGGGGTCCCTATTTCTACAACCAAGTGGGCTTGTTTATGAAGTCGTGGCATGCAGGTTTCAATCCAACTGAAGAGCTCCCGAATAGGGTTCCAGTGTGGGTTCAGTTGCCGTGGTTTCCAGTCGAATGTTGGTGAGAGGATGTTCTACATTTAGTGGCTTCAATGCTTGGTAAACCAGTTGGGTCTTCTCAATAGACGCAGTTTAAAAAGGTAATGACTTTTGCCTGTATCTGTGTGGAAATTAATTTAAGCATGCCATTGCCAGATTCTGTGGAAGTGAGTGCAGGATCATATACATGGGTGCAACAGTTAGACTATGAAACTCTACCTTTTCGGTGTTGATTCTGTCATGAGTATGGACACTTGTAGGTGCAGGTGCCCTAGGGCTAAGCCGATGGGGACCCAATCTAGCCAAACTCCTTGCAATCCTTCTGGGGCTGATTGTTAGGAATAAGGTGTCTCAACCTTGGATAATTCCTATTCTTATTATTTGTTTTGTAAAATGTATTTCTTGCAAATAATGTAATTAAGTGTGAGTGTACATGTCTAGTTTGCATGTTGATGTGTCACTCCACTTAATGTGTCGGCATCTTGAATTGTGTGTAAGGAGATCATGGCTGAAACGGTTATGACGGATTCCTATGACACGTAAGAGCTATGTCTGGAAGATTCAATGACAGGTGAAGACATGTGGCAACTGATAAAGTTGAGTACTGTACACTCTTCCACGATAGTGGGGTTCGGGGCATCGCCCCGAAAAAAATTTTCGAGTTCCTATTTTCTCGGAGAATGGTAAAACCCTAATACAGTTATCTTCGGAAGTTGCCCTAAAAGGGAAGCGCATGATATAAGCGTTTTTTAGGGTTGCGAAGATTTGTGATGTGAGTGTATTGTTGGAACGTTTTTTCATGCTGCCGCATTTTGTCTTCAAGAGTTGGAAATCTCCTGAAAGAACTTGCATTGCAAGTGTGTTGTAACCGTTGTGTTGAAGATAATACATTGTGCAGGTTTTGGAGTGCTGGGGTTTTTTACCGAAAGGTTTTCCCCAGGGTAAATCATTGTGTCATTCTTCATTTTCTGTATGTATGGTATATTGCTGCAATATCTTTGTTAAGTAGATTAACGAATCTGAAATTGTAAGGGTTTAAAACGAATTTGCACCATACTTTCCTTAAGAGATTAGTGTAGGAAGCTGTTTCCGCACCTGAGTTTCCTTACACTGATAAGGGGAAGGGGCCTATTCCGGGTGATGGTTCTGGGAAGGATGGATATATTCCTGTCAAAGCTCGTAATAGGAATTGAGGGCAGAAGAGGACTCTGGGGGAGAGGCAGGATGATGCTTCTTTTAACAAGTTTGAGATACTGGATGATCTCAGCCAATAGGAAGTGAATCTAGGTTTGATGAACTTGGATCAGGGAACTTTGGGTTCAGGAAAGGATGTGCCTCCTTTGGAGGCTATACAGGTTGTGCAGGACACAGGTGTTGGGCAGATGGACACGGATCAGCAGTTGATTGTTTCGGCTGGGCCAGATCCTGTGATTGGGGCTTTGACGAGTGGGGGAGAGGGTTCTCCTTTTCCTATAAAGATCGGTGTGGAAGCTGGAAAGAGCTCCATGTCCTCTTCTTGCATGGGTATTTAGCAAAAGGATCCAAAGAAAGGGGTCGGTGAGAAGAATCCCAAGCTGGGTAGGAAAAAGGATTTGGAAAAGATTAAATCAACTGGGGAAACTCTAGTGGAGTCAGGAGTAGTTAAGACCCTGGATTCAAACTTCTTGTGTACCCAGAAATGATTGTCTTGTCCTAGAATGTAAGGGGCTTGAACAGTGGCCCTCGACAGAAAGTTGTTCATGATTTGGTTAGGAATCATTCTCTGGATGTTCTTTTTCTTCAGGAAACTAAACTTTATGTGGAGAGTATGTTGAATATGGTACCTAAGTTGTGGAAGTATGGCGAGTGTCAGTGTGTTGGAGCTCACGGTGTGTCCGGGGGGGTGGCTTGCTTATGGAACCCATAGAGGATTTGCCCTCTTTGGTGGATGTCTTCTAAGTCTATAATTTTGTTGGTGGCCTCATGCTTTCGGATAGGAGAATGTATTCTCCTCTCCAATGTGTATGCGCCTATTGATTATCAGGGCAAGCAGCTTCTATGGTCCCACCTTTGATATGTTCGTAGCCTGGCTCCTTTCCACCCATGGATTCTGGCTGGGGATTTCAACGCTATAATGGAGTTGTCTGAGAAAAGGGGTGGAATTACTTGATTGGAGCCTTTTGCGTTGCTTCTCAAGGATAGCATTTATGATCTAAATCTTATTGATGTTCAACCCAGTAATGTTTATTTTACTTGGAATAATAGGAGGACTGGTGAGGACTGTGTCGCTGAGAGGTTGGATCGGTTCTTGGTATCCTATTATTGGGTTGGTGACTTGTGGTCAACCTCCTCTGAAATTTTGGATTGGAGGGGTTCGGACCACTGGCCTATCAAGCTTAGTATCATCTCTGCTCGAGTGCCTCGTTCTCCTTCCTTCAAATTCCAACTTATGTGGTTACAGGACTCTACTCTTTATGACCAAGTGGACATGTGGTGGAGGATAGGTAGACCTAATTTTGGTACCGCAATGTATACTTTTTCCAAGCTTCTTCAGTTTGTCAAGTATCAGCTTAAAAGTTGGAACCGTCGGTGTTTTGGTAATATTTTTCATGATAAGGTTGTTGCCCTAGAAGAGTTAAATAATGTTACGAGATTGATTCGGGATAGCGGGGTCTCAGAGGATCTTTTGAAAGAAGAGGCTAGGACTTTGAAGGTGGTGGAGGAATGTGAGTTACGTGAAGAGGTTTATTGGAAGCAGAAGGCTCGGGTTGAATGGTTGTAGGAGGGGGAAAAGAACACTGCATTTTTCTTTAATTATGTGAAGGCCAAGAGGCATGGTAACTCTATCTCTGTGTTGGTTAATGACAGGGGGGATCGTGTTGTCTCATTTCAGGAAATCGAGACTGAGGCATCACTATATTTTGCTGCTCTTTTTAAAGAGGATTCACAAGGGGGCTCAGTTGAGGAGGAACAGGTTCTTGCTTGTATTCCTCAGTTGGTTTCCAGGGAGGCGAATGATTATTTGATGAGGGAGATTTCTCTAGAGGAGCTGCAGGAGACGGTGTTTCAGATTAAGAAAGGAAAAGCTCCTGGTCCTAATGGTTTCCCAATAGAGTTCTTTCAAGAGTTCTAGGATATCATAAAGTTGGATCTTCTGGCGGTTGTTCAGGAACCCCGGAGGAACAAGCAGATGTTGCCTGCCCTTAATTCCACTTTCATTGCTCTCATTCCCAAGTGTGAAGGGGTAGATAGGTTAACGCAGTTTAGGCCTATCTCCCTTTGCAATGTGGCATATAAAATTATTTCAAAGTTAATGGCTGAGAGATTGAAGAAGTGGCTTAAAGTGTTGATCTCGGAAGAACAAAGTGGGTTTGTTGCGGGTCGCCAAATTTTGGACGTGGTTGTTATTGCTACTGAGACCATCCACTCCATGGTCAGTTCCTATGAGAAGGAAATGTTCATCAAGTTGGATATGGCTAAGGCCTATGATAGGGTTAGATGGTCCTTCCTTTGGAAGATCCTGGTCACTTTTGGGTTTTGTGAGGAATGGATCCAATGGGTTATGAGTTGTGTTACTTCAGTATCCTTCTCGGTTTTGATAAATGGTAATCATTCTGAAATTTTTGGGGCTTCTAGGGGGATTTTCCAAGGGGACCCTCTCTCCCTGTACCTATTCCTTCTTCTTGCTGAAGGTCTTGGACATTTGTTGAAAATAAATGTTGGGTTGGGCATCATTCAAGGTTGGCATTGGGGCAGAAATTTACCTCCGCAATCTCATTTACAGTTTGTTGATGATATGGCCTTGATGGGGATGGCTACTATCAGGGAAGCTACTTTTTTGAGACAGTTGTTGGATGTTTACCTTGTGGCTTCGGGGCAATTGATTAATGAGGATAAGTCTTCCATCTTCTTCTTCAATACGCATGCCCCCATTCAGAGAAGAATTGCTAATATTTTGACGTTTCAAATAGGGGTTCTCCCTTTTACGTATTTGGGAATTCCAATTTCTATTGTTCGTCTTCCCAAGGGCTCTTGGCAGAATATCATTGATAATTTTAGGAAGAAATTCAATCATTGGACACATAGATGGTTGTCTTTTGTTGGGCGAGTTCAGCTTCTTAAGTCAATTGTGCAAGCTCTCCCTACTTATAGATGTATGCTTCAAGTGGCTTTGGTGGGGCTTCTTAAGGAGTTGGATTCTCTTGAAATATTTTTTATGGGTTGGAAACTTGTTGTCCTCCAAGTGGAGCCTGGTCAAGTGGGAAGATGTGTGTAGTCCAAAGCAATATGGTGGTTTGGGTCTTTGCCAATCTACTTTGTTTGGAGTGGTTGTGGCTGCTAAACTTTTTTGGCGTTGGTGTGTGGAGCAAGATCAGTTGTGGGCCAAGATATTATCTTATAAGTATTTCCCCGGTGTCCCTTGGCATGATCTCCTTAGGTACCCTCTTGAAAGGAAAGGTTTGGTGGTTTGGAGTTCTCTTGAGAAGGGTGCACAACTCATTAAGGAAGGATTATTTTGGATCTGTTGATGGGGTTCAGAAGCTCTTTTTTGGTCAGACTCTTGGGATGGTTTCCCTCCACTTATCTCTCAGTTTCCTCACTTGCTTCCTTTGAGTCAGAGATTTCTCGCAGCTGGTTGGTCTAGGGTGAGTGACTTTAAGACCTCTTTTTATGGTCAATTGGAGAGGGCTTGTTGGAAGGATCCAACTCAATGGCCGGAATTGGGTGAGGAGGATGGCAGGGTTGAGCTTCACACGATTCTTTGCAGTAGACGTTGTAGCTCTCTACTAGAAGAGGATATTATTGCTTGGGCTCACAATCCCAAAGGGATTTACTCTGTTGCTTGTGGATATCAGGTGTTATTGGCTCAGAAGTTGGTTAGGGTGGAGGTTCAGTGGTGGAAGAGGGTGTGGAGTAAGCTATCATGGCCTAAGTGTAATTGCTTTGTGTGGACTTTAGCGTGGAATAGGTGCTTGACCTGGGATAACATTCGTAAGCATGGTTTCCAGGGGCCTTCGGTCTGTGTTCTCTATGGAAAAGAGGAAGAGGATTCCTCACACTTGTTCTTCCGATGTCCCTTTGTTGTGCAACTTTGGCATTGGTGGTGGGAGGTTTGGAAGCAACCTTGTGTTCATGCTTCCTCGTTGGTGGATTTTTGGGATAGTATGGGAAGACCCCCCTCGTTGGCCTCCTTTTTGTAGGAGGTTTGGTACGTTGGACCTACTTTTCTTCTTTGGTAGACCTAGTTGGAGTGGAATCATAGGATATTTTGCGGCGTTAAATTGGTGGTTCAGCAGGTGTGGATGCGTATATTAGGTATGATACAGGAGTTGGTTGTGGCCAAGAGTGAAGTATTTTTCCCCTTGTGGAAAGGGGATACTGAGTTGGTGGATAGTTGGGTCTTCAGGGGATACATTCTTCTTTTAGTGGTTCAAGGAGAAGTAGGCATGGGACCAGGAGAGTGCAACGAATGGGTAGGTGGTTACCTCCTCCGTCTAGAATCTTGAAGATCAACTCTGATGGTTCTTCTAGAGGTAATCTTGGGTCTGCTGGGATTGGTGGGGTCGATAGGGATTCTAGGGGTTCAGTGATATTCATTTTCTCTATTCATGAAGGGGAGAAGACTGTTAATCTCATGGAGGGATTGGCGATTCTTTATGCTGTGGAGTGGGCCCTTGCTTTGGGATGGAAAAAGGTTATTTGTGAAGCTGATTCGCAAATTTTGATTAATTTGTTGAATGAAAGAAAGATGGTTGATATTAATTGGCAGCTGGCTTTAGTTGTTCAACGTATTCTTCAGGTTACCTCTAGGATGGAGGCAGTTTCTTTTGTTCATATCCTGAGGAAGTGGAATCAGGTTGCTAACTGCTTGGCTAAATGGGCCTCTGAGCATGATACCGGCTGGAGGATTGAGGATTGGATGCAGGTTTCTCCTGAGTTACGATAGGATTTGGATAGATTCCTTGAAGAGGATAGAAGGATACTGGAAAATAGTTGATTTTGTTCTGGTTCTTGCTTTGTTGATTCTTTGATTTCTGGGACTTGCTCCCTTTTTTTTGGCTGTAATGTTCTCTTCTGATTTTCAATAAAGTTTTTACCCCTTTTTATAAAAAAAAATTTAAAAAAATGTGTCTAGATTAGTGTTAAAAACCCAAGGTCTTCAATGACGTCCTATGAGAAATGTGTTAGCAGTTTCATATGTTGGTCTTGGACTATGCAAGGCTACAAGAAAACATTAGCGAAATCAAAAGCATGATGATGAGTTAGCAAATTAGTATTGAATACATAAAAAATGAAAAAGCTAATGAAAAATTGAGTGTATTCAAGTTACCTACATATCTACCTAAGTATAGGGCGCATATCCACCTGTTCAGAAGCAAGATCGGTCAAGTGCAAAGTCGCCTTTGTGAAAAGAAAATTTACTTATCTAGTGCAGATCTTCCCAAGAGTAGGATCACCCCTATACTATTTGCATTGATTGTCATTGATTTCAACACTTGGTGAGATTGTTGCATTGGTTGTATTGTTGGCATCGGTTGTCAACACTTCAGGAGATTTTTGTGATGTCAACACTTGGTGAGATTGGTGTATGTTTGGTATTGGTTCTCATTGATGAGTTTGTTGGCATTGGTTGTCAAAACTTGGTGAGTTTTTTGCATAATATTTGTGATGTTTTTGTTTGGAATTGGTTTCCTTTTATGTTGTTAAAGTTCATGGTTGGATGTCATGCCTTGGTTGATGTCAAGTAAAGGTGTATTGAGTATGGTTGTTTTCAGCAGAGATGATATCGCAATGATATTTTAAGATGAGGATTAGAAGCAATAAGATGGGGATTAGAAGTAATGCTGATGGTGGAGAGATGTTGTTGATGGTATCTAGTATGTTGTATTAACTCTCCTATTGTTCTTGAGGATGTATGTGTTGGTACAAGAAATTTCTAACTTCTACAAGTTGTTAAATGTTTTTGTTTCAGGAAGTTGTTTCTGAAGACTATTTGGGAGAATGCTCTACATTCCTCTATTGATGAAGATATGGTCTTGCAATTTGGGATTTAGTGTTTATTCTCTATGGACGTTGTACTCCTATCTTTTCAAGTCACCTATGTTGTTGAGGAAGTTTCTATTAAATTTCAGAAGGTTGGTAGTGTTGTTCGTTGTTTGAATTGGTTTGAAAAATTCTATATATTTATCCACATTGATGTCCTTGCTCTTGTGTCTTGGTGAACGTTCTCTCAGTGTCTGTGTAGTATCCCAATTCAAATTCCATGTATTGAAGTGGACCAAAAGTTGATATATTAATGTTACATCTCATGGTTGTGCATTTTGTGCCTCTGGAATGAAGTTTTCTGCTCTTGTTTGGATTGTGGTAGTTGTTGGTGACATGACAATATAAAATAAGTATTTGGAAGTGTTGTTGTATGTTCAAGGAACATCTCTTTGTGATATGCACATCAGTGGTTGACCTCTTTTGGTGTTGCATTGTGGTTGAGTTGGTCTTCTAGGAAAATTTTGGATATCTAGCTAACATGGCTTGTTGTCTTGCTTGCATTATGTGCTTAGGGATCTATGCTAGCATTTGAGGTTGTGTCAAGATAGTTTTGGGTCATGACCTATCTTTTTATGGACCATACTAATTAAATCCAATTGGAAACATGTTTTTGGGTCGACTGGTTATGTGCTACGCACTTCATCTGCATGTTTCCTTGTTGTTGAATTGAGTTGGTGTGTGCCAACATGTGTAATGTTTGGGATCACATTGGAAGATGTAATATGATTATTTTTGGTCCTATCTATCTCTTGGATAGGACCGCGCTATGTTTTTGTGGTTGAATTAATGAGATTAATGTTTATCTTCTTCTTGCTTGATCTAATTAATGTTTTGTGATCTTGTGGCGGATATAAATGAAAGATCAAATCAATTGCAAAGTGTAAGTGTGGAATATTTTGAATATCTCGCAGAAGAAGTGAAAAAGTGTGTGGAAGATAGATAAGATGTGCTTTAACCCCTCAATCAACAGAGTGTATTGTTGACATATTTTATAAATTCTAAATCTTCATGTATCTTGCTCTAAGGTAGTGAATCTCATCAAGTTCTTGTATCTTGCCCTAAGTTTGTACACCTTAGTTTGCAAGTCTTTTGGCAGTGAGCCTTGTTGTAAATTTTGTAAGCGATGAGCTTCATATATTGTGAGTTAACTCTCACCATGGTTTTTCCCTCATTCGATTTTCCACATAAATCTAGTGTTATCTTGTGGATGTGTGTTCCTTGTTTAACTTTTTATTTTCGTTGATTTGGCTAAGGGTTGAATCATTGTATCTTTAATTGTTGAGGGTTGTTGACCTTGTTAAGGAACTAAATTGCTATATATTTCTTTGTTGTTGATCTATTTGATAATTTTTAATCTAATAAAGAATTTTGAGTTTTTTGAAGGGTTTGTGTTTTAAAGACTTATTCAACCCCCCTCTCAGTCTCCAGGTGTGTTAAAAAATTGGTATCAAATCCAATTTCCTCTGAAGAAGCTTAATCGCTTGAGGAAATATCTGAGATGGAACATGATGGAGCTTACAAAGGTCCTAGGTTTACTGCTTAAAATTACACCTTTTAGAAATTGAGAATGGAAGGCCATCTAAACTCACTAGAGTTTGGTGGTTCATAATCTATCAAGGATGGTTATATTGATCCTACTACTCTTCCAACAGATCCAGCTCAAATTAGGTTGTATGAGAATAATGCCAAGGTTAAAATGCTATCTCATGTGGGTTGGTTGATTTAGAACTTTTGAAGGTGATGAATTGAAGTTTTCTAAAGATGTATGTGGAAAACTTAGCAACATCTATTAAGGAGATAATAAAGTAAAGAAAGCCAAGATGCAAATTTCCAAGAGTAGATTTGAGACCCTAAGGATGGCAGAGGATGAAGACATTTCAAGTTATATGTTTTGGATACACAAAGTAGTTATTGGCATCACAAGTCTTGGTGGTGTAGTAAAAGAATATGAGATTGTGAAGAAGGTTTTGGTATCTCTTCATAAATCTTATAGTCATAAGGTGTCTACTATTGAAGAATCTAAGGACTTGGATCAGTAATCAGTAGATGAAATGTTTGGTGCTCTCATCACTTTTGAAATGAGATAATTTGACAAAGATGTTCCAAAGAAGGAAGCAACATTCAAAGCCAATAAAAAGATAGAAGATTAAGTAGTTGATTAGAATGCTGACTTTGATGAGATTGAAGCAAACTTTGTAAGAAGATTGAAGAAAGGCACTGGAAAATAAAAAGGTAAGTTACATTTCAAGTGTTTCAATTGTGGAAGGATTGGTCATTTTGCATCTAAATGTCCCTACAAATAATCTGGAGATGATAATAAAAGAGATAAGGTTAAAAGAGGTCTCTATTCCAATGAAAGTAGTTGTTCCTCAGAATATGAGAGTAATGATTCAAATGATGAAATCCTATTTATGGCCTTGAAAGGTGACGATAAAAAAAGCGATATCGTAGAATGTAAGAGGTCTAGTACCTTGCAACTTGATAATGTTAATGAAAGATAAATGGCAATATGGACTAGCTTTCATGCAAAGGAAGAAGCAAACACTTGGGTGATTGACAGTGGTTGTTCTAACCACATGATTGGTGGCAAGAGAAGGTTCATTAGTCTCAAGAAGGTAAATGGTGGAGCTATTAAGTTTAGTGGTGATGAGTCAACATAAATATGTGTAAAAGGTGTTATAACTATTGATGGAAAGAACAGAACTGAGGATGTTCTCTATGTCCAGTGTCTAAAACATAATCTTCTCAGTATTAGTCAAATGTGCAGCAAGGGTTACAATCTTACATTTCATGCCAATGGTTATGAGATCAGGAAGGAAGGATCTAAAAGATTAGTTGTTGAAGTTACAAATATAAATGGAAATCTCTATCATCTAAAGGAGGTTAATGGAAGAATCTACTTAGTGGCTCAATATGGAGAGTGTCGGTTGTGGCACAAAATGATGGGACACATCAAATTTGACAATATGGTAAAGATTAGCTCTACTCATGTTATAAGAGACATGCCTAAGATAACGAAGCCTACAAATACATTATGCACAGAGTGTCAAATGGGAAAAAAAACAAGGACAAGTTTCAAGAGCAAGGATTGCTCTTCTACAATATCATTGGAGTTTATTCACATTGACCTTTGCAGACCTAAACGAATAAGGAGTCAACAAGGGGAAAGGTATTTTACGTTACTTATTGATGAGTACACTAGAATGACTTGGGTTACATTTTTAAGAGATAAATCGGAAGCTTTTGATCAATTTAAAATCTTCAAAGTAAAAGTAGAAACCCAAATGGATGTTAAGATCAAATGCTTAAGATCGGATAGAGGAGGTGAATTTACTTCAAATGAATTTAATTTTTTTTGTGAAGATCATGGTATTAGGAGACATCGGTTTGATCCTAGAATCCCTCAACAAAATGGGGTAGTGGAAAAGAAGAATATGAATGTGCAAGATATGGCTAGGTTTGAAAGATGTTGATTTGCTTGATATGTATTAGAAAGAAGCAATTCACACAGCTGCCTATTTTCTTAAAAAATTACAGTTGAGGGAAAATAGAACTAAGACCCCTTATGAGTTGTGCTATGGAAGACCTCCCACTATCATATACTTTTTTTGGAAGAAAATGTTATATCATAAGAGATGAAGGAGACCTTGGAGAGTTTGATTCAAGGTGTGATGAATGGATCTTTCTTGGTTACTTAACCAGAAGTAAGGCCTATAGATGTTACAACAAGAGATTGGGAAGAATGATTGAAAACACATTTATGTTAAAGTAGATGAAGACTTGTGTCAGATTTCACAAGAACATGAGGTTTGAGGAGCTGATATACCTCTCTAGATTGAAAAGAAGAAGAGAAAGAAGAGAAGGAATCAGAACTAGTGAAGGATCCCAAGACCCAACAAAATATGTTCAAAAATATCATTCTGCAAATCAAATCATTGGAGACAAGAATGAAGGTGTGTTGACTAGAAGAAGGCTTGCAAGAGCAAGTGAGCAAGTAAATTTGTGTTTATTGTCAAAAGTAGAGCCTAAGAAGTTTGTTGATGCTAGCAAAGATGATGGTTGGATAAAGGCAATGGAAGAAGAACTAGATTAAATAGAGAAGAATCGGACTTGGGAAATGGTCCCAAGTGCTTTGGATGAAGCAAACTTTGAAGGATATAACTTGGTGGTGTATAATGAACCCATTCCTATATTCTGTGATAGTAGCAGTACAATTAATATTTCCAAAACCCGCTAATGCATTCAAAAACCAAACACATTTCTATACAGTATCACTTTCTAAGAGAGAAGGTTGCAAAACAAGAAGTCATATTGGAGTATGTGCCTACTAAGGATTAGATTGCAAATATCTTCACTAAGGCGCTTTCAAAGGATACCTTTGACTATTGTTGGCAGAAGTTAGGGGTTATTGCCCCTCCTTGTTCTAACTAGGTGTACAATTGGTGCATCTATCTAAGGGGATAAATTCATGTCATATATTTTTCTCTTGGATTGATGTAGACTACCTTTCAGAGGGAGTTGGTAGTAAGGGGGAGTTTGGAGAGTTGTGCAAGCGTTGAGAAGAAGTGTTGTTGGTCAAAGGGGGAGAATATGTTGTTTCAATTGAAGATCTTTTGCCCTTTGTCCCTAGTTGTTAGGGGGAGAATGTGTTGTTTTTTATTGTGTAGGTGTGAGTGGCCCTTTGTCCTTAATGTCAAAAGGGGAGAGTAAGCAAGTGTGTGTTGCCATCAATTCCAAAAGGGGAGATTTTTAGCATTGTTTATAATTGATGTCAACACTTGGTGAGATTGTTGCATTGGTTGTATTGTTGGCATTGTTTGTCAACACTTGGTGAGATTGTTGTATGCTTGGTATTGGTTGTCATTGATAAGTTTGTTTGCATTGGTTGTCAACACTTGGTGAGTTTGTTGCATAATGTTTGTGAAGTTTTTTGTCTAGCATTGGTTTCCTTTTATGTTGCTAAAGTTCATGGTTGGATGTCATGCCTTGGTTGATGTCAAGTAAAGGTGTATTGAGTATGGTTGTTGTCAAGAGAGGTGATATCATGATGACATATTAAGATGAAGATTAGAAGCATTAAGATGGAGATTAGAAGTAATGTTGATGGTGGAGAGATGTTTCTTATAGTTTCTAGTATGTTGTATTCTCTCTCCTATTGTTCCCGAGGATGCATGTGTTGGTACAAGAAAGTTTTGACCTCCGCAAGTTGTTGATGGTTTCTATTTTAGGAAGTTTTTGAAGATTATTTGGGAGAATGCTCAACATTCCTCTGCTATTGAAGATTTGGTCTTGCGGTTTGGGGATTTAGTTTTTATGCTATGTGGATGTTGCACTCCTATCTTTTTAAGTCACATGTGTTGTTGAGGAGGTTTCTATTAAATTAGAGAAGGTTGGCAATGTTGTTGGTTGTCTAGATTGGTCCAAAAAATACTCTGCATTGATGTCTTTGCTCTTGTGGCTTGGTGAATGTGCTCTCATTGTTTGTGCAATACCCTAGTTCAAATTTCATGTGTTGAAGTGGTTTGCAAGTTGATCTGCTAATGTTATATCTCATGGTTGAACATTGTGTGCTTCTAGGATGAAATACTATGCTCTTGTTTGGATTGTGATAGTTGTTGGTGGCATGACAGTATAAAAGAAGTATCTAGAAATGTTGTTGGATGATCAAAGAATGTCTCTTTGTGATCTGAACATTAGTGGTTGTCTTCTTTTGGTGAGCTACATTGTGGTTGAGTTGGTCTTCTGGGCAATTTAAGGATATCTGGCTGACAGGGCTTGTTGTCTTGCTTGTGTTATGTGCTTAGGGATTTGCACTAGTATTTGAGGTTGTGTTAAGATAGTTTTGGGTCTTGGCCAATCTTGTTAAGAATTGTACTAAGCAAATTCAGTTGGAAGTATGTTTTTGGGCTGACTGGTTAAGTGCTACATGTTTCCTTGTTGCCAACTTGGATTGGTGTGCGCCAACATGTGAAATGTTTGGGATCACATTGGAAGATGTAATAAAAATATTTTTGGTCCTCTCTATCTCCTGGATAGGACCACACTGTGTTTTTGTGGTCGACTTATTGAGATTATTGTTTATCTTCTTTTTGGCTTACCTAATTAATGTTTTGTGATCTTACGATGAATATAAATGAAAGATCAAATTGGTTGCAAAGTGTAAGTGTGTGGAATGTATTGAATATCTCGCAGAAGAAGTGCAAAAGTGTGTGAAAGATAGATTAGACGTGCTTTAATGCCTCAATCAACAAAGTGTATTGTTGACATATGTTGTAAATTCTAAATTTTCATGCATCCTACTTTGTGATAGTGAATCCCATCAAGTCCTTGTATCTTACCCTAGAGTTGTGCGCTTTAGTTTGTAAGTCCTTTGTATCTTGCCCTAAGGTTGTGCACCTTAGTTTGCAAGTCTTTTGGTAGTGAGTCTTGTTGTTTTGTAAGAAATAAGCTTCATATATTTTGAGGTAACTCTCACCATGGTTTTTCCCTCATTGGATTTTCCATATAAATTTGGTGTTATCTTGTGGATGTGTGTTCCTTGTTTAAGTTTTCATTGTTGCTAATTTGGTTAAGGGTTGAATTATTGTATCTTTCATTGCTAAGGGTTGTTGACCTTGTTAAGGAATTAAATTGCTATATCTTTCTTTGTTACTGATCAATTTGATAATTTTTTATTCGATAAAGAAGTTTGAGTTTGTTGAAGGGTTTATGTTTTGAAAAGACTGATTTGCCCCCCTCTCATTCTCCAGGAGTGTTCAACATGTGTAGGCGAATTCACCCTTTTGGAGCAAATATAGTCAAGAGCAGAATTGCCCTTATGCATGCGGATTTTCCCTTCTGGAGCAGAATCACCTTTGTGGAGATAGGTTTGCCTATTTTTTGGAATGGGTGTTTAGGTGCTAGAAGGTTGAAGTGCAACTGCCTCTATAAGAGCGTAATCGCTCGTTTACAGAGTGGATCCACCTTTTTTTAGTGCAACTGCCTCTGCGTGAAACTTTCAAATAAAACTAACCAAAAAAAAATGAAATACTGTTAGTAGACTCGTGACATGGGTGCCACCAAGCATTGCAAAATATATGCAAGGGAAAATATGTTCAAAACAAAAGAAAATTACAATAAAAACCTAGCAAACACAAGAAATCAAACAACAATCATATTAGGGAAAGAAAGAGCTCATATCTTCATAGATTGCCCCTGGTTGATCGATTTGGATGTGTTCTCAATGGAATTTGGATAGAATAACACTACTAAATTGCTCAAAAGATGTAAGATCCTAAAAAATGGCCAAGTTTTAGTGTATGAAGTGAGGAAAAATGAATGAAAGGCTAGGATTGAGTGGAAGAAGATCAAGGGCTAGGGCTGCATGTGACCTCTCAAGTCATGAGATTGTGCCAAGTGGCACAACGTGAGAGCTTGAGAGGACTGGTACTTGGAAGGTACCTTGGAAGATGGGAAAGATCTTTGTCATAAAGGTCTTCCTTGTCCAACATTCCCAAAGTACGACATGGAAAAGAATAAAGAAATTTTAAATTCCTTATTTGTACTTTTGGGACAAGGACTCATGTGAGGTTCCTTTCTCAAAAGGGAAAAAGACTTTAAGACATAGAGGACAAGGAGGATGATTAGTAAATGGAAAGGGGATTAGCAAGAAATGTAGAAGCGATTAGGGGATGGCTTAGGTGAAGATAAAGATTAAGAGTAGGTGATTAGAAGATAAGTGGAAATATATGGAAGATGTGACGCCTCTTAATTCATGATTAAGTGTGTGCACAGAATTAGGAGATGGATTAGGATTAAGATTAGGAGATAATGGAAAATGATGAAGGATGAGACATGAGGTGAAAAATAGGGAATTAAATCATGTGAGGAGATGGTGTTAATTAAATAAATAGTGTTACTTATTTAATTTATAGGATGAAAGAGTAAGATAAATAATTAAATTAATTACTTATTTTAAGATTTTTGAAGAATTAAGATAAATTGATAATATTAATTAAATAAATAAAATATTATTATTTAATTAACATAGATCAAAAGGAATTAGACGAAATATTGAATGGAATTGACCAAACACAAGTGATCAATTTTGGGTGTCTACAACTAGTTAGAGGGAGCTAATTTAGGCCCATAATTTAAATTTAAACTTACACTTTCTAGGCTCATTTCCACATCATCATTTCTATGCCATAAAATTGACTCCACGCTTACAAAATTGACCCAAAATAAAGAACAAAAAAAATAAAAAATCAAGACCTATTCCTAGAAATTTGTGTAAATGCAATGAAATTAAATTCAAGCTAAACCAACTTTTAAACTAAAACATGCCACCCATACATTGACCATTGCATTAAAAACAACACAATCAAAATCAAATCCAACAGAAAAGAAGGTGCAAAATTTACACTTTACACTGATACAAAAATATGACCATGAATACATATAAATGATTTTTTAATATATTAAACCCCAACTTACGCTAAATGTAAGCTGTAAGTATTAGAATTGATGTTTGATGCTTTTGCACAGTTAGTATAGATCAAGTTGTATTTCAAAGCTACGACCATTGGAAGTTTTATCCTCTCGAAAGATGGCAAGTTAATTCAAAACATGATATCCTTCACCAAAAAATAGACATCTTTGGTTGCTTTCCAATGCTTCAACTGTAACACAAGGCACAACTTGTAAGACAAAGATATTACTGTTAACCATTTGAATTTTATCCTCTTGACAATTGCAAATTCAGATCAAAATCTGGTGCAATCTATGACAAAAAAATATGATCATAAAAAGTTTCTCTCTAATTCTGCCCAAACCAAGTTACCTATGCATTTAGTGAAGGATTCAACCCTAGCTTAATGCGTTAATCTTTAATGGATCTGCTACACATCCATATATATTCAGGGAAAATATGTCACTAACAAAAATATAATTTAACTCCTTTGGCCTTACACAAATTATGCATTCAGCAATTCCCAAATTCGTCTAGATATGGTGATCATATTAACAGAGCACTATTTGAAAGATGAAAACATTTTCCTTTCCAGCTAGCGAGGTGATTTCTCTATAAGGATCTTCTGCTTCGTGTTGTTAGTATTACCCTCAAACATATTTTCCTGTTATAATGATAGCAGATCTTTATTTACAATGAATTTGAAGATGTAAGAATTTTATCTGATTATGAAGCTAATCTAAGTGAGTTTTCGAAGGAAAACAAGCTTGTGACAGAATGGTAGATGGATTGTATCAGTCATAATTTTCTTGGAGGCTCAATAAAAGCAAATGGTTTTTAATCTTGGAAATTTAATTTACCCCATTTCCATGCCATAATATTTACAAATTTGAGTTTCTCCAAGTAAATCTTGTATCCCTCTTCTTGCGTGGTGTTCCATGTGCTCAGTTGTTCTTTTCTTGCACGCTAATTTTCATGTTCTAACAGTTCATTATAAAAAAACCATGTTATGCTGATTTTAAATATAGTTCCTAGATTGTAAGGAGTAGAAGCTATATCAATCATATACCGTTTAATGTGTATTCAAAATCACACAAGAAACAAAATAATTTACAGCAATGTGAGAATGAATTTCATTCTACTCGCTAGACATTGTAAGAACGATGTAGATGCCAACTATAACTCTTAAGAGAAATTAGTTTTCTGCATTTATATCGATGGTTTTGAATCTTTACCGAAGAATTGCATATTGAGATATCCAGGTCAATCAGACATCATTAAAAATCATTTTCATGTCATGTTATACTATATAATCGGTAACATACAACCCCATTAATCATATAATAAGGAATTACAAGGCTAAAAAGTTTCATCCCAAAGTCCTGATGCACCATAAATACCAATCAGCAGGGATGACAAGGAAAGGGGTTTAGTGGGGAAAAGCTTACTCCGAAGTTCAGTTTTGTTGTCACGTAGATTGATGCTTCCTTGAGCTCTGTCATTCTTCTCCATTTTCAAGACATTCTCAACTTATCAAAATTGGAACAATTATTCCAACAGGGACCAGTGAATAAATATATAGCATTTTGCAATAGAATAATAACCTTCGAAGTCCAGAATAGGAACCTTAATGAATTGCACTTTGAAGTTCGAACATTCTACACTGTAAAAAATAATAGGACCTGTCATGGTAAACATATCAAAAATCCTGCCAATTATATCTTGCCCTTTGGTAGTCTCCAGCAGAAAAATTATAAATAAATCGGCTTCTGGACGAAAACTGTGTTAACAAGCTTCCAAACCTACATGTCAGATCATGCATCACAACCCATCATCACAATAATTAAGAAAACCAAGATTTACGACATGCATAAGGTGGTCTCCACCATATGGGGGTCCTAGTTTCATTCAGAGGGAGATTTTTATAATGTAACCAGCCCTTGAGTGTGTATCTCAGATCAACAAGTTTGGCCTTAAGGCCTCTACAGCAGTTGGCATGCATGGTATAGGCATCCTTCAAGTCATTGCTCCTCTCACAGAAGCCTCCAAAGTATTTGGTGTCCAGAAACATAAATTTCATCCCTTTTCGTCTAAATCCAACTGAAAATTTGAGAATGTTAAAGACATCTTGCTCTTTTTTTTCTGGAAACAGCCTTCTTGACAAGTACCAATGTCTGTAAAAGCTGATAGTGAGTTCATTGGAACGAATGTACATATAGCCTGTATTGGCTTCATTCTTCACGCTCAAAGAATCACCATTATAATTGTCACAAGTAATCTGGATGTCTGCATCTGCTTCTAACCTCCCCATGGGATTTCGCAGCCACATAATATCAGTGTCCTGCATTTCAAATTTTTACTTTTTAAAAAATCATGAAAACCGAGATTAAACTTATTAATCAGATAAAAGTAACTATAAAAATTCAAAGAAGGGAGTAAACATAGAGAACCTGAGGGTCTAGACTCTAGAACCTCTGAATTAGGAGAGAATTTACAGTGGGAATTACATAAGTTCACAAAGATCATCCATGGAGTTCAAAAGATAATGCTAATATCACACTCAAATTTAAATCTCTGATTTGAAATTAATGGTAAAAGCATTAATGTGTAGCTTGATTAGCATGGAGAAGCCTCTTTCAAAAACTGTTATACTTCTATGCTTACTTGAATAGCAAACACTGAGATTCAACAGAAGAGGACTTTTTGGCCAGCGGCAGTGCTGAGTTCAAACGTCTATAATCTTGGTTGTAGCATAAAGCAAGCATTGAAAAGATATATTACAGATCTTCACATTATATTTATTAGTCCATCATGGTTCACCTCAAATTAGGACCAGATGCTATAACATTATGATATATAACTTAGCCATTCATTATGTTCATCCTCTAAATAAGACCATTGCTTATATTATGTTGTTTGAGATGACAGCCAAACAATCAGTATAGAGAGAAATGAGGAACTCATACATTTCACCAACCACATAGCATCAACTAGGAATGAGCCCTCTAAAATTGTATCTTGTTTGTAAACAAGATAACCTCTCTTCTTAACATTCTTTATCATCACAAAACAAGACTCCCTATTATCTCAGAGCTCAATATAAAGAGATGAGCAGAGCCTGCATTTATCCGTTCTATTAATGCAACCTCCCTTATATTTGTAACCATAAAAAATCTGGAACCTCAATTTATGGACATTTTCTTCACTGTTTCAATTCTCTAAGTTAGGGGTTTTTAGGGTTTAGACCATTCTATCGTTGTGATCTTGTTAAAGAACAGAGATCGAGTAATTTTCATTTCTAAAACTTTCTCTTCTCAATCAAATAGATTTAGTTTATTTGGCTAAATAGACACATCTACAAGAAGGTAAATTTAAATAAAGTTTGTTTTATTAGTGCATAATCAATAACTTTGAAAAGTTAAGTCGAAGCATCACTCCATTCCACTGCTACTTGATGACCCATGTAATGGTATCTAATAAATGAGAAGCATTGAAGCTAATTGAAATGACCTTATCGAGTACCCCTCAATGCAAACACTATCACACCCAATAAAAATAGGCTCATGAATGATGAACTCATCACAGAGTTCCTGTTGGTATAGACTCCAAAATGTCAAAAAAAAACATTTTTCACCAAAATGCACAGCCAGCCAAAATGATAAGACAAGAAGTCAAATATTGAAAACCTCAAATGTCAAAGATATCTGAAGACTATGGAAATCAAGAGCCATTACTTATGACTCTGGCAGAAAAATGTGTTTTAAGCAAAGGTTGAATTGAGGTTACATGTGGGTCACAGACTAACAGAGAGAAATACATGGAAATGGGATAACATCAGCAATTTTTTAGCTCTGTGATATGAGAGAAAAAAATGTGTCAAGTGAAAAGAATAGTGGAGGCATTCATTTAAGCAATTCTTTTACCTTTTCAAGTACATCAACCAAAGTAGGTTATTGAACATATGCCATTTTTAAGGAATTGTCGTTCCAAAATTTGTATTGCATTTGCTGAAGAGTTGATAGAAATAATAATTCAGGTGCTACTACACATGAATATCAATGAGGGCTTCAAGGAAGATCAGCTTAGTTAAGAAACATTCCTTTCTAAACTGCAACAGAATTAATTTCTTGTGTTAGAGGAGTTTTCGTAATCGCAAATTTATATTCCGACCAGTACTTACAAACCAGTTATTAGTGTAGAATACTTTTCAAATTGCCCAATTCAGAGAAATTGTACCAAGCCATAAGTACCACTGACATAAGCATTACTTGTTCCAGCAAAATGAACTTCCATATAGAATCCATCACCGCTAATGTGAATCAAGCTAAAATGCGTTTGAAGTTGAAAATTGGTACCCATTTTAAAGCAAGTATCATATCATGCAATTTGAAGGTGTAATGTTCAAGTTTGCCTACATTATACCTTAACCCATGACCTTAACATTCACGTAATCTTGTGAATCACAAGTTACAGATCTAAAATTGAGTTCCCTATCCTTCAGTTACTCAGTGCATATGAATAGAAAGTAACATATTCTTATAAAACTATGTTCTTCATTGCCAATTAAGAAGATTTCGGCCAAATATCAGATTTAAATTTTTGATGGGCTGGAATGACAGGCTGCAGCCTTTACGCCTTTTAACCTTTTGCTACTCAGGAAATTACCACTTGTTCTATTTTTTTTAAAAGAGAGAGAAAGAGAAATTGAGTGTTATAAGATATCCCATGGTTTAGGGACAGAGCAAGGCTCTTCTTGAAACCATGGTTTGGGATATTTCATCCAACAAGTATTGTTATCTCTAAATACTTGTCTAAGAGATTAAAATTTGCCTTAATCATAGAAGGATGATGTTTACAAAGATAATCTATGGAAAGGGAAATAAGAAGGGATATTTTCTACCTTTTCCAAAATCAGCAAAGCAACGAACCTTACAAAGGGCTTTTCCTTAGAGACTGTGACAGAATCTTCTGTTGGCAGATATACTCAAGATCTTGCTTATGAAAACATAACTTTAAGCTTGGGGTAAATGCCTTGCCAATGTAGATGAGCATCTGGCCTTCTCATGCCTGAAAAGCACATTTTAAAGACTACCCGAACAGAAACAAGAAACACAATCTAAAAGAAACTGATAGTGACGACTTTCAGATGGTGATAAAGGAGAAAAAATTTCAACCATCTCAGATTGAAATCGAGAGAAAGAATTTCAACCATCTCAGATTGAAATCGAGAGAACTGATGTGTATGATGCTACGGGATTATGTTGATCGGGTGCCTTATCCATACGGATTTCATGAACCGCTATGAAGATAGTATTTCCAACCAAAACATTATTTAAACAATAAATCGGTGAAATCGTACAAATTTCTTAGGCAGTTACTGCAAATCCACAATCTTGTCTTACAAATCAGAGAATTGGTCAAAATCGGTCTTGGTTACTGCATATGTTTGGGAGGGCGGGAAAGCTAGGGCAAAAGGAATGTTGGGCTTAATAAATTTGTACCTAAGAGTGCTTTGTTTGGTAGTGATTCAAATGGCAATGTTCTTCTGAGATCAACTGCCTAGTAATTTTTAGGTTCTGGAATCAACTGTCAAGTATTTTTAGATTAAGACTTTTCGACCCACACAAACAAATTCGGATCCATCGGCAGGGACAAAATACCACACAGCTAATACCAGAAGCACACTGCCAGTACAACTAGGCCTAAGAGTGCTTTGTTTGGCAGTGATTCAAATGGTAATGTTCTTCTGGGATCAACTGCCTAGTAATTTTTAGGTTGTGGAATCAACTGTCGAGTATTTTTAGATTATGACTTTTCGACCCACACAAACAAATCCGGATCCATCGGCAGGGACAAAATACCACACAGCTGGTACCAGAAGCACACTGCCAGTACAAAACCTCGTTTGAAATTAATTTCAATGTCACTCAGACAAAGATAACAAAATCAAAAGAACAATGGGAGGACAAAAGCATCTCCAACAAGTTGATACACTACTGAAACGAAGCAAAAAAAGAAAAAAAAGAACATCATCAATTGAAATCAAACATGATCGCGATGCCACAAATGGCTACTTCCAATGGCATCTCCAAAAAGACAAAACCAACTACAAAAGTCTAGGCAAGCATCTACTTACCGAAAAAATTATATTGTATCCACGTCTCAGAACATCTCCCAAGAAGGCAAGCCTGGTCCACATCATTCTCAGGTAATCATCACTCATGTATAACTTCTCCCCAGAGTAATCAACCCCTCTGGTCTTCAAGCTATAGCAGTGCGGATGAATTTCAAGGCAACGGTTGTAGGCCTTTGAATCCAGTGCAACAATCAGCAGATTTTGCAGCAATTCCTTTGTCCCTTCACCGACTCGGAAGCTCTCTAGGAAGAGATCGATCATAGTTCTCGGCTCCGCCCAAGCCCAATTCAACGCTGTTACAATTAAAGTTTTGTTGGCATTTGCAGTTTTTTCCAGAATTTGACCCAATTCATCGAGAGGCTGGACAGTGATTGATGCAGGAGCAGTAACTTTCATTTTTTTCCTGGAATTTTCAGTTTTTGCCGGAAATTTACCATGTTCATCAAAGGTCTGGGTGGAGGTAGAAGCAGGGGCAGTAATCTACCAATCAAAGCAAGGCACTTCATTAGAAACGAGTAAGTAATAATGTGCGAAGGACATAAATTTACAGAGTCTTAAAACGTGTACGCACAGGAGTGGGCTGGAAACAAATACAAACTACAGAGTCATTACAAAAGTACCATCACCCAATAACATTGAACTGAGAGAACTCAATACACAGACATTCAACAATTAAAATAAAGAGGTTTTCATAATAAAGGACACTGTTAGCAGACGAAGTGTAATGAATTACCACTGGTAACCTTATGTAAGGGGTTGAACGGACATGATTAAACCGCTCTGGTAAAAAGGGATTAAAAGACGCGGTGGCCTTGTGCAGAGTACCCGACAACGCAATTCCAATAGCTGTCATGGTGAGCAGCACCAGAAACACATCTCTGACGATGTGATTGTGAGGCATCATTACTTGTTTACTCACAATACTCTGCTTTCTCATTTCGAGATTCAACACTCACTTCATTCTAAATATATCAACCACTTTCCCCAATTCACACTAAATCCCTCGTCGCAAAACAGGAAACCCCTGAATAACTCTCGAAATCTTGTCGTATAACAACCGTCGGCATGTTTTTTCCAGTTTACCAGACTCGAACCCGCAACTTGACACGCAAAGCGCAAGGCTCTTCTTCTCCACAGTCTCCCGAATGTCACACGAAAAATATGTAGCCGCAAATAGGGCGCGGCAGAGCTGTTCCTTATAGATTATTATTATTTTCATTTTTAAATTATTCACAGATGATTCTTGCGCGCCTCGTCAAATGTGCCGATGACCAACCTTTTACCTGCCCACAGGTATACCTTTGGTAGGTAACAAATTTACTAAGAGTAACTCCCTTGACTCGAACCTGTGACGACCAATCCACTACAACCATTAATGCGAAAAACAAATTAGTCATACTTCAGAGACTCGTCTTTCCCCGTACTTCCGTGTCTACAGTATTGAAAATAATTGGAAATCGTGACAACCTCCTTTTCTGTTCACAAGTACTTCACGTATCCCATTAACGTGAAGTCTGTGATTTCCATTGAGCTTCTGTAGATCTGTGCACTGTTCAAGCAAGGTATCTAATTCCTCAACTAATCCTATACATGACACTTACATAAAACGACTCCTCTACGAGTAGCTTTATTTTCTTTTTTCACTTGCCATGAGAACCACAGAAATAAATTGAGCATATGTTAGATCCTGTGTATCTGAGCTTCTTTTGTCTTTATGGTCGGTCCACTGTAGTGTATTTTCCAAAAAAGAAGTGCGGTATTTTGTTCCTTTGTGGAAAAAGTGAGAAGGTAGAAGTAAACCTAAGACGGGGACACGTAAGAGAAATTTGGGGGAACTCGAAATTTGGGGGAGACAGTCCGACAAGGACGTGTCAAAACTTGACTGGTGGCTCGTCAGTACAAGATTTCACATTTCTTTTATGAGGCCTGCCGCAGCAGAATACTGGAGTATATAGCGATGGTTATTAGATTTGTTACAAATATTTTATTCTTCTCTAGTATTTATTACGATTAGAAATATTATTATATTATTATGAGTACATAAGAAGTTGTTAGTGTACTCATAATTATTATGAGTATTCAAAACAAGTATTATTATATTATTATGTAGTATTAGTATTTATTATGACTTTAATTTCACATAAGTTGTTATTGTATTCATAATTATTATGTAGTATTTGTAGATCATTGTAATTAGGGGAGAGAGGTACTTGTCGTGCGGGGTCTAATAGCCGTGCATTCAATTGTGATTATTGATATTAATATTATATCTTGTATATATTCATTTCACATATTAATCAAAAACTCTCACGCAATCTAATCCAAAAACAGATGCAACATTAACGATATGGATTGTGGAAACTTGATATCATTAATTATTAAATCTATTAAAATAATGATTTAATGTCGTTATGGTACATTGTGATTGATAAATTGTAGTATTGTTGTAGTTATTTAGAAAAATCTATGTAAAAGATGTAAAGAGATGTCATTTTCTTGACATATTCCACTTAGTCACAAATTCATTAAAAATAGATGCCTCAAAAATATGCCTATATAATCAATATTCTTACTTTTACCTATATACATTATAAATAAAAGTATTCTCTCACACACACATACATATGTTTGCCTATGTGTGAGCGAGAAAAAGAGTACTTTTATATATAATGTATATATATATAAAATATGTGTGTGGAAGAGTATATACTCTTATATATAATGTATATATAAATAAAAGTGTGTGATGTATATATAGCTAAAAGTAATATTATTATATAGATATCATTTTTGAGGCATCTACTTTTAATAAACTTGTGATTAACTAGAATAAGTCCAAAAAATGGTATCTCTCTACATATTCTAGATAGGTTTTTTTTCAAATAAATATATTAAATCATTATTTTTTATTGGTAACATGAATTTTTTAACTTGGTCTAAGCCAAGCAAAATCACAAATGAGAAACCTCATCTCTACATGAGCGTACTACATTAAGAATAATCCAAACATGTGAGCTTAGTAATCCAACAAGGGCACAAAGTTTGTGAGCACACTGACTTAGTGAGGGTTTTGGGAATGAAGACATGGGCACAAATGCCAACAACTTCAATGTGAAGGTTCAAACCTACAATCACATTGGATTGGCAACGGTAAAATACTTGAAATCACAATGACCCAACAAAGATTTGAATCTTGGTGACTACAACAACAATACTATGATTTAACCATCACACTATACCATGAATGACATTAAATCACTATTGTAATAGATATTATAATTGCAATATAATAATAATTTATTGATTTTATTTATATTATTATCTTATTATATTATCTTATCTTATCCTTGATTTTTTATTTTATAATTATTAATGCTATTTAATATTATGGTTAAGTGTGCTTGAGTTGGAGTAGTACTAGGAAGGGTGACCTCCCAGGAAGGCCCATTACTTCACCTCTGTGAGCATCACCTAGATGCAATGAGTGCTAAGTGGACCATTCATTATCATGAGATATGGTTCTTGTGAACCACTACTCATGAAACATGGATCAATGAGTTTGACTCGTAAAAGTACATAGTTGAATCCTGATAGAAATATCACAACTACTCCTTTAAATTTAAACACCCAATCTACTAGGTTTTATTTCAGCATAAGCATTTTTCTCTCAAAACTAAAGAAGTCAAGAAATTAATATATTTTTATGTATAGTTTGAAGTTGATCATATGATGTGGTAGAAGAGTTGACCTATTGAATGCATTACACATGTTATTATATCAATATACCCTAATTCTACAATAGTTAATATTGTAGGTTTTTTCAAGGATTTATAAATATACTAGACATCTTGAAGAAGACTCGTTAATTGGGATAAATGTGCATTTATTATCAAACTTAAATTCTCCATTTTACTAGTTAGCTTTATTGTCTTTTCATTTAGTTGGTACTGTTGGGATTTTAAATTTTCTAATTGTTTTCTTTGTGCGTCATCCAAATTAGTCATCACATTTTAGTTTATTGAGGCTTGAAGTATTTAATTATCTAGAACATCAATTTGGGTTTTATGTGCTCTTATAGTTTGTTTTCAATTTACACAACATAACGTAGAGATATTGTTGTAACATATGTTTTATAAATTGTGTATCTCCTTATTCAATTCCTTTTGATTGTTCTTCCACTTTTGTTGTATTTTTCTCAACTTTTTCTACCTCATACTCTTTGATAATATAATCTTTTGACATCTACTTCTTGTCTTTCTCCCAATGGTTAATTTGGTTGAGTAAGTTGTGTATTGCATCCTCTAATTATTTTGTAGTTTCTGTAGAAGGGCCATTTTTTGTATTTTCACTTGTGACTATTCGTATACACCTAAAATTGTCTAAGCACACCACACATTCATATTTTTTCGTTTAACATCATTTTCTCATTGTCTCCTAATTCCTCAATTTTAATTAAATAATTCTTAATTATTTGATTAAATTCCCTAATTTCTTTTATTAATTGAATAATTGATATTGTTTGATTACTTCATCAAAATTCATCAAATTTCCCCCTTTTCACACTAATTAAATAATCTTGAATTATTTAGTTAAATTCATTTTTTATCTCCCCACTTTGATCAAATAATTTTTAATTATTTAATTAAATATTATTTTTCCCTCTCACCCATGATTGAATAATCTTGAATTATTTAATTAATATCAATTTCCTCTCACCTCACAATTAAATAATTTTCTTAATTATTTAATTACTAATTTTCCTTCAACTTGCACAAAGCATATTCCATTTTCAAAAGGGAATATTCCTTTTTCAAAATATCTTCCCTCCTAAAATATCTCAAACTAATTTCCTTGAAATAAGGGGATATTTTGAGTTAATTGAAGCTCTCATTAAATCTCCACCCTTGATCTCCTTGATCTACTATGAACCATTGATCCTCATCTTCAATCTCCATCATTGATTGAATATTTGTATTTCTATAAAATAAGTCATCACCTTCATAAAAATATTCATAATTCTCATAAGGAATTCATGATCCTTTTTAGAGCATTCTTGAGCATCATAATTGTGAGTCAAGATCATCATCAAAGCTTTTGCAACATGGGTTATGCACTATTTGAGCAATCCACATCCTAAATTGGCATAATTCCACAATGGGATTATAGGTTTACATTATTTTATGTCTTTTGAATTGAATTGTTTATTTGGTTTTGTTATCTTTCAAGCATTGCTTTCTAATTTTATTGAGTTTGGGTGTAATTGATCTTTCTTTCATGGGTTTTTAGTATTTGTTTACTCTAATTGCTTTGATTATACTTTCTAACCATTACCCATTATTCCCATATGATGCTGTTGTATCTTTTGAGCATATTCTCCATATTGTATAGCTTAACAAAATCTTAAGCTATTGTATGTTTTGAGCATATTCTCCATATTGTCCTCTAAATCATTTTTGCATCAAAGCCTTTGAGAATAGGTGAATTTTGTGCGAGATATACTTATGAACCTAATGGTGTGCTAAAAAGTGTATTTAGTCCCATGGTGATCATTAGAGATATTGTTTCTACCTTGCCACACACTCCCTAATATTTTCTATTAGATCATTGATAAATTGAATTATCAAAGTTATTAGTATCTATTGATCCCCTTTTGTAGTTTTCTCTTTCTTTATTTCCATTATCTTCTCTCCCTTAGATTTGTATTATCTTTTTAGGTTCCTAAGCTTCTTCCTCTAAGATATCCTTAATCATAGACACATTAATATATTCATTATCTTCTTCTTGTGCTTCTCATTCACGTGGCTCTATCCTTAATGTGTGTTATTGCATTTTAGTATCTTTCTTTGTGACAAAAATGTGAGAGGATTACTTTGTGGCTTGAAGAGTATCTTCGTTTAATTGTGCATTAGCCTTCTTTTGTTAGGATAATAGTATACCCATCATTTGTTTTGATCTAAATTATTTTTTTTTTAAATTTTCCATATAAGCCTTTCTTTTTGGGGATAATTTTACCTCTTTCACAACTTTTTATATAGCATTGTGTCTAATTTGAACATCAATTTAAGTTTATTCTCTCTTTTTCTTGATTTCCTCCACTAGCTTTTTTGGAAAATATTTGATCAAATTTGTCATTCCATAAGGGCCTAATGACATATCTCTCACTCATCCTCATAACATGACACTCCAAATCAAGGTCCTAATCCATAAAAGTTGTGTTAATCACGTCCTAATAAACGGGGGAGTTGGTCTTAATATATGTACTTTAAAGCTTGTTCATGCACTAGGGTTCTCTGAAAATGCAATAGATGCAAGGAAAAAGATCACCATCAAAGCTTATGATTATGAGGAAAGAGCTTCCAAGGGATTAATTGTACTTTCGATTCAGGTAGGGCCAATTCAAAAAGATTTGATTTTCCAAGTTTTGGATGAATATTTGACATATAATATACTCTTGGGTCATCCTTGGATCCATGAAATGCAGGTTGTCCCTTCAACATACCATCAGTGTCTGAAATTTCCTTGCAATGGGTAAGATATTACCATTCCTGTTGATTCCAATAGTCCTCAACATTGCAATACCCTTAAGTCAGTCCAGGATGTATTTATGCCTCGCAACTAAGAAGCTCCTAATTCCACATCTGATATCCCCAGTAATTCAAGTCAATCAAATCCATTGTTGAATATGCTAACGACATCTTCTAATGAGGGAAGCCAACCAAGTTCCTCATCCAAACATCTAGAGAAAAAGGAAGAAGCTACCCCTTCTGCATCCATCAACCCTGAAGCCTAGCTCAACACTTTGGCCAAATAGTTTGAGAAGAAAGTCCAAGTCAAATACAAAGGTGTGGGTGAATACTCCATTGAAAATTCCCTCTGCCTCTCACAGTTAACTTCACCAAAATCCTATGGTCAACCATCAACCTCATCACAACCATCCTCTCAACCGGTCACACTTTTTGATGGTCGATTCATAAAATAAAGCACCCAAGAAAAGGAATCTAATAACAAAGGTGTTCTAAATTGGATCTACAAGGATGGAACTGATTCTCAAGCAGCAATGGCTAATGTCCAAACCACATAGTATGGCAAAGGATTCTCAATCTTGGAAAAAATGGGATATGAGGGACAAGGACCTATTGGCAAGAGGAAAGAAGGTATTGTAGAACCCATCGAACACATCATAATAAATACAAAAGACAAGACAGGGTTGGGATATAAAGAGCATCAAAAGGACAAAGAAACAAAGGAGGACCTAAAACAAAAGTTTGTTGAATGGATCCTACAACTCCAAGCAAGCGATCACTATGAAACTGATTCCAATGAATATGAGTGGGATTCGCTATCAAAAGAATCCTATCATGATAAAGACATCGATGTAGTACACAAGTATACGCCCATACTCAAGGAGGGACAAAGCTCAGGGTTAGGATCACTTGAACTAGAATCACAAAATATTGATGGCACGAGTGAAGACGATCAAACTTTAAGTGAGACAGATCCCTTGGAAGAGAGTAACATCATAGACCTCGACCTTGCCATAGTATTTTTTGATGATGATGTCACCATTAGGACCCTTACGACCTTTGACTTGAACCCATCAGACGATCCCCTACCATTGATACATCCTGAACACATAGATTGGTATCAAACTAAGTTTAGCGATATCCCCACCTTTCCAAACGACGAGGCCATCGTCAAATTCCTCTGCGCTATTAATCCTAAAATAGGTTCCACCATTGAACGTCATAAAAAAGCTTCCAGACATTGGAGTGCCAAATTCCCCAGCTACAAAATGAGTACAACAAAAGAAAGATCTGATGGTGAAAACCATTCCATGACAGTATCAGATCAAGAAAAAATAAAAATAAAGAGTGCATCCGGTGGTGAAAACCTTCTTGAGGCATCGAAGGATGGGAAATTTGACAGTGCCCCAGAGAACTTCCAAGAAATATCCAAATCTTGATCGAGCCAACACAGTCCATCAATATTGGCAGTGCATAAACAGTGAAAACTCTCCATCTCGCAGAATCCTTAACGAATCATGAGAAGCCTAACTTTGTCAAGTTCTTTGAGGAGTGGCAAATCAACTTTGCTTAGTCATATGCAGACATGCTAGGGATAGACCCAAATCTCATCATGCACCACTTATCCCTCCCTCCAGGAGTAAAACCAATCAAGAAAAAGTTGAGAAAAATGCATCCTCACACTGCCTTGTTAGTGAAGGCAGAACTAAAGAAATTATTGGATGCAGGATTCATTAGGCCCATTGATTATGCTGAGTGGATATCCAACATTGTACTTGTTTCAAAACCTAATGGCAGCATACGAATTTGTACAGACTTCAGAGACCTAAACAAGGATTTTCTGAAAGATTATTTTCCCTTACCAAACATTGTCGAATCTACTATCTCGATTCCACATCTGATATCCCCAGTAATTCAAGTTAATCCAATCCATTGTCAAATCTGCTAACCACAAATTCCAATGAGGGAAGCCAACTAACTTCCTCATCAAAAAATCCAGAGAAAAAGGAAGAAGCCACTCCTTCTACATCCATCAACCCTGAAGCCCAGCTCAACACTTTGGCCAAATAGTTTGAGAATAAAGTCCACGTCAAAGACAAAGGTGTGGGTGAATACTCCATTGAACAATCCCTCTGCCCCACACAATTAACTTCACCAAAATCCTATGGTCAACTATCAACCTCATCACAACCATCCTCTCAACCGGTCACACTTTTTTATGGTCGATTCATAAAAGAAAGCACCCAAGCAGAGGAATTTGATGACAAAAATGTTCTAAATTGGCTCTACAAAGATGAAACTGATTCTCAAGTAGCAATGGATAATGTCCAAACCACACAGTATGGCAAAGGATTCTCAATCTTGGAAAAAATGAGATATGAGGGAAAAGGACCTATTGGAAAGAGGAAAGAAGGTATTGTAGAACCCATCCAACCCATCATAAAAAATCCAAAAGACAAGACAGGGTTGGGATATAAAGAGCATCAAAAGGATGAAGAAACAAAGGAGGACCTAAAACAAAATTTTGTTGAACGGATCCTATTGCTCCAAGCAAGGGATCACTATGAAACTGATTCCAATGAATATGAGTGGGATTCACTATCAGAAGAATCCTATAATCATAAGGACATCGATGTAGTACACAAGTATACACCCATACTCGAGGAGGGACAAAGCTCAGGGTTAAGATCAATTGAATTAGAATCATAAAATATCGATGGCTCGAGGAAAGACGATCAAACTTCGAGTGAGATAGATCCCTCAAAAGAGAGTAACATCATAGACCTCAACCTTGCCACAGTATTGTTCAATGATGATGTCTCCATTAGGACCCTTACGACCTCTGACCTAAACCCATTAGACAATCCCCTACCATTGGCACATCCTGAACACATAGATTGATATCAAACTAAGTTTATCGATATCCCCACCATTTCAAATGATGAGGCCATCATCAACTTCCTCTATATATTATTAATCTTGAAACAAGTTCCACCATTGAACATCATAACGAAGCTTCCATACATGGGAGTGCCAAATTCCCTAGCTGGAAAATGAGTACCACAAAAGAAAGATCTGATGGTGAAAACCATTCCATGATAGTATCAAATCAAGAAAAAATAAAAATAAAAATAATGACTGCATCTAACGGTGAAAACCTTCCTAAGGTGTTGAAGGATGGGAAATTTGACACTCCCTTAGAGAACTTCCAAGAAAGATCCAAAGTCTTGATCGAGCCAACACAGTCCATCAATATCGGCAATGTAGAAACAGTGAAAACTCTCCATCTCGCAAAATCCTTAATGAAACATGAGAAGCCTAACTTTTTCAAGCTCTTTGAGGAGCAACAAATCAACTTTGTTTGTTCATATGCAAACATTCTAGGGATAGACCCAGATCTCATCAGGCACCACTTATCCCTCCCTCTAGGAGAAAAACCAATCAAGCAAAAGTTGAGAAAAATGCATCCTCACATTGCCTTGTTGGTGAAGGCGGAACTAAAGAAATCATTGGATGTAGGATTCGTTAAACCCATTGATTATGCTGAGTGGATATCCAACATTATACCTATTTCAAAACCTAATGGTAGCATACATATTTGTACAGACTTCAAAGACCTAAACAAGGCTTGTCTGAAAGATGATTTTCCCTTGCCAAACATTGATATCATTGTAGACTTATTATCAGGTCATGGCATGTTGTCACTTATGGATGGATTTTATGGCTACAACCAAATCAAGATAGCACTTGAAGATCAGTATAAAACAACTTTCACTTCCCTTGGGTACCCTCTACTGGAATGCCATGCCCTTCAGATTGAAGAACATAGGAGCCACATATCAGAGAGCCATGAAAAAAATCTTTCACGACATGATGCATGCCTTTATGGAAGATTATGTGGATGACTTGTTGGCCAGATATTTCACAAGAGAAGGACATTTGGAGATACTAGAAAAAATCTTCACCCAACTAGAGAAGTTCAATGTTCACCTAAATCCAAAGAAATTTGTGTTTGGGGTAACATCAACAAAGCTATTGGGATATATAGTTTCAGAAAAAGGTATTGAGGTAGACCCCCAAAAAATTAAAAGATATCATGGAAATGCCACCCCCAAATAATATCAGTTAGTTAAGGTCCCTTCAAGGCATATTTCAGTCAATCATAAGGTTCATATCACAACTGGATGATAAGATCCATCCCTTTACCCACCTGTTTCATAAAAATATTTCCTTTCGATGGGATGATAAGAGTGAGGCAAATTTCAATCAACTAAAGCAATACCTAATGAGTCCACATGTCCTAGCACCACTAGCAGAAGGAAAGCCTCTCTTATTGTACATAGCCACAATTGATCGATCATTGGGAGCTTTGTTGGCACAAGAAGATTCAACAGGAAAGGAGAGAGAAATCTATTATTTTAGTAGAACTTTAAATGGTTATGGAATCAACTATACCTCCACTAAGAAGCTTGTTTAGCAGTAGTTTTCACTACACAACAATTGTGACACTCTATGTTGACTCATACAATCAAGCTCATAACCAAGATAGATCCGCTGAAATATCTCCTTAGCAAAGCAAATCTGATAGGAAGATTAGCCAAATGGGTAATGATACTTAGTGAATTTGACATCCAATATGTCAAAAAAAAAAGAAATCAAAGGGAAAGCTATCATCGAACAACTAGCGGAGCCACTGATTCATGATGATCATCCTCTACACATTGAATTTCCAGATGTGGATGTCCTAACTGTAACAAAAAAATAGTGGGTATTATATTTTGATGGTTCATATACTCAACATGGATCAGGAGCGAAAATTCTATTCATCACTCTCCAAGGGAATATTATTCTGAAATCATATCAACTGATGTTCCCCTGCACCAAAAAAATAATAAAATATGAAACACTCATCATCAACATCAAGATAGTTGTAGAATGGAAAATTACAGAGCTGCAAGTCTATGGGGATTCTCAACTAGTCATTAATCAGGTCAATGATGATTACCAAACAAAGGTTGAAAAATAGATGCCATATAAAAGGATGATTGACGACATCAAGAAATATTTTATTGACATTAAATTTACTCAAATCCCCAGGATTGACAACAAAGTTGTTGATGCTATGGCTACCATTATTGGGGATACGAATTTGGTTCTATCATCAAGATATGCATCTAAGACAACAGTGCCTTAGTGATTTCAATTCAAAATCACAACAAAGACACAACCAACTATACCATAAAGCGGAAACAGGCATAGTTGATCCCCCATTGATCCTCATAGAGAAGTGAATGCAAACAAATGACAAACTCAACATAAAAAGATAACCATAAAAGATAAAACTATGAACACATAGATATACATGGGGAAAACCCTTTTGGGTAAAAAAATCCACTTCCAAAACATTCAGCTCAGACTGTATTATTTAGTAAAAGGATTACAGTACAAACATACAGAGCTATGCTCTTCCACGAGTGTTACATCTTGTCCATCAAGAGAAAAATAGGCAGGCAAAAAAACCAGAACCTTCATGTAGTTACAATGACATACATCTATCATACTACATAGATTCCCTTCAACTCCTCATAACAGACTGTCATAGCCAGCCTCTTGGCCAGCACAGCCCCAAGGCCTTACATTAGCTTCACATTGATTAGATCCAAGAGACAGAGTGTTCGCAGTTACAATGCCTTAGCATACTGCTCGAACACACTCTACCTCTCTCTCCCTTAGTCAACGACTCTTTTCATGCACCAACAAGACCTGTTTGTCCAAACAGTCAAAACTATCCTCAGTAAATCATTGACAAATCTCCCTATGTTGACTTCCTTGCATCGAGCCACCTAGGCAATAAATCCTTGCCATAATCGGGTTCCAGATCACCACCCTATGACAACAACAATAACTGCTTTTGGCTTTTAACCAAACAACTTGTTGAGCTGAGCCACGTGTCCACCATCCATTCGATGGTCATACTGACAGACAAGTCCAGCTCAGTCTAGCTCGATCAACCGAGCTCCAAGCTCATACCGCGTTACCGCAACCCCAGTTGAACCACCTTGTGGTATGGCGGTAAGCCATCCGGGCTTGCACCCTGACTCCACCGTGCTACCACACCGAGCTCAAATACCTATTGTGGTATGGCAGTGAGCTCGCCCGAGCTCACACCGTCGTTTACCGCACAACCGCAACCCAGACTGTCTTGCCTCGCGATATGGCGGTAAGCCATCCGAGCTCCCTCGAGCTCTGGCCCAAGTCACCACCGAGCTTAGTCATACCTTTGTCTTCAGCCAACCAGATGTTGCCAAACTACCACATGTCGCTCTTCCATTCACCAGCTACTCTAACATCGAGTCCAACTCGATCAAACTCTACCTCGAGCTCAAACGAGCTCCTATTGCGCTATTGCAGCCCTATCGGACCCACCTCACGGTATGGCGATAACAACCAAGATAGACCATTGGCGGTCTTACCGCGGTCAGCCAAAACACTAGCCGCGGTATGGTAGTAACCGCTATCCAGGCAGCTGGCGGTCTTACCGCGACCACTGCAGTCAGCCAGAACGTTGGCCGCGGTATGGTGGTAACAACCGAACCCGACCGCAGGTGGTCACACCGCGCTACTGCGGTGAGTGGAACCACCACCTATGGTACCGCGATAACTGCCACGACCACCACAGGCGGTCTCACTGCGCTACTACGGTGAGTCGACCCACTACCTGCAGTATGGCGGTAATTGCCAAGGCCATCGCTGGCGGCCTTACCACGCACGTTAAGGCGGTAACCACCAAGAACAAGCCAAGCCGCTGTGGTAAGGGCCAGAACAAAAGACAACCGCTAAGGCCAATGGAGAAAACATGCCAGAAAGCTAAGGCATATTCCAACAACCATTGCTTCTTTGCTACAAATTCCAGAAAAGCAGAGTCGTTATGAGTTCATGGTGGAACAACTATTTACCCCTACTTATGACGATCTTGAGTCCCAACTCATATGTCAGCTTGTTGATGTTGATACCTTGATCTACAAAAATATTTATACCTACCTAAAGGATAATACCCTCCCTCCCGATCTTTCCTGAAATCAAAGATGAAACTTCATCTACCAAGCTGCCTGACATACCCTTATAGCGGATGTACTTTTCAATGAGGTCTTGATGGAACTCTCTTAAGATGTCTAGAACACAAGTTTGAAATGGATTTACAAGAATTCTATGAGGGTATCTGTGACACTCATTCAAGTGGTCTAACCCTCACTAAGAAAATCCTCTATTTGGGGTACTACTGGCCGAATATGGAGAGGGAGTCCTTTCAATTTATCAAAAGATGTCAGAAATGCCAAATCCATAGTAATCTTATCCATGCATCAACACAAGAGTTTCAGCCCTTCACATCAACATGGTCGTTTTGTCAATGGGGATTAGATATGGTAGGAAAAATTCACCCATCTTCATCCAATGGACACAACTTCATCATTATAGCCACAAAGTACTTTACAAAGTGGGTCGAAGTCGTACCTCTAACCACCATCACAAGAAAGCAGATCTCATCGTTTATACTCAACTACATCATTTGTAGGTATGGTATCCCTCAATCTATTGTCACTAACAATGGAAAACCTTTCAAGAATCAAGACATACAAGAATTATGTGAAAGGTTCCATATCCAACATCGATTTTCTATGCCCTATTACCCTCAAGGAAATGGCCAAGCAGAGGCCTCAAATAAAACTATCCTGAAGATTCTAAATAAAACTATCAACGATGTTGGATGTGACTAGCATATTCAACTGAACCCTGCTTTGTGGGCCCATCGTACAAGCATCTAGACACCTACAAGAGCTACACCATATGCCCTTGTATATGGATCTGAATCCATCTTGCCTATTGAATTTGAGATACCATCACTTCGTGTGTCCTTTAAAGGTCTCATTTCAGATGAAAATTACTGAGTGTCTAGACTATAAGAGCTTGAATTGTTGGATGAACACCACCAACTTGTAGTGGATCACCTAAAATCATATTAGAAGAGAATTTCTAGGAGCTACAATAACAAGGTTAAACCAAGGACATTTTAGGTAGGTGATCTAGTACTCAAGGAAAATCCACGTAATCAACGAGATCGAGATAAGAAAGGAAAATTTGAGCCCAATTGGTTAGGCCCTTTTGTTATTGTATCATTCTTTGGATTGGGGGCATGTCAGTTGTCTACACCAAAAGGGGATCTATTTGAAGAACCGATGAACAACATTCATTTGAATAATTTAAATGGCAATATAGACTAGCTTTCATGCAAAGGAAGAAGCAAACACTTGGGTGATTGGCACTGGTTGTTCTAACCACATGATTGGTGGCAAGAGAAGGTTCATTAGTATCAAGAAGGTAAATGGTGGAGCTATTAAGTTTAGTGGTGATGAGTCAACATAAATATGTGGAAAATGTGTTATAACTATTGATGGAAAGAACATAGCAGAACCGTAGTATATAGCGATGGTTATTAGATTTGTTACAAATATTTTATTCTTCTCTAGTATTTATTACGATTAGAAAGTATTATTATATTATTATGAGTACAAAATAAGTTGTTAGTGCACTCATAATTATTATGAGTATTCATAACAAGTATTATTATATTATTATGTATTATTAGTATTTATTATGTGATTTTAATTTCACATAAGTTGTTATTGTACTCATAATTATTATGTAGTATTTGTCAGATAATTGTAATTAGCTTGTCTATGTTAAAGGGAATGTCTTCAGTGTAATTATAATATTTATTAAAATAATGATTTAATGTCGTTATGGTACATTGTGATTGATAAATTGTAGTATTGTTGTAGTCATCAAGATTTAAATCTTTGTTGGGTCATTATGATCACAAGTATCGTGTCCATGTCAATCCAATGTGATCCTAGGGTTAAACCTTTACATTGAAGTTGTTGGCATTCATGAGACCTTTCAAGGACACACGAAGTGATGGTATCTCAAATTCAATAGGCAAGATGGCTTCAGATCCATAGACAAGGGCATATGGTGTAGCTCTTGTTGGTGCATGGATGCTTGTACGATGGGCCCACAATGTAGGGTTCAATTGAATATGCCAGTCATGTCCAACATCGTTGATAGTTTTATTTAGAATCTTCGGGATAGTTTTATTTGAGGCCTCTGCTTGGCTATTTCCTTGAGGGTAATAGGGCATAGAAAACCAATGTTGGATATGGAACCTTTCACAGAGTTCTTGTATGTCTTGATTCTTGAAAGGTTTACCATTGTCAGTGATAATGGATTGAGGGATACCATACCTAAAAATGATGTAGTTGAGTATAAACGATGAGATCTGCTTTCCTGTGATGGTGGTTAGAGGCACGACTTTGACCCACTTTGTAAAGTACTTTGTGGCTGTAATGATGAAGTTGTGTCCATTGGATGAAGATGGGTGATTTTTTCCTACCATATCTAATCCCTATTGACAAAACACAATCACATTTCTTTTATGAGGCCCTGCCGCAACAGAGAACTGTAGTATATAGCGATGGTTATTAGATTTGTTACAAATATTTTACTCTTCTCTAGTATTTATTACGATTGGAAAGTATTATTATATTATTATGAGTACAAAATAAGTTGTTAGTGCATTCATAATTATTATGAGTATTCATAACAAGTATTATTATATTATTATGTAGTATTAGTATTTATCATGTGATTTTAATTTCACATAAGTTGTTATTGTACTCATAATTATTATGTAGTATTTGTCAGATCATTGTAATTAGCTTGTCTATGTTAAAGGGAATGTCTTCAGTGTAATTATAATATTTATTAAAATAATGATTTAATGTCGTTATGGTACATTGTGATTGATAAATTGTAGTATTGTTGTAGTCATCAAGATTTAAATCTTTGTTGGGTCATTATGATCACAAGTATCGTGTCCATGTCAATCCAATGTGATCCTAGGGTTAAACCTTTACATTGAAGTTGTTGGCATTCATGCCCCAAACCCTCGCTAGGTTGGTGTGCTCACAAATTTTGTGCCCCTATTGTACTACTTAGCTCACACATTTTAACTATTCTTAATGTGGTGTGTTCATGCCAGGGATGAAATCCCCTCGCTAGGTTGGTGTGCTCACAAATTTTGTGCCCCTATTGTACTACTTAGCTCACACATTTTAACTATTCTTAATGTGGTGTGTTCATGCCAGGGATGAAATCCCCAATTTGTGATTTCATCCAAGCTAAAAAAAATCATTACTAATAAAAAAATACTTATTTAATATTTATTAGCACATTTATTTTTAGAAAAATCTATGTAAAAGATGTAAAGAAATGTTATTTTCTGAACATATTCCACAAAGTCACAAATTCATTAAAAATAGATGCCTCAAAAATATACCTATATAATAAATATTCTTACTTTTACTTATATACATTGTAAATAAAAGTACTCTCCCCCACACACATATGTTTGCCTATGTGTGTGAGAAAAATAATACTTTTATATATAATGTATATATAGATAAAATATATATGTATGAGAGAGAAAATACTCTTATATATAATGTATATATAAATAAAAGTGTGTGTGAGAGAGAGAAAAAATACTTTTATATACAATGTATATATAGATAAAAGTAATATTATTATATAGATATCATTTTTGAGGCATTTACTTTTAATAAATTTGTGTTAAGTGGAATAAGTCCAAAAAATGGTATCTCTTTACATATTCTACATAGATTTTTCTAAGAACAAATATGTTAATAAATATATTAAATCGTTAGTTTTTATTAGTAACATGATTTTTTTTAGCTTAGTTTGAGCCAAGTAAAATCACAAATGGAAACCTCATCTCTAGCATGAACATACTACGCTAAGAATAGTCCAAAAATGTGAGCTTAGTGATCCAACAAGGGCACAAAGCTTGTGAGCACATTGACCTAGTGAGGATTTGGGGCATGAAGACATGGGCACAAATGCCAACAACTTCAATGCGAAGGTTCAAACCTACGATCACATTGGATTAGCAAGGGTAAAATACTTGCAATCACAATGACCTAATGAAGGTTTGAATCTTCATGACTACAACAACAATACCTTGATTTAACCATCGCACTATACCATGAACGACATTAAGTCACTTTTTAATAAAAATTATTATTATTACAAATATAATAATAGTTTATTGATTTTATTGGGGTGGGGAGCCTAGCTCGATTGGCTAAAGCATCATGTTGCAAGCAAGAGGTCACGAGGTCTAGTCTCCCCCAAACCCGTGGTACTGGAGAGCGTGTCGCACTAGCGCCATCAATCACATGAAAAAAATTAAACAAATGCACTCTTGATTCTTGTAGTCTAAAAAAAATTAATGATTTTATTATTATATTATTGCCTTATCTTATCTTTTTTATTTAATAATTATTAATTATTATATGATTAGATTATATTTAAATTATTAATACTATTTAATATTATATAATAAATAATAAGACTTAATTTATAAATTATATTAACATTATTTTATAATTATAAAAACAATACTTTTATATATAATTATATTATATTTAAATTATTAATCAATAATAGATATTATTCAAAGTCTATTTAATATTATAGAATAAATAATAAATTAATTTAATATTATTTTGTAATTAGAGAAATATTTATTTTAATTAATAATTAAATTTGTAAATAATATATAGATATAAAAAAAATAGATTAAATTTAATTTAATATGGTTGTTAGGTAGAAAATCAAAGTTAATGTTAATCTAGAATGTGATTATCAACACACAAAACTCATTACAAGGGTGTGAAACTGTATGGGTCTTAAGAGGACTGGACCTCATAATGTATATATATTCAATAACATATAATCAAAATAGTACCTTCATAGTCATAAGGTTGTATGTGAAACTAAAGAAAAACAAGTATAAGTATAAGGAAAATAATGGCACAGTGTAATTCGAGACTCCCAAAGGTGAGAAACAAGTACAAACAAGAGAAGTATGAAATAAGATACAATAGATCATTTTTTTTAGACTACAAGAATTAGTCGGACATTCGTCCCCCTATAAATTGCAATGCATTTGGTAAAAATTTTTTATGTGACCGGTGACGTTGGCGCAACATGCCCTCCCACACCATGAGGACGGTGGGGAGACTAGACCTCGTGATCTCTTTCCTGCAATAGGATGCTTTAGCCAATCGAGCTAGGCCCATCACCCATATACAATAAATCAATTGCACTGGAGTCAAACCAACAAATATTTTGTAACTTCATACATATTCAATGAAAAATGACACATCCTATGCAATTTCCAAGTAGCTTCCTCCATTGATACTCTCTTCTCTACAAAATCCACCTTACCAATTAGTACAATTATGAATGGCATGTCAAATATCATAGTTGCAAATATTTTATATTCATATCCCTTAGATGTCTTCCATTTTGACAAGTATAAGGGGATAAGGGAACTAAAGAATAGTGTATATGTGACAAAAAAATGTTGTGATACATGTCAATTACAAATAATTTAATATTTTATAAAAAATATTACAACTATTACAATTATTACCATATTTCTACTTTTGTATCATTTTATGAGTGTTTATCTTCTTGCAAGAACTCTTTTAAAAAAATAAATTATTATGTTTATCATTCTACTACCAATGTATTTGTCATTTTCTTACAATTATGTTCTTTGTTGTTTTATATTTTTTTAACTTGTATTGTTCTTTATACTTAAAAGTTATTTCTATTTAATTTTAAAATTATTGTTATAATACTATATTATATTTACATTATTTTTTATATGTAATATAAGAATAATATTACTTCCATATATATATATGTATGTATTTACATAAGAGTTATTTATTTTATTTTTTAATTATTATAAATTTATTTTTTATACATTGTTTATTTTATTTTATTTACTTAAGAATTATAAATAAATTTAGACATTCATGATATGAGGTTTCATTATGTCAATATAGAGCAAATCTCAACCTAATTATAAGTAATGATTTTATGGATTGTAAGAATTAATTAATAAATAATTTTATGAATTGTTAGGATGAATGTAATGGAGGAATTTATTAAGCATAATCATTCTATAAGAGAGGGGGACCAACCATGTTCAAGGCCCTAGGTCACAAAGAGCCAAGAGCGGAAGGTTGCCCTAACTTACCTCATTCTAAAGGAATGTTTCAAATTAGGGATGAGAATGATGAGGACTATAAGGTCCTTCAATCACTCTGTAGATCCGAAATTCAAGACGAGGCTAGGCGAGCCGATTTTTGGGTTTAACACTGCACCTCAAGTAGCTCCTTTCCCAAAGACGAAAGCGCGATTCCGGGATGATAGCTCAGCGTACTAGGGTCTCTTAGGTGTACTGGCATTTGTACAACCATAGGACTAGAAACACAGTAAAACCACCAGAAAACAAGCTGATGGCCTAGCTAGTGGTTTCTAAGGGAAAAAAATAGAACTATAAAATAAGAGACATACAAATGAATATGATAAAGGAAATATATTAAAGCTAAGGTGACAAAGACAATCTCACAAAAGAGCCTGTATGCCAGTTAGCTCCAAATTCACGTCCATCTACACATAGGAAGAGGGAAAATTGTTGGGGGTTGTATAGGGGTCTGCCTCAATTAGACCCCTGTTTTGGTGTTTCCACCTCCACAGACAACCAAGATAACAATGATAGAGAAATATATGATAAAGGAGAAAAGAAAGTAGAGAACACAATAAACACTACAAAATAGTGAAGTGATACTCAACCAAATCATAAAGGAGAGGAGTGAAAACCTTACCACCTCCACCAAGAGCTCACTAGTCAATGATGGAGAAAGAGAGCTTGAACAATCACTTGGTGATCCCACAAAGCTGGTTTACAATTTCTGAGAGGAACCATTTTTTGCTGAAATCACATATTTTTAGAAAATATAATGATTTAAGCCTTTAAAAGTTCCATTTTAAGGATTCCAATTAAAGAGGATTTGATCAAACCCCCTTGGATAGAACGTCGCTAGTTTTACACCATACCCATAAATGAGTCTCCTTTATACCTATCAAAATGTTGATAAGAAATCACTTTTGATTTACCTTTTGGGGGATCAAATGAATTCATTTAAAATTTATTTCAAATGATTACGATAGTCCTCAGAACGAGCTATCCAACGAATATAATTTTAATATGTTTTGGTTTTATTATGCATTTGTTTTTTAGTTTTATTAAACATAGGTTTTCATCGAAAATGAAGGTATCTATTCTACACATGTGGAAAATAAGCAGATTATAAAAAAAAAAAACTAAAAAATATGAGTGCACCAAATATTAAATTCCTTGATCCAACAAAAAAAAAAAAATTGAATCTCGATATATACAAAAAAAGTTGCGTATTATACGGTCACACTATGTTTGAATTGTAATTGGTTTGACTTCGAAACTTGATTAAAGAAAAAATATTCAATAAATAACTATCTAACCAAGTGGAAACACTAGATATCGGAGTTACAAATCTAAATTCGAAAGAATTAGAATTTTATCCTTCATGGAAAACAATTTATGTGTTATACGGTGTGCATCACTTTTAAAAAATGTTGTTTTCTGAAAAAAACCAGTTTTTGTGGGAGATGGAAAAAGAAGTGCAGTCTGATTCCAAAAAAATTGAAAAAAATATTTTTAGAATCTACATACAAAATGTGATGAGACTCTAGTTTTCATCATCTTCAAATTCCTCATGATTTAGCTACTATAGGTGCCCGAATATGAAGATTTAGTTAGAAATAATAATTTTAGTGTCGAGTTTGGCCAAAACTTGTAAACCACTATTGTGGGATCACTCCACCACAAACTCAACTATGGTGAAGGTAGGTTTTGCAAAACCTCAAGCCCCTATTGCAATGGCTTGTTCCACACTTGCTCTACGGAGTTGATGGAGTGTTGTTGCTGCTATGAAGTACCAAAGTGTTGCTTGAAGTGATGGATGTGAAGTGAATGCTTAGAGATTGCCAAAAGAGATGCCAAAGAGATGAGTTACATGAAGAATGAATGTTTTTGAAGGTGAGGTGAGGAGAATAAGGCATTTTTGGGTCGATTGTTTGAAGAGGGACGTTATAATTCATTCCCAATAGGAAGTGTAACACCTATACCAACTTCAAACATGGGAACCCATCAAGGATGTAAGCACGCCACTCAGGCATCCCCGACATTTATTCTTCTACCGATGCAAAAGATGAACACCAAGTGGAACAAAGGCAACTTGTTGATGTGGAATTTTGCCTTCAGATTTGGTTTTCTAAGGTGAGGAAGTGTAAAAGGGGAATTTGTGTAAGGGGTACAAATTCGTGCCTATATATTTTTCCCCCACTTTAGCAAGCATGAATATTGATGATTTCTTCAGTAAAGTAGATCATAGAGGTATTAGGGTTAGAAATGTATACCTGAACCATCGAGGAAGAAAACTATGATCTGGAAAACTTGAAAAAACATTCTAGAACAAAAGACTCCACAGTCTCGCAGAACCTTGAAGTTGTAGAATGAAAGTGTCTTATAGGCCCACAAACCTGTAAGGAAGCAACCCCCAAGATCTCTCACATGAAGGAAGCCCCAAGAAGTAAGCACCTCATAGGCCCACAGACCTACAAGGAAGGTGTCCTCCAAGATTTCACATGAAGGAAACTGAGAAAAGCACCTTACAGACCCGCAGACTTGCAAGGAAGGTATCCTCCAAGATCTCTCACATGAAGGAAATTGAGAAAAGTGCCTTATGGACCCACAGACCTACAAGTAAGGTATCCTCTAAGATCTCTCACATGAAGGAAACCAAGAAAATCACTTTACAGACCCGTAGACCTATAGGGAAGGTATCCTCCAAGATCTCTCATGTGAAGGAAACTGATAAAAGCACCTTATAGACCCACAAACCTACAAGGAAGGTATCGTCCAAGATCCCTCACATGAAGGAAACCAAGAAAAGTGCCTTACAAACCTGCAAACTTGGAAGGAAGGTATCCTCCAAGATCTCTCACATGAAGGAAAATGAGAAAATCTCCCTACAAACCCGTAGACCTATAGGGAAGGTATCGTCCAAGATCCTTGAAGGAAATCAAGAAAAGCAGCATATAGACCCGTAGACCTACAGGGAAGGTATCCTCCAAGATCTCTCACATGAAGGAAACTGAGAAAAGTGCCCTACAAACCTGCAGACCTGTAGGGGATTGACCCCTAAGATCTCTCACATGGATGAAGCTCAAAGGAAGCAACCTACATGCTCGCAGACCTGTAGGGAGGTATCCCCCAAGATCTCACATGGAGGAAACCAAAGGAGGGGAACTCCGCAAAGTCAAGAAGCGGCTTCATAGGCACACCTGCAAAGTGACATGTTTACCCACGGATAGAACATATCAAAAAGCAACCACATAGGAAAGTAGACAGTCACATAAACCATCGACAAGTTGGAAAACCTTTAAAGGGGTCCCTCGAGAACTTGATGTGAAGAGGAGGTCCACTCAAGGGACATGTTGTTTAAAAGTACAAGAAGGACGTTCTTTCTCAAATCGATTCATCATCAAGGAATCCTTTCAAAAGAAGTTCATTTCATCAAGGAATTCAAAAGGAAGAAAAATGCCCCCTCACAAGGGGAAGGTCAAAGAAGTTCCCACCTCAAAGGAAGGTTCTCAAGTTCTTTCTTTATGAACTCATGATGAAGGAAACATGTTCCATAAGGAGTCCAAGTCGCAAATACTATTTTGAAAAGAAATGCTCATGAGGATTTTTGAGAAAATACTCATTGGCAACGAATGTATTTTTTGAAAATTGAAGCATTATAAAGATGGCGTTATCACACATGAGAGGGACAACTCAAGCAAAGAAGAGAAAAAGGAAGTAAAAAGAGCAAGAAAGAGAGACAAACACAAACAAAGGGCACAAGGGTGATCTGATATTTTAGGGTCAGAATTGCTCATTAATATACACATATAAGTATAGTGATAGTATATAAATGAACTTTCGCCAACCCCCTACTATATCAGACCATGTGAAGAATGCACGATAAGACAAAGTAAAAATAAAAAATTGGGTCAAGATGGAAGGGAAGCCTAAATGCCCCCAACACTTTGCATCATCCCAAATTTTTTGAAAGTCAAGTCACAAACATGGAAAAATGATGAAACAAATAGAAGAAGTTTTATGACAAAAAAATCACTCATGTATCCAAGCACCAACAAGGGTGACAAGGGTCATCCAAGAACACATAGCACAACCATGAGGGAACACATCACAACACACACACATATCTAATCTAAAGATAAAGAAGGGGCCTCCCTCTAACACTGATCGACCAAGAGGTCACCTGCTTCCCACTCTAGATCATCATAGTGGAAAGGAGGATGAGCCTACAGTGGTGGAATGTTAAGGGGAGGAGCTTCCAACCCTCCTGCAACAAGGGCTAAGGAAGAGGGCCCCACAAGGTCCCCTCCACTAGGATCTTGCGAAGCTAGGGTCAGTGACTTTACGAAGATCGCTGACAAGGTTAGAACTTCATCCAGATAGTTAAACATGCACTTTACTGGAGTGCCATGTTTTACCTCAATGGACAGAGAGGACTACATGATTCGGGAGCGGTGATAAACTCAAGGGAAGTCGAGGCTTGTTCTGTCACTAGGATAGAACAAGCCAATGTAGAACCACCTTTCAGAGAAGATGGGCTCCTCTTATTCCCTCTATTTCTAGAGAGGCCATCCTCTATCTTTAGCTTCGTCCAGGGATGTGAACTCCCCACAGACGAAGTGAGAGGCGCAAGGGAAGAAGAGGAGGAGAAAGCCGCAACAGATACCATTGAAGTGTTTGACATATTCTTGGGATTTTGAAATGATGGGATGTCCAGAAGGGACATCAAGAAGGGTGACTCCATTGAAGGAGTGATAAACACTTGCACCTTTTTGGGGTTCCTACACACTCACAATGGGATTCAGAGGCGACACTGAACTAGGTTGAACGAAAGTAGGAGAAAGGAGAGGGGAAGACACAGTAAGAGGCCCTAACATAGGGGTGGCCATCTCCTTGTCCTTCTTCTGCAAAGCAGCCTGCTCAGTCATGAGAGCCTTTTGCCAATGCTTACGCTCACATGCAAGGAAATTTCTTTGACTCTTCAAGCTAGAGGCCAAAGGCTGCAAAGGAATAAAAGGAATAAAAGGAATAAAAGGCTCCTACTCAGCCATGGGAGTGTCCACTACAATCATTTATAGCAGAGGAATAGACTCTTGAATGGGATCAAGGACAATTTGAGAAGTAGCAGGGGGAGTCGGCTCAAGTTCTTTAGCAACAAGCCTCTTCTCATTTATTATTTTGGGAGCAAAAGTAGTGGGAAGCCGCTAAGGCTGATACATAGCAGACTCCCCATGGGGACTCTTCCTCCTGCCATAATGAATGGGCCTAGGGTCCATGGATAGGACAAGAAGCTCAAACACAGGACGCTTAGGCTTTCACCAAGTGGGCACCATAGGGTTCTCACATAGAAGTGGGGTGGAACCTGATGGTGCCATAGTAGGGTGAGAGGAAGTGTCAAGCTAAATAGTGGAAGAGGAAGAAGGAGGGTCTCGAGACTGCTTCTCTTCTTCTCTTTTACGTGTCTTGGTAGCATCACTGTCAAATTTTAAACACGCTCTATGTGAAACAACATAAGGTGATGGAGGGTATCTTACTTTTAGTCTTAGGTGCCTTTTCTTATAATTTTGATATGTCTGATACAAGAGGTCCTTCCTAGGTGGAATAGAACCAACGAGTGCAAGCCAAAAGTAATCTAAGGAGTAACTACCACACGCAATAGTTGGTCTATAGCCAGTGTCATGGATCACATGTATAGAACCCTCATGAATGAATTTCAAACATTTTATGCACAACTGAGGGAACTAAATTCATAGCTACTAGCCAGGGGATATCCAACTTCACTCTGAAGCTTTCAGACCTTGGGATAATGTCGAACAAAATATTCACGAATTTAGGTCCAACGAGAACCGATAGGACAATACTACCTAAAGGAGGTAAAAAAATTTCATCATGTGTGTGGATGATGCTCATAGGTGTATCATACCCATCTTTATGCAAAAAATTGATTAGCATGATCTCCTCATTTATGATATTCACTTAAGATGTCGGATCAACAAGAACACCTACTACAATGTTTATGTTGATTTGTGCAAGAATGTAAAGAGGATATGGTTCTCTTTTAAAGCCCATCGACAGATCATGCGAGGTGAAGGTTATATTGATACCACTACTCACAGGCTCCATAAAGGAAATAGGTTGGTGCAAAAAAGAGGCCATTACGCACACTAGACGACACTTTCTCAGAGCCTCCCAAAGGTTACAAGACAAGACATTGACCCAATTAAGGTTTCATTATCCAATACTTTTGGAACCTTCCAACTATGCCTGCTAGGGGTCACAAGTTGGGTTGTAAGGTGGAGGCCTCACAAAACTCTCACCTACAACACTCCTAGAATATGAGGAAAGGAGATTTCAGTATTGCAAAACAAAACCAAAATGGTTCACGTCGGTTCACCAAAAATGTAAGAGAGGGGGACCAACCACATTCAAGGCCCCAAGTCACGAAGAGCCAAGAGTGGAAGGCTTCGCTAACTTACCTCATTCTATATGAATGTTTCAAATGAGGGATGAGAATGATGAGGACTATAAGGTCCTTCAATCACTCTATAGATTTGAAATTCGGAATGAGGCTAGGCGAGCTAGTTTTTGGGTTCAACACTGCACCTCAAGTAGCCCTTTGCTTGAGGATGGAAGCACGGTTCTAGGATGACAACATAGTGCATTGGTGTGTGTACGACCATAGGACTAGAAAAATAGTAAGAACCACTAGAAAACAAGCTGATGACCTAGCTAGTGGTTTCTAAGGGAACAAAACAAAACTATAAAATAAGAGAGATACAAATGAATATGATAAAGTAGATATATTAAAGATAAGGTGACAAAGATAATCTCACAAAAGAGCCTGTCCACGAGCTAGCTCCAAATGCATGTCCACCTACACACAAGAAGAGGGAAAATTGTTGGAGGCAGTATAGGGGTCTGCCTCAGTCAGACCCATGTTTCGATGTTTCCACCTTCATAGATAGCCAAGATAGCAACGATAGAGAAATATATGATAAAATTGAAAAGAAAGTAGAGAACACAAAAAACACTACAAAACAATGAAGTACTACTTAGCCAAATCGTAAAGGAGAGGAGTGAAAACGTTACCACCTCCACCTAGAGCTCACTAGCCAATGATGGAGAAAGAGAGCTTGAACAATCACCATACCCTCAACTGTAGTGAAGGGAGGTGTTGCAAAACCTCAAGCCCTTACTACAATGGCTTATTCCACACTTGCTCTACGAAGTTGATGGAGTGTTGTTGCTACTACTATGAAGTGCCAAAGTGTTGCTTGAAGTGATGGATGTGAAGTGAATACTTAGAGATTTCTAGAAGAGATGCCAAAGAGATGAGTTGCATGAAGAATGAATGTTTTTGAAGGTGAGGTGAGGAGAATAAGACATTTTTGGGTCGGTTGGTTGAAGAGGGACGTTGCAATTCATTCCCAATAGGAAGTGTGATTCCTTTTCCAACTTTAGACAATGGAATCCATCGAGGATGTAAGTGTGTCGTGCGGGCATCCTTGACAGTTATTCTTCTATCGATGCAAAAGACGAACACCAAGTGGAATGAAGGCAACTTGTTGATGTGGAATTTTGTCTTTGGATTTGGTTTTCTAAGGTGAGGAAGTGTAAAAGGGGAATTTGCATAAGGGTACAAATTCACGCCTATACACATTCAAATGAAAATGTTAATATGAATAGGAAGGATGGATATAAGGGTTCAATAGTCACAATTATCTTAGCAATTAAAATTCTAAGAATATGTATTTCCTCAAATTCATTTGTCAAGCTCCAATTCATTTTCAAATTTAGTAAAGAGGTAAAACCAAGAGCAAGAATTAAAAAACATAAATTACTTAAAATTCTAAGAATATGTATTTCCTCAAAGTTGGCTATAACTTACGTTTGGCCTCATATATTAGATTTTCATGAATATAGATATATTTTTTATGTTGTAGGTATAATGATATTAGGGTTTATTAGGAATTTGGAAAAATCTAAACATAATTTAATTATTTGTGTATTAAATTACTTGGAATGTAGTAAAAAACATATGTGTGAGTATTCATGTGAATTAAAAGCTTCTCAAATTCATCAGTCAAGCTCCAATTCATTTTTAAATTTAGTAAAGAAGGAAAACCAAGAGCAAGAAATGGGATAAACACAACCCCTCATAATTCATCAACTCATACTAATATATAACATTTCCCAACCCTACAAAATGAATAACAAAATGAACCATGTTTTTTCTAGTCCATTCAATTCCTCTCATGCCAATAATTATTGAATTGTTTGGAGAGTTAACAATGAGCATGTATCATTGAGATTAAAGCAAGCAACAACAAAAATATTATCACAATTTACAAAGCTAATGTACCTAAGAACATAAGTGAGTCTCACTTTTGGGCCAAAATACAAATATGAAAAATGGAACACACTTGAAATTGCATAGATTCAATTTAAGAGAAGATCAATTGAACTATATTTGGTCAAACCTACTCATATACCCATGGAATGTAGTGACGAGATGGGCTTCAACTAAATCACATTCAATCAAAACCCTTTCAATTTCTTCAAGTGTTGAGGCTTTCCAAATGTTTTAAAAGAACTCCTATAAACCAAATGAGGGACCTCCTTATGTGCTAGAGACTCAATAGAGGATGTGTTCTCAAAGGAAAAGTTAATTAGACCAAGAATTTCACACAAATTGTCTAGTGCATTTGCTAGTTGAATGATGCAAATTCTTGATCTAATCCATAATCTCCCATTGATAACATTAGGGGTTCAATCCAAACCCCCTCAATCTAGGGGTTCAATCCAAGCCCATTAATAGAGTGTCTCCAATATTAACCATTGGTTGAACTAGGCCATGTGGAATGCTATATTTTTACCAGCTTGGCTTTCATAAATATCATTTCATGGATATGTTAGAGGAGCTATTATTCTCTCATAATCTAACTTGAATTTTTATTAAATAAGTCATTCAATTTTTTTATAGTTTTTTGAAAATGGTGTGAAGTTGAGATAAAATTAAGTCACCTAAAGTTTTCTTAAAAGTGTTTTGATATTATCTATACTTGTTGTTGACAAGAAAATACATATCCTAGAATTTTGAGTTTGATCTATGTGAAATTTGTGTTTACTACAATGTGATGCATAAGGAAGGAGAAGAAAAAATATGTGATAAGATTACAATACAAAAACAATAAAAAACATATATTCATTCACCATTCACACATACATATGATATAATTATAGTTCCCCATTATATTTATCATAATCTCATTACATAAGCTTTATACACAGTCTATTACACTTTTACTTCACATCAACTATTAAATATTATTATTTTATCTTTCTTCTCTTATTTCCCTACTATTTTTTATTTAGAACTCACATTATATTACACCACACACATTTTTGGTGTATGGTTATAGTAGTATTATAGCCTTCCTACATATAAGAATATATCCCTAGGCTTCTTCCTTTATACTAGGCGTCCTTAGGATGCCACCATAATGTGCATCCTTGTATTATAAACCTCTTTTTCTCCTATGTTGATTTCTATTATATCATATTCCGAGGAAATATTCCTATCTAATCCCAAACTTTGGTTCCCTTGCAAAAAAATTACCATTTACCTCCATTATTCTTCCATTTCAAGTTTTCAACCTAATGAGGATAGATCAACCACCCTTTTAGGTTTTCAATAGAACTATTGGGAATCCAAAGTACCAACATTCTTCCCCTACTAAAACCATTATCTTATTCTTGCAACACCCTTCTAATTGATCAAATCCAACCAAAACTTAATGGACTCCTTCCATCTACATTGAAAAAGTTGAACTTCTAGTTCAAAGAAATCCGCATTCTCTAGAAGTTTGTTAAGTATTCCATAAAATTCAAACACCCAATCTATTGGTCTTTATTTCAACATAAGCATTTTTTTCTCAAAACTAAAGAAGTCAAGAAATTAATATATTTTTTTGTATAGTTTGAAGTTGATCATATGATGTGGTAGAAGAGTTGACCTATTGAATGCATTACACATGTTATTATATCAATATGCCCTGATTCTACAATAGTTAATATTGTAAGGTTTTTCAAGGATTTATAAATATACTAGACATCTTGAAGAAGACTGATTAATTGGGATAAATGTGCATTTATTATCAAACTTAAATTCCCCATTTGACTAGTTAGATTTATTATCTATTCATTTAGTTGGTACTGTTGGGATTTTAAATTTTCTAATTATTTTATTTGTGCAACATCCAAATTATTCATCACATTTTAGTTTATTGAGGCTTGAAGTATTTAATTATCTAGACCATCAATTTGGGTTTTATGTGCTCTTGTAGTTTGTTTCCAATTTACACGATATAACGTAGAGATATTGTTACATGTGTTTTATAAATTATGTATCTTCTTATTTAATTCTTGTTTATTGTTCCTCCACTTTTGTTGTGTTTTTTCCAAGTTTTCTACCTCACACTCTTTGATAATATAATCTTTCATCTACTTCTTGTCTTTCTCCCAATGATTAATTTGGTTGAGTAAGTTGTGTATTGCATTCTCTAATTATTTTATAGTTTCTCTAGTAGGGCCAATTTTTGTATTTGCAATTGTGTCTATTCGTATACACCTCAAATTGTCTAAGCACATCACACATTCATATTTTCCTTTTAACATCATTTTCCTCATTATCTCCTAATTCCTCAATTTTAATTAAATAATTCCTAATTATTTGATTAAACTCCCTAATTTATTCTATTAATTGAATAATTGATATTGTTTAATTACTTCATCAAAACTCATCAAATTCCCCTCTTTTCACACTAATTAAATAATCTTGAATTATTTAATTAAATATTATTTTTCCTTCTCACCCATGATTGAATAATCTTGAATTATTTAATTAATATTAATCTCCTCTCACCTCACAATTAAATAATTTTCTTAATTATTTAATTACTAATTTTCCTCCAACTTGCACAAAGCATATTACATTTTCAAAAGGGAATATTCCATTTTCAAAAAATATTCACTCCTGAATCTCAAACTAATTTCCTTGAAATAAGGGGATATTTTGAGTTAACTAAATCTCTCATCAATTATCCACCCTTGATCTCCTTGATCTAATTTGAACCATTGATCCTCGTCTTCAATCTCCACCATTGATCGAATATTTGCATTTCTATAAAATAAGTCACCACCTTCATAAAAATCATTCATAATTCTCATAAGGAATTCATGACCTTTTTTAGAGAATTCTTGAGCATTTGGGCATCATAATTATGAGTCAAGACCATCATCACAACTTTTGCAACATGGTTTATGCACTATTTGAGCAATCCACATCCTAAATTGGCATAATTCCACAATGGGATTATAGGTGTATTGTTTTGTGTCTTTTGAATTGAATTATTAATTTGGTTTTGTTACTTTCAAGAATTGCATTCTAATTTAATTGAGTATGGGTGTAATTGATCTTTCTTTCATGGGTTTTTAGTATTTGTTTACTCTAATTGCTTTGATTATACTTGCTAACCATTACCCGTTATTCCCCTATGATGCTATTGTATGTTTTGAGCATATTCTCCATATTGTCTTCTAAAAATAATCATTTTTGCATTAAAGCCTTTGAGAGTAGGTGAATATTGTGTGAGATATACTTGTGAACCTAATGGTGTGCTAAAAAGTATATTTAGTCTCATGGTGATCATTAGATATATTTATTTCTACCTTGTCACACACTCCCTAATATTTTCTATTAGGTCGTTGATAAATTGAATTATCAAAGTTACCAGTGTCTGTTGATCCCCTTTTTTAGTTTTCTCTTTCTTTATTTCCATTATCTTCTCTCCCTTATATTTTTATTACTATTTTTCACTCTCCTCCACCTCTATTTTTTGTGTTTAATCCTTTATATGGTTACTCTTCTTTGTTTCTAATATTTTCCACTATTTTATCTTTTTAGGTTTCTAAGCTTCTTCATCTAAGATATCCTCAATCATAGAAACATTAATATATTCATAATCTTCTTCTTGTGCTTCCCCTTCATGTGGCTCTATCCTTAACGTGTGTTATTGCATTTTAGTATCTTTCTTTGTGACAAAAATGTTAGTTTTAGAATAAAAAATGAAAGCAATCAGAAAATGTAACACATAAGAAAATAAACACCACAAGATACCCTGGGAAAACTCTCCAAATTGAGGGGAAAATCCCAACAAATATATCTCTTATATATTTAGGAATAAGAGCAAAAATCTACTTACAACTCAAGTCCAACACAAGGCTGAATTTGATACAATGAATAATAGCACCTCTCCTAGATGCGAATATACAAAATGAATATATTTCTCCTTGAAATATATTCATTGCAACTGTGAACCCCAATTTCATACCTACACAAATACAACAAACAATCATATTATTAGATCATATGCAAGGTTAAAACAAGGATTCCCCATGAAATTAGATTGAAACATTAATATAGGAAGAAAAAATGAAGAACAATGCAAATGAAAGCAAATAAATCCTATTTTAATGAACAACTATCAATCCCATGGGGGAGTTGGTGGCAATTGATATGTTGAAATCAACTCTTTCCCAACTCCTTTGTAAGCTTGATGATTTGATCCACTTGATGGTTGAATTCTTGCATAACCTAGCTAAGAACTTGATAAAAATATATGAGAATGACTATGCTTGAAGATGGATTTGAGTATAATAAGTTTACTCAAATTGTGGATGATAGAATGAGAGGAAAAGTCTCTCATTTATAGATTTCCAAAATGGAAGAGAGAGTGAAAATAAACAATGTGGGATCATTCAACATCGAATGGCCAAGTGCCACTAGTCAAGATGTGAATGGTTGAAGGTTGAGCACATTTTGATCAATGTGCAAGTTTCAATTTTGAATTTGATGAAGTGACATGTTTAGGGGGGATGAAAGAAATGGAGTTAATGTCACTTGGCTCAAGGCCAAGGACATGTAAAAGGAGTAAATGCTTTGTTGGATGTACAAGTCAACTTGGACTTTTTGAATTCAAATTTGAGGGAATATTCTCTTTTGATACCATGTGAGGGAAAATAGAGATTTAATAAATCAAAGTAATCGATTTATTGTGCAAGTTGCATTCTCTAGAGGATGGGACATAGATTAGGATTAAATTAATCAAAACTTAATTAATTTAATGAAGAATTAGGAGATGTGACAACTTTGACTTGAATTTAAGAGCTGCTTTAAATCAAGAATTGAGAAGAAAGATTTAATTAAATAAATGATTTGATTTATTTAACTAAAGGGGATAATGTTAGATTAAATTAAATAAGGTTTAGTTTATTCAATTTAATAAGAAGACTTTAGGGATTTAATAAAATAAGATAAATTATTTAATTAAAGAGGGATTAAGAATTAATTAAATTAAATTGATTAATTTAATTAACATAGGAGAAAAACCTAATTAAATAAATAATTATTTATTTAATTAAGGGATGAAAGGTGTTGATAAGCTGAGAGTATGATTCAAGAAGAAATGAAGTTAGTAGGATCAAAATCAGGTGCATGCATATTTTCCATGTCTACAACAACAATGTGAAGATTTTCTGCTCAAGATGATGATTTGTTGCTCAAAATAATGATTTGTTGCTCAAGTGTGAACTTCTTCAAGGAGTCTGAATGAATGAATGAAGTTGATTATCAAAATGAGAAAACTCCACCTTGTATAGATACAAAATGATGCGACTCTTCAAGTAGGTTGACCTCATAAAGGATTGACAAATACTAAATATTATTTCTTTAAATTGGCCCCATTTAATTATTCACAATAATTAAATGTTATATTATGTTGCCAAGTGAAGCACCTCTTCACTTTAATAAATAAATGAATAGCCGCTGGGCTATATGAATTTATTGTCCAATAATCAAGGCGAAAGTATGTAGCCCAAAGCTACAACATCAACAAAAAATGTGAAAGGATTACTTTGTGGCTTGAAGAGTATCTTCATTTAATTGTGAATTAGCCTTCTTTGGCTAGGATAATAGTATACCCACCATTTGTTTTGATCTATTTTTAATTTTTTTTTTCCATATAAGCCTTACTTTTTGGGGATAGTTTTACCTCTTTCACAACTTTTTATATAGCATTGTATCTAATTTGAACATCAATTTTAAGTTTATTCTTTCTTTTTCTTGATTTCCTCCACTAGATTTTTTGGAAAATATTTGGTCAAATTTGTCATCCATAAGGGCCTATTAGAAATAAAATGGAATATAGTTATTAGAATGGATTCTTTATTGTGGTATTTTTAAGATAAGCTCTTGATACTTAGATAAAGGTAGGGGGTCTTTTAGTGGAAAATTTTCACCAATAGGTGAATAGTTTATTTTCTACCAATTCAAATTTAGTGAATATATAACAACTAATGGGGGGTCAAATTGCCATGATTTTATGAATTATTGGTCAAATGCATATTAATTTTCCACCAATTTATTTATAAGGATTTTATGATTAATTTGTGTTTCCATAGTAAAATTTGTGCTTGTAATAGGAAATTTCTTGGAATTTCAAAGGCATGTTTTAATTTACCAATATATTTGGTAATAACATTAAAGGTTCATCATGTATGAGGACCAATTTTATTTATACCAATATAACTATTGTTGGAAACATGAGCATGATGGCATATGGTGTTGTCACTAATGGAAATCCATTGTAGAAGTGATGGTGCATCTATATGTACATAGTATAGAGAAGTCTAGAGAAGACCAAGTGTTTCGGTACAAATCAACTAAGTTCTAGACTAGAATAGTAAGTAATAGAGCAACATCTTTGTGGTTCACATCGATCCACTTTTTAGAATCTCATATTGTGGTTTTGAGGTAATAATAGTATGTATTGAAGGTATCTATATCCACGGTTTCAGGGTTGTATGTCTTTTGCAACTAAAGATATCGATGATAGAGTATTAGGCTCAGTAAAAGCAGAGTTACAAGTGTAGAATACATATTGGAATATGTTACATTCCAATACGGATGATTATTATGTTGTGTGATTTTGTGGAAGTGTTTTAGGATGCCAAAAGTGTATGCACTTCAAGTGACAAGTGATCTAGTGATTCGTGTGTCGAGTTGTGGATGAACAGTTGGTTCATTCAATTTTTGCTTCACTAGTTTTGTTGTGCAGTGCTAATCTAAGGGTTTTGGGGTCGTGCAAAGTTGAATTATGAAAGGATTGGAATCATGGGAGTAATTATAGGTCATGCCAACCTATTTTGGTGAAGAAAACATTTTGGTTTCTTTCATAAGGTATGTGGGTTGGATTTTTGAGCTGATAGGTTATAGTGCTATACATTTCATCTAATTAGGCTAACCTAATTGATGATATGGTTGTTTGTGGAATATATACATATATATAGAAGGTCAATTCAGTGTGAGTTGTATGAGAAGATGCAAGAGATGATGATGTGAAAATAAGAGAATGATTGTTACACTTGTGTGAAGTGTGATGGTGGTGAAGGATGAAGTGCACAAAGTCAATTTTTTGATTTAAATTGGAACTGTATCTTCAATATGTTGCAGATGCATTGTTAGCAGTTCAAAATCTAGCAGTGATCCATTCTTCTATTCTCTCTTCTATTCTAGATAGTGAGTCCTTTAGGCAATGAGCCCTTGGTAATGAGCCTTTCTTTTTGGATAGCGAGTCCTCCAATCTATAATCTGTTATAACTGGTTATAATATATTGTTAGCTAATCCTCACCGTGGTTTTTCCCTTCCAAGGGTTTTCCATGTAAATTTGGTGTTCTTATGTTTGTTGTTGTGGTGCATGCTTTAATTTTTCTTAATTTTTATTTTCTATTTATGCAAGTTTGATGAGATTCTTTGAATACATACTTAAGTTTATGAAGTTAATGAATTTTAGTTAATATTGATTCACCCCCCCTCTCAGTATTTTGGGTGTTCAAAAATTGGTATCAAAGCTTGGTTCCTTCAATTAGCTTAATCGTTGTTGTAGAATTGGAGGTTGAACACATGGAAACTATGAGTTATCCTATCCCTCTAGAGGAGATCACAATGGAAGGGTTTACTAAAGAAGACTATGAAGTTGACATGGAAGGAGAACTCAGATCTACTCTTGATGATCTAGATAAAGTAGAATATAAGAATAGATATCTAAAAGAAAATATTAAGGAAGCAGATGAGTGCATCAAGAAGTTGAGGGATAAAATAAAGAAAGATAAAGAAAGACTCAAGGAAATAAATGAGTAGCTCAAACAATCAAATGAGACAATCACTTGTCTAAAAGTGTAAGTTGAATAAGGAAAAAGAGTTGAAGACTGCCTAAATGCCAAGTTGAAAGAAAAGTCTACAAAATGTTCAAGACTTGAAGAATTTGTGTCTTTGAGGAAAGATTTGAAGAAAGCAAAGATTCAAGAGGAAAAATTCAAGAAGAGTTCCACCTTTCTTGATGATATGCTTGCTAGACAAAAAGTCTCTAAGGACAAAGAAGGATTAGGGTTTAAAAAAGGAGAAAGATCAAAGGAAAATCAGACTCGAAACAATGCTGGAAAGAAGAATGGTAAACACAGGAGTACTAGAGATAAGAAGAAAAATATCAAACATGTCCAATACTAGAAGAAATATTTCAAAATACCACCTATTAGACAACCATCTACACAAAGGTATTCATCTTTTAATGGTCACTGCTATTCTTGTAATAAATTTGGACGTAGAGTTGTAGAGTGTAAAAGCAAGATGAGTCAAAATTTTCAATCATTTTTTGGTCAATGCTATACATGCAATAGATATGGTCATAAGGCTAGTGAATGTAGAAGTCAAATGATGAATGGTTACAATAATGGTATGATGTTTTAATCATTCAATGGTTACTGTTATACATGCAATAGATTTGGGAATAATACTTTTGAATGTAGATCTAAAATGGCAAGAAGTAAGTTTACTCTGCAAAAAAGTGTCACATGTTATAAATGTAATAAACTAGGACACATAGCTAATTTTTATAGAGGAAAGAATGTGAAGCCTTCTACTTCACAAAAGAATATTGATTTGCTAAAAAAGGTTGATCCAGTTGAAGTAAAGAAGGAAATGAACAAGATATGGAATAAAAAGGAAGAGACTAAGTTAAAGAATGAGTCTGTATGAAATCCTAGTGGATACGTTTCCTTTGGAAACTAGATAGAGAGCTTTTGCATAGGGGGAGTTTTAGCAAAAAACCTTCTATCCCCTCTACCAAAGATGAGATGTTGATGTCTTTAGCATATTGGTAAATGTATAGGTTGATATGCTTGATCTATTGGTGAAATATCCAATGAGAAATCTCTTACTGTAGAGATTTGTGAAATGATGAGGAGTGTCTATAATATCATAAAGAGGGTTTGGCAACTTTTCAACCTAAATTTCTCTATTGCAATTAATGTGTATATTAGGTCACAGGAAAAGTGTTTATATTTCATTATGCATATTCTAAAGGTCATTTATGCTCAAGAATTTGAAGAGGAGAGCAAATCAAATAGATCTAAAGTGTCGAGTGAAACCCTATTGATAATTTCTGTGAGGTATTTACCAGTTTTCTACAAACCCTAGTTTCAGAAAGGTTCAAAATTTTTTACTCCACAAGTTATTGATGTGCTTGAGAGGCTGAGACCTAAATTCAAGAAGCATATGTACAAATCCATGGAGATGAGTAAGGAAGGTGTGTTTTCTAGGGTTCCATCAGATGTGTTGCACATAAAGGATGTGAAAAATTACATTCATTCGAAGTTGGATGAATATGATCATTTGAAGATGGTAGAGTTTATGGGAAAAGTGTTAACTGGTGATGATTTCAAGCTAGAACTAGAGTATGCCACTTTAACAGAGAAGAAATTGAATGCATGGAATGAATTTCCTAATTTCTACTATGATAATGGATGGGTGAAGTGTGTGCTTCAAGTAGAATTTATGGTAAATTCATATGGTCAGATATGTCACATATGATAACCAAAGAGGCAATTAGAGAAGTATAAGCTGAGTAGAATTTATGGTAAATTCATGTGGTTGGATATGTTTCATATGATAACCAAAGAGGCAATTAGAGTTACTAGTTTGTGCTCCATTGGTCCAGTCTCGACATTGAACACTATAAAGAGTGAGGTAGTAATGAAGCTTACTAGAGTGAAGTTTGACAATCACTCCCTAACAGTGAATGGCATTGAAGATCTGACAATCAAGTATGCTTCTTTGATGATTAGTTATACAATATTTTTCACAAACAGAGAGAATTTTGTCTCTGCGACATCAATACACACAAACCATTAGATGGTGAAAGAAGGAAAATATTTTGATCTTTGTGAGCTCTTGATTACAGTTGATGGAGAATTTGCAGAAGACAAAGGAGTCAAAATACCCTTTCCAATATGGTACTCTTATCATTTTCTTGATGTTTTAATTTTTGAATTAGTTACTTAGAGCAAAGAATGTTGTATGGATAGATAATTTTCCTATAGCCACTCAAAAATTAGAGATCACTTGATGAGAATCCTTGGTAAATACTATTGTGATTCAATGTTGTGGGGATTATTTTAACCTTTTTGATCCTAGATGCAAGAAAGAGAAAGTATTTCTTGTAAAATTGTGGATAAGTACAAGAATGATTTAACTTTTATGGTTAGTACAAAGAAAAATCAAGCAAAGAGAACCTTGAAAAGGACATTGAAGAAAAATTTGAAAATATGAAGGTTGATTTGGAAAGAGAGTTTGGTGCTCCTGAGGACCTTGTAGAGAAATCCATAGGTACATCTACTCCTCTATAGAATACTCCACATAAGTCAAAAATTTTAGGTAGTACCTCAGTTTTCACACCACCTACTGTTATAAATCCTTACAAAATAAAACCAACAAGTGGTTCTAATATAGAAAGATACATCCAACACCTTTGTGCAACAAAATTCTCCCAAGAGGAGAAGAAAATAAAAAGCAACAAGAGAAAAGAATATTAGTGTTGAAGAAGAAGAATAAGAGGAAGAGGAAGTACATCGGATGATCTAAAAAAGAAATTCTTAAGTCTCTCAAGAAGAGACTGGTACAAAAAGAGAAATTTAATGTGGTGGCTACATAAAGTGAAGAGGAAGTGAAAAATGAAAAGAAAGCTTTCAATTTTCAAAGAAGAGAAAAGAGTTCTAGGTTAGAAGAAGAAGGAGCATCTAAATATAAGGAAAAAGGAAAGGGAATAGATAATAAATCTAAGAAGACCCCTCTATTCCAAAAGCACAGTCCTATGAAGTTAGATGTACTATTTAGTGGCATTGCAGAGTTTGGGATCCTGAAAGATACGGGTATAATGTATCTAGATGCAAATGATGAAGATAAGGAAAAAATTGAAGAGGCTATAGTCAAATACATGGTGATATTCGACTTTGGCCTAGGTGAGATATAGGATCAATTTCTAGATGATATAAAATGTGTGTTGAATGCAATAAGACAAGAGGATATTGCAGAGGATGAAAAGATGAAGACAATTGCCTTGGAGAATATTGGTTCTTCATTTTATCATGAGGATAGACTCAAGTCATCTTAGTTGTACACCAAGAAATTCAATACAAAACAAAGAGTTAGCACTCTTATGAGAAAAGATAAGGATGATATAAAAAGGCTAAGGAAAGAGACATTGCAATTAGTTGAAACACTTGCTAATGAGTTGGGAGTTCCTCTAGGTGATGAAGATCAGATGCACTCCTCCAAAAAATTGATGAGCTTATTAATGAACAACATGAGAATGATCAACAAGAAGAAATAATTACAAACACCACTCCTCTAGATGTGGAGGTAATTGTTGAGAAGAATAAAGGAGATAAGCAAGATTCGTAGAGAAGATTTAAGCATAAAAAGAAGAAACTTTGCTTCGTTTGGAAGTTGAGAAGAATGAAGAAGAGAGATTTGGTAGTGGTGAGAAGGAGAGGAATGATAAAAATGAAGAAGAAAGAACAAAACTAGGTGGTGAATCCTCCAAACCCTCTAGAGACTCAATGAAAGATCTTCTAGACATGTAACTACAGTTTCAACCAATGGTGTTTGCACAGTTGTTGCAGGTTCCTATACAATAAAGTCAAGTGGACCTATATAAGATTTCCCCCCTACATAATCTACACCTTGGTGATGTTTTTCACGCCTTCATGAGAAAGGAGATTCTTCAAACTAACCAAAAGAGTACTAAGTTGGTGGATGAAGCTGTGAAGGTATTGCAAGAAGGAATTCTTAAAATTTATATGGAAAATTATTTATTTGGTATTCAATAGTTGAAGTTATTGTTAGATTCCTTTAAGGAGTATTCTATTGGTTTGAAAGAGAAGATAGAGAAGGAAATGACAAAGAAAGTCAATGATAAAAATATAGTTGATGTTTCTAATAAGTGTAGTACTGCACATGCTAAGTTGCAAGGAAACTTAGAGGATGTTAAGAAGTGTTTGGAGGAAGCCAAATAATTATTTCAATTATGTTTGAATTGGCCAGTTTCTACAAAGAGTGTTAAGGATTAGATGGACTCAATTGAGTCTCAATTTGCTCAGGCTATACATGGTCAATTATTTTTACTACAAGAACAAAAGGAGAAAATCATAATGCAGTATAGTTAGCTCTGAGACATGGTAACTGTTAGACTTACATATTTTACTAAAATTTTAGTTGATTTTGAGAAAATTGTGCAAAATAATCTAGTGCCTAGTTCTTTGGAAGAAGGAGAAGACCTCTATTTTCAATTTGAAAGTCAATGCCATATGCTTGCCTTCACCAAGAAGGATTGGGAGGCACACCTTGTAAAATTGAAGGTGTCTTATCAGGGTACTTTACCCTCATCTAGTTAAGGTGTACATGTTTTTCTTTGTATATGCAATTTTATAATCTCAATGTACATATGTAGAGTTAGAAGATGGTGTTGTAGTACAATTTTATATTTTTGGTGATGGATAATATAGAAAGGGGGAGTGAAACAGATAGGGGGAGTTATTCTCATGTAAATATATCAAAAAGGGGGAGTGGAGAAAAGATGTAATACAAATTTTGTACCCTTTTTCCTTGATGTCAAAGAGGGAGAGAAGTAGAGTAGTATGTTAGAGATGTGTGCTACCATCAATGACAAAAGGGGAGATTTTTGGCAACATGAGCATGATTCTATATGGTGTTTTCATTGATGGAAATCTATTGTAGAAGTAATGATGCATTTGTATGTACATATTCTAGAGAAGTCTGAAGAAGACCAAGTGTTTTGGTGTAAATTGCCTAAGTCCTAGACTAGAATAATAAGTAATAGAGCAATAGTTTTGTGATATGCATTGCTCCACTTTGAAAAATCTTATCTTTTAGTTCTAAGGTAATAATGGTATGTATTGAAGGTATCTATATCCAATGTTTTAGGGCTGTATGTCTTCCACAACTAAATATATCGATGACAAAGTATTGGGCTAAGTAGAAGCAAAGTTATAAGTGTAGAGTGCATATTGGAATGCTCTACATTCCATGGTGGATGATTATTATGATGTGCGGTTTTGTGGAAGTGTTTGAGGATGTCATAAGTGTATGAAATTCAAGTGGAAAGTGGTTTGGTGGTCTGTGTATCAAGTTGTGGATGAACAGTTGGCTCATTTAGTTGTTGCTTCACTAGTTTTATTGTGTGGTGTTGATCTAAGGGTTTTGGGGTCGTGCAATGTTGAATTATGAAAGTAGTAGAATCATGACAATAATTATAAGTCATGTCAACCTATTTTGGTGAAGAAAATGTTTTGGTTTCTTCTACAAGGTATGTGGGTTGGATTTTTGAGTTGACAGGTTATGGTGCTATATGTTTCATCTAATTAGGCTACCCTAATTGATGATATGGTTATTTGTGGAATATATATATAAGGTTAATTTCTTGTGATTTGTATGATAATATGTGAGAAATGATGATGTGTGAATGAGAGAAAAATTGTTACTAGTGTGAAGTGTGATGGTGATGAAGGATGAAGCATCTAAATTCAATTGTCTGAGCTTAATTGGAATTGTATCTCTAGCATGTTGCACATGCATTGTTAGTAGTTCAAAATCTAGTAGTGAGCCATTCTTTTATTCTCTCTTCTATTCTGGATAGTGATTCCTTTGGACAGTAAGCCCTTGGCAGTGAGCCTTTCTTTTTGGGTAGTGAGTCCTCCAATCTGTAATCCATTGTAACCGGTTATAATATATTATGAGCTAATCCTCACCATATTTTTTTCCCTTCCAGGATTTTTCCACATAAATTTGGTGTTCTTTTTTTTGTCTTTGTGGTGCATGCTTTAATTATTCTTTTCTATTTCTATGAGTTTGATGATATGCTTTGAATACATGATTAAGTTGATGAAGTTAATGAATTTCAGTGAATACAAATTCACCCCCCATCTCAATATTCTGGGTGTTCAATAACTACATGTAAATTATAGGTCTATAATTTCCTTGAGAATTACAACGTATATTTTTTATCATGGTATAATTTTCCTAACATTTATTTGGAATTTTACAATCATGCATGATTCACCAAAGTTTTACTCCATTATTTCACAATCATATGGGGATTTACCAAATTTTTACTCCCATCATTTTACAATCAAATTATAGGATTCACCAAATATAAATTCATATTAAATAAAATGAAAACTTTGAATTAACATTTACACATTATTTTAATCTTGATTGAAATCATAAAAAATGACAACTACAATCGTGAGTGAGTTGGTGAAAATATTTTTTTTGTTATTATTTTATAAGATTCCTCATGTTTATTTATCTCTTTGTCAATTTGGTTTCATTATTATGGATGATATTGGTTAGGGAGACATATATAATCCCTATGAATTTAGATATTTTTATTCCTTTTTGTTGATTTTTTCTATTTATTAATTAGTTTCATTGTTACATAATACAAACAATTCAAAAATTGTTATTGTTGAGTCTTTGTTGATGAATCATGAGCATAAATAAAAGGGCATTTTTTGTAACTTTTAATTCATGAGAATGTTGAGCAGGAATGCGTTTCTTGAATGTGGTAAAGAGATCTCATCACAACATAAGAAATATAATGTCATACTTTGGCAATGTTTGTCATCTATCAGATACAGATCAAGCTACAACATCAAGATTTGTACCATTTATTAAAAACAAGGTAATACCTCAGGGAACATTTAAAATGAATTGGTTGATAATGCTATAGATGGTGTTCCACAAGATTCTCAAGGTAGTAGGAATGATAATATTAATAAATTAACTTGAATAAGGGATAAAAAATGTAGACCATGCATGAAAGGGGAAAACAAAAGCCAAATAAAATGGGTTGTGGGTGCGATATGAAAAGGAATTTTTAGATTAGTTTAGTGTCAAATTACCCATTCATTGAACCATTGGAGAATGCAAATAGATATGAATCTCCCATAGAATGTAGTGAAATATTTGTAATTGAAGATATGGTAGGGATAAGAAATTGTATCTAAAATTTAACACCATAGAAAAACATATTGGTAAAGTTTATGAAAAACAAATAATAGATGAAAAGGAGATATCAATGATAAGATGAAAAAAGGAAGAATGTCTTCATCTTAAGCATTCCTTGCAATATGATGTGCATATGAAAGAAAGTAAAAGCTTGATGCATATGGATATTAAATTGAAGCCTAATTTGGAATGATGGTGGATAAGTATAATTAGAAAAAACTATTTAGTTGACTGTTTCTTTTCATATTTTGACTAAAGGGCATCCTATGATAGAATACTTAGAATATAATAGTCAATTGTCTTTTATAGGGATTCTTAACTTTCCTAGCACACATTGGTCAATAAATAATGGATGGAAATGGGAAAGTTGTAAAGTGCCGAGGTAGAAAAATGTGATAAACAAGAAAAAATAAAAGATTAAAATGTGTATACTATATAAAAACATGTATACCAATCTCTTCTACTAAATGTTCATAAAATGGAGGAGAACACAACATCACATAATCTATTTGAATTAGTTAAGAAATATTTGAATGAAATTGGAGGTATGGATGACTACACAATTACCAAAAAATTGGTGTGTGTACGTGAAATGGAGCTTTAACAATACAAATTTATAGAAATGACCTTTGTGTAAAGCTACAAACTTCTTGTTCACCATACGTGATTTTCATTGACTATATGGGCCACAAAATGAATTTAGTAATTCAAATATTGAGATTTTTTTTTTTAATATCAAGTTTTACATCATTCTTTAATTTGGGGTAATGACATTTTATTTTTTTTATCATTTTTGGGTTCTAAGGTATAAATGAACTATGTCTTCTTTTGGTAACCTTGTGACATAAACTAAAATTATCATTTCTTGGATATTTGTTAGAATTTTATGAAAGATTTTTTTTTATAAAAACACTAAGATAAATTGGCAAATCTAATTTGTGTTCCCTGGGGGATAATTTTACACATCATATTGTGCCCTTTTTTTGTACTTGTACTATTTTATAAAGAATCATGGGGTTGTGTATGTGCCTTGGTTTTAATCATTGTAACTTTATTTGGTGAATGTCCCTCCATGAAAATGAATAATCCAAGAGATTCTAGCATCATGCATGTGTGCCTTATTTTTGCACACCCTTTTTTAGTTGCATGTACATCATATTGTATGTGATGTTGATTTTACATTGCTTTGCACACTCTTGTGCTAAATTTTAGTTGATATGCCTATACCTCTCCCTTATCAGCATTGTGGGGATATCATCACATAGTTATGCTAATACTTCCTTAGATTTAGTGGAGTAATGGTGACAACCATTTACAACCTTCTACCTTTTTAGTTGGTCAATATTCATGAGACTCTAGTACTTGTAGAGAACTGCATGCACTTTAGTAGTGTACTTGAGGTCACTCGAGTAGTGTTTTTATGTCTAAGCCTTGATAATAGTATCATTTGTATTTTCAACTTCACATAGTTGTTTTCCTTGGTGCTTTATGTGCATATATGATTGAGTAGTTTACTTGAAGTCAATCATCCAATATTTGGTGTGTCTCTTATCTTGATCTATATTATTGGAGGGTTTATTCATTATGTAAGAAATCAATTCTTTGATAGAATTTATAGCTTCAACATTATTTATGAGTTCTTCATGTCCCTATATTCTAGGGACAAGTTTTTAGGAGTTTTATTCCATTTATTTCTCTCTTTTGAGGAGAGGTTTATTCCCTCAAGGTTTTCTCCTTTAAGTTAATCTTATTTTTAGATATCATTATTGTACATGAGTACCTCATCATGCCTAATTATTGGGACTTATTTATTAGTTTTTCACTTTCTCCCCAAGTATCACTTAAGGATATGTTAGTGTGAAAATTTTCTTTTTAAAGGTAAAAGGCCTATAATATATTAATTAATATTAAAAGAGTTACATAGCCGATATGAGGGATTTCTCAACCTAACAATATAAAGGATTTACATAGAAAGTTATTTTACCTAACTAGTTAATCTCCTACCTAGTTGGTCATATTCACACTTCACTTAGGTTCATTTATAAATAATTTTTACATTTTTCTCACCTCATGTGGACTCTATATGTATCCACACACTTGTATCAAGTGTCCCACACGTGTGTCATTTTGAAGGGATTTTAGAATTTATATCCTACCTTCTTACCTAACCATCCTTTCCTTTATACACAAGGTTGATTTATATATTTTATATTTTGTTTTGTATGATAATATTTTATCTTTCCTATTCTTGTTTGTGAAATTTTTGATCTTGTAAGTTAATCTTGGCTATTCCATCATAATTTAAAATGAATGCTACATATTTCTTATCATGTATTTGAATTCATAATGCTATTCAATTGGCTATAGGGGTTTAACACAAGGAGAAGATCGTCGCTCAGAAAAATCCTAAAAAAAATCCTCAACACCACTAATCTTTTAGTTGGCTCTAGATATTAACTTAAACAAAAATATTAGACACATGAAAAATCTATAGACACATATTAAATCTATAGATAGAGTTTGAGTCCATGCTTGCCATGTTCATTTTAATAACTACATAAATGAGCTAGACCATTAAATACTTTCTTTTTTAATTTGACAAATATCATCTAACATAATGCCAAGAATTGAGTTAACAAGGACAAATAATAGATCATTGTATGCTACTTATAATCTACATTAAACCAAAAATTAAATACATTGATTTAATTATTTAATTTTTGTAGTGTAGGAAAATGTACTCCTTTACATTTTCACACTATGTTTGCATCCCCTTAATTAATTGGAATTAATTAAGCTTATAATTTCCTAAATTATGCATTCCTAAGCCTTATTATTCCTATTTTTTGAAAGGGAAACTGGCATTAACCAAATGCTATCATTAATTTAAACACCTTGGAAATTGTGTGTCCTAGATTTAGGTCCCATGACCTATTCACCCAAGGGAAAATAGGTCCTCCTTAAGTCCTAGGTCCCAATTTTTAATATGTTTTTGGTGGAATTTTAGTGATTCAAATTCAAGTTTCAAATGTTGGCTGATGGAATCTAATTTTTGGGAAATTATATGAACACCTATAAATACATAGTTATTTTATCGATTCAAAGGCTAAGACTTTAAGAGATCAATCCTAAGAGAGAATATTATTGTTAAGAGCATTGAGGAGTAGATTTATCAAGCATATACAATAGCAATCAAGATCATATCATCATTTCAAAGTTATATGTGTTCATATTATGTTTTGGAGCTAACATTATGATGTAGGTTTCAAGCATTTAAGCAAGCATTCAATCATCGAATCAAGCAATCATTCAAGATAGTTCATGTAAAATACAATCCTTAGAGAAATGTGTTAGACTTTAGTTCTCTAAGGGTAGCCATTGAGGGTTTGGTGAGTTGTGACATATATTTATTCATTCATAAATCCTTGACATTTGTCATTATTTCATTATCAAGGTCTAATTACCAAATCAGGGTTTGACCAAGGCAAACCCCTATCCACCCAAAAATAAACATTTTTCCCTCTCTTTATGTGTAGATTTGTAAGAGAAGGACTAAGTGCAATTTTCCAAAGTTTTCAAAGTTGTCATCAAGGTTTTCAAGCCACAAAAAATCACCTATAAAAATAATTTTTGACTTTTTGATAGTGGAATCCAAAGGAATCAAGAGTGCAGATCCAAGATCAGAGGACTATGAAATTAGATTTTGGACCCCTATACAAATACCCATTCACCCTAGGGAGAATCTTCCCTAGCAAGACACTCAGTAACCACTTTTGGTGAGAGGTATACATCATTCTACCCCTTCTCAGATCTACTAGAAAATGATTGTTTCTATTTGAGCTATCTTTTATTTCAGTATTTCAAGTTTTACATCATATAATTGAGTTTATTAGGTATTTTATTTTCATCTCCCAAAAGAGCATTTCAATCATTTTCTTTCATAAAGGAAAAACTAGGAGACACCCATCCCCATAGAGTTGGATCACCTCAAGGTTAAAAGTCAATTATATCCTTGGGAGAGACCTCCTTTTTCCTAATGAAACTATAAGAAAAATAGTTGTGTTAGGTCATCCTTCCATTGTGGTGAACCCTTTCACTTTTAACCTACCCCCTCACCCTATTTTTATTTGTTTCATTTTGGTGAGCCTAACATTCTTACAGTATAAGCTTTCTGATTTGGAGAGCCTTCAAACCCTAGATCTAAGATTTTGTATTAGTTTGTATTGCATCTCATTTAGGGTTTTTCAAAATTGCATTAGTTTTCATTTCATTTATGGTTTTAAAAGTTGCATTTTGTATCCTTTAAAATATCAAAAATAAAAAAATTGTATACATATTGCATTCATTTTACATAATATTCTTCATATTAGTGTTTTTCAATCATTTAAATTAGAAAATTCAAGCAAAATTGTGTCTAGAAAGTTGTTATTTTTCTTGTTATTTGTCATTGTAGTGTAAAAAATGTATCCCTTTACATTTTCACACTTAATTTGAAATTAATATTAAAATGGACTTAATTGTGCCTTATTTTTGGTGTTGTAAAGTTTACCTCTTTACACTTTCACACTTATTTAGGGCTCCTTTAATTAATTGAGCTTAATTTTCCTTAATTGGCCCGTTTAATTCAAATACAATCCTATTTAATAACATTTTCAGAAAAGGAAGCCTGACATTCATTAATGCCTTAACATAACACTTCTCATTAAGCAATGTGTGTCCTAGGTGAGTGACCTAGGACCCATTCAACCATGGGTAAATGGGTCCTCACTCAGACCTAGGACCTAAATTTAAATTATATTTTTGGTAGTATTTTAACATTTTCAAATCCATATTCAGATGTCAGCTTGTGATATTTGAATTTTTGGAAACTAAGGTTACATATCTATAAATACAAGGTTATTTCATCACTTCAAACCCTAGAAAATTAATTCAAGATCCTAGCAAGTTCAAGAGATAAATTTCAAGAGAAATTCAAGGAATTCAAGACTAGATTTATTGAAGAATTATTGCAGCAATCAAGATCCAATTTTCATGTCAAAGTCTTCTTGCATTATGCATATTTTGGATCTAATATGATGATGTAGGTTTCATGATCCATTCAAGCATTTAAAGCATTATATCAAATCAAGATTCAAGATCAAGATCCACATCCATTGAAGCCATTTCATGCAAGTTATAGATTTACATTCCAAGGTTCATCCAAGGGTTTGGTGAGTTGTGACATTGAGTTGTTCATTCATCATTCCTTTCATGCTATTTTGTTTCATTTGAAGGTTTGATTACCAAAATGGGGTTTGACCAAGGCAAATCCGCATTCACCAAAAACAAAAAAAAATTCCCTCTTAATTTGTGCTTGCAGATTTAGGTGGAAGAAATATTGAAGGATTAATATCTATAGCAAAGGCTCCTAAAAGTTGCAAAAAAACCCTAACTTAGGACCCATTTCCCTTGGGTGAATGAGTCCCAAATCAGCTTCAACAATTAACTTTTGGTGACTTTTAAACATCATTCTACCTCTCTTTGATCTACATTTTAATTTTTGGTTCCATCAGTATTGAGCTTAATCTATTAGATCCAAGTTGTAGATTGAATTTTGGAGTTAGTGTACTATTTTTAGTTTTTCTCCCCAAAGTGTTGTTTAATCAGGACCCCTGTCCTTGCAAAAAAGGAAATCTAAAGATTCCTCCATAAAGTTGACTCTCCTAAGGTAGTTAGTCAATTGTTTGTTGGGATCTCATTTCCTAATGAATTGAAGAAGAATAGGTCCCTAATTGGTCCATTGATCCCGTTTTGATAACCATAGCCACCATATTTTTCCTTTTTTTTAGTCATCAAATTGCATTTGCATCTAGTCATAAAATTCTAGAAAGCTATAATTGAAAGCATCTATTTGCAACCTAAATCAGAGACCTTAAATATCAACTCAAAAACTCAACCCTTAATTTTTCAACCCCTTTGCAAGGACCCATTCAATCCATAGGGTGAATCTATCCTTATACATGCCATGTTTTGAATTTTTGGGCATTAATTTGTCTTTGTCTTCTTTACATCTTGTTGTTTTTAGATCTCAGTTTTAGTTTTTGGAATTACAGTTTTCTGAAATTATTTGCATTCATGTTAATTGGTCAAAACAAGTGCTTTGTTCAAACATAAAATTTGCATTTAAAAGACATCATTTTTAGGCTCTTGCATTATGCAATTAGTCAATTATCATTACAGATCTGAAACTTTGCATTAAATTTCATTATGGAGATGTGTTTCGGTAACATATGGATGGCCTTAAGACCCTTGGTTGATGTTTCAAGTTGTATCTTTTAAGATGATCCTAATTCTATATATACCATTCATGAACTTTCAATTTCTAATGAATGTCCCCATGAGGTGGACATCTTAGGCCAAGACGAAGATAGCATGCAATAATTCATATAAGACTCCCTATGCAACCTTGATAATAATGCATCCTTTTATCCATCCATGCAAAAACCAAAACCTCCTATCATCCCATCACTTGATATGTTGAACCTTTTGTATCCTGAAATTGAAACACAAAACAAGCCTCAACCATCAATCATGAAAGAACTTGTTAACAAGGACAATAGTGATGCTCTTCTATCCTATGCTCATCGAGTTACTAATACATCCATCAAATTATAAGAGAGTTATGGTCAAGGCTTCAAAATATTAAGTAAACAAGGATGTGACATAACTAATGAACATGGAATCCATCAATTTCTAGAACAATAATCATTAGAAAATGCCAAGGGACTAGGATATCCTCCTCCCACTACCTCTCCTAATGGGAAAGGTATTCTATTTCAAAATATTGTTTCACAACACCCATTAAGGCCTCGTGAGCATGATCAAGTAACCTAAGATCCTCCACCTCCACCTCAACAAGCTACCCAATCAAGTAAGAAACCAAAGCCCTACAAAATTAAGAAGATGAAATTTCCTTATCCAATGTCTACAAATGAAAGATCCTTACACACACTCCTTAACCAAGGATGCATAACATTACCACCTATTAAATAAGATCATTAAGGAAAAAGTACAAACATATTTCATTGCCAATATCATAGAAATTTTGGTCATACTACTAATGAGTATCGTGATTTGAAGAGGATCCTTGATTTGATATCATTGATATAGTTCCTTAGCATGAATGTTCTTTTCTCCTTGCCATGCAATAGTTTTATAATCATAGTATACTCACTATTACATGTATTATGTTAACACAAATCGTTTCTATATTACAAGGAGCACATTCACATCACCTATCTTAGCTCATCCTTGTCCTACATTTGGGGGGCAAGGGGTTAGATAGCCTTGTCCTCGTTTGGAAATCATTTTTGTCCCTTTGGCTAGTCATCCACCTTCCGTATATAATGAACAATATTGGGATGCATATGAATTTCTTTAGTTCAGCTCACATGTGTCATACAAGCTTTATGTCCTTTCTATATTATTTGTGTGATTTCATGTGTATAACGTGATCCCCCCTATTGTGATGCTTGGTGTGCCTTTATGTTTGTGAGCTTAATTTGGATAACCCTTGTCACTCTGTTGGTACAAGGATACAAAGGAAGTGAATCTATTGTAACTGTCTTTTATTTGTATCTTCATTCTTCTATTTGTTGTAACCATTATCTTTTCATTTTTCTTGTGTTTCCTTTTGGGGATGATGCAAGGTGTCGAGATATTTAGGTCTCTTCCATGTTGAAACAAAAGGATTATTTTTATTTTCACTCTCTATGTGTCATTCTTCCTTTGTGCTCATTGTTCCATGAGTTATTTCAGGAATGATGGGGATTCTAAGCTCGATTATATCACTGTAGCAAAGACATATGCTGACCTCAAATCCATGGATCCCTTATATGTTATCTTAGGATTGAATATGGGGGGAAACCTCATTTTTATGGTATAGCTTTATTCGGAAATATATGTTTCGCATAGGGCTTTGCAAATAAGCTCTCATGTCTCTCTCATTTATTGGTTTTTATCATATTCTACTTTAAAGTAATTTATCACAACATGGTGTTTAGCAATTTCTTTAAAGAGGGGGGGATTATGTATCTCAATCATTGCTTGCTTGATGTCATGATCTATTGTTCAAAGTGTGGTCTTCTTATTTCACATGATGTGTCTTCTTGTTGGTGACATTGGGATTGATCTCCTTCAAGAGTGTGACCTTTTTTGGAATATGACATTCCTCTTGGTGGTAATGCTATGGATTGCATTCCCTAAGGTGTGAATATTTTATCTCTTGAATAGTCCTCTCTTGATGGTGATACAAAGCATGATGTTCCCTAAATCGAGACCTTCCATGAACTAAGAAAAACTTCTTTGACTATATTAAACCAAAAATTTTGGCCACTAAGCATAACACAACTTGCTTGGTGGTGCCTTTATTTCATGAGTGTCTAGCACAACACAACTTGCTAGCCTTGTGATTGTCATATATGGAACCTTATCAAAGTTATTAGGGAGTACAAATTTTGGTATGGTTGATGTATGGGATCTTGTAGACCTGGCATGACTTGCCCATCACCACTTATTTTATGGGTACACACCTAGTGTATATTGGACTGCACTAGACCTTATTTGTTTCTCACTTGTTTGGGCTCACTAAGTGTATAACAAATTGCACTTGTGAGTGTGTTTTCATGGCCACCTTTCATAACACAACTTTATTGCCTATGGTTCCATGTGAGTGTGTTTGATGGACTTGGCATAATGCAACTTGCTAGTTCATATTTTTCTTACATTAATTTTGAAATTATATGATGTTGTATTTGGTGTCGTTGCTACATTCACATGTATCTTTGTGCCTTTGTTGGTTTTTCATGGGATATTTGATCTTGGGGGATTAATAATCCTCCTTGATATTTGTTATATCATCTTTCTAGAAATTGTACAATTAGACCTCTTTTGACTTATTTGTCTACTTTAGTGTGAGTTTGAGTGTGGGCTCATACTCTCACTAAAGTGGGGGCTAAATATAGTGTAGAAAATGTACTCATTTACATTTTCACACTATGTTTGCATCCCCTAAATTAATTGGACTTAATTATGCTTCTAATTGCCTAAATTATGCATTCCTAAGCCTTATTATTCCAATTTTATGAAAGGGAAACCAAAATTAAATAAATGCTATCATTAATTTAAACACCTTAGAAATTGCGTGTCCTAGATTTAGGTCCCAAGACCCATTCGCCCCTCCTTAAGTCCTAGGTCCCAATTTTTAATATTTTTTTGGTGGAATTTTAGTGATTCAAATTCAAGTTTCAAATGTCGGCTTATGGAATCTAATTTTTGAGAAATTATATAAACACCTATAAATACAGTTATTTTATCAATTTAAAGGATAAGACTTTAAGAGATCAATCCTAAGAGAAACTATTATTGTCAAGAGAATTGAAGAAAAGATTTATCAAGAATCTACATCAGCAATCAATATCATATCATCATGTCAAAGTTATGTGTGTTCATATTATGTTTTGGAGCTAACATTGTGATGTAGGTTTCAAGCATTCAAGCAAGCATTCAAGCATCAAATTAAGAAATCATTCAAGCCAATTCATGAAAGATCCAATCCTTAGAGAGATGTGCTATACTTCAGTCCTCTAATGGTGGGAATTGATGCTTTGGTGAGTTGTGACATATATTTGTTCATTCATCAATCCTTGACATTTGTCACATTATCAAAGTTTAATTACCAAACCGAGGTTTGACCAAGGAAAACCCCTATTCACCCAAAAACAAATATTTTTCCTCTCTTTGTGTGTGTAGATATGCAGGTGAAGAAGGACTAAAATTGGATCAAAAGTGCAATTTGCAAAGTCGTCAAAGTTGTGATCAAAGTTGTCAACCCACAAAAACTCACCTACAAAATTTATTTCTGACTTTTCGATAGTGGAATCTAGAGGAATAGGGAGTGCAAATCTAAGATCAAAGTACTATGAAATTAGATTTTGGACCCTTATACAAAGACCCATTCACCCTAGGGTGCATCTATCTTAACTAGACACCCAAAAACCACTTTTGGTGACATGTACACATAAGTCTGCCCTTCTTAGATCTACCAAAAAATTGTTTCTATTTGATCTATCCTTTATTTCAACATTTCAAGTTTTAAATCACATAATTGAGTTCATTAGGTATTTTATTTTCATCTCCCAAAAGATAATTTCAACCAGTTTTTATCATAAAGGAAAAACCAAGAGATCCCCATCCCCATAGAGTTGCCTCACCTCAAGGTTAAAATTCAATTCTCTAAAATCCAAAAAACTCCTTCGTAACAACTTCCACCTGAAGAATGTACACACTTAGTACACTCAAAAAATTCAACCATACACTCTTAACACAAGAATCTGACTTTTGAAGCACCAAGGCTTGAACCATATTGACTTAACAAAGATACCAACACAATAAACACACCTTCAGATCCATAAGACCCGATACCACTCTATGGAGAAACATGGAGCAAATACATTTCTCCCAAACACTTTTACAATGCACAGTTCACACTTTGGTGAATACAAATTCTTTTGTACAATGATCTATCACACCAAAATATGGATACAACACCTCTAAAAAAATATAATCAACATATCCAAAGTGCATAGGTAGATCTTCAACCTAGAAGAAATGTGGAGAAAAATAAAAACACGCCTCTACAACCTAGAACACCAAAGACACATCCTTATCATCATAAACACTTCCTCATCACCACCAAGCTAACTGTAACATAGTAACTCAACCACACATCCATAGATAGAATATTATCAAAGCAACACTAGAGGTTGACACCGGTAGCTTTACTAATGAAAACATAATGAAACTAATCAAAGCATGGATAACACAAACTACTCACATTCTTGCAAAAATCTCACCCAATAATAGGCATCAATGACAACACGGGCTTGTTGACATTAATGAAAATACTAACTTCTCATACTTGCAACAATATCCCCCTTTGTCATTGATGACTACACATGATGTGAAAAAACCATCAAAGACACAACAACAACAACTCTACTCCATGCCTATTTCCTTTTTTATTTTCTCCTCCTTTGACAACATACTTATTACACTCTCTCTCCCTTAACTTCCTTCTTTTTCACATGACTATTTTTCTCCTCTTGATAACTTGTTCTTTTTCACATGACTTTCCTTCCCCCTTTGACATCAATGGAAAAGGTCCTACATATTTGTATTATTTGTTCTCTCCCTTTGAAATAGATCAAACAACTTACTACTACTCTGTAATATCTTTATATTTTACTGCTTTGTATACTCCCCCTTAGGAGCACAAACCAAACTGCACCAAATCAGCCACCACTACACAATAACACACACTCTTTAGACCATAACAACCAAAAATGTCACTACCTACTCCCCCTGAGAGGTAGCCACCAAAATTAGTCCAGAAAAAAAAATTAATCTTGAAATCCAATCGACTGATGCATCTCGTTATGCATCTAGTTCAAGAAAGGAGGGGAAATGACCCCCAAATTCTCTTGGAGATACTTAAAAGTATCCTTAGGAAGACACTTAGTGAATATACCAACAATCTGATCCTTTGTAGGCACATATTCAAGCTTTACTTCATTCTCCACAATCTTCTCTCTCAAAAAGTGATATTTGATTGAAATATATTTTATCTTTGAATGCATTACCGAGTTCTCTAAAATATTGATTGCACTTGTATTATCATAGAAGATAGAATTAGGCTCATCATACACCACTCTAATATCCTTCAATGTTTTCCTCATCCACAACACCTATGTGCAACAATATGTTGTTGCAATGTACTCAGCCTCTGTAGTAGATAGAGATATTGAATCTTGTTTCTTTCTTAGCCATGATACCAATCTACATCCAAGAAAAAATGCACCACCACTTGTTCTTTTCCTATCAGCAACACAACCAACCCAATCTACATCTATGTAAGAACTCAAAGTGAAATTAGTATCTTTTGGATACCATAAGCCATGATCTAGAGTGCCCTTTAAGTATTTAAATATCCTCTTCACTGCTGCAACATGTGATTCTCTAGGGTCTTCTTGAAATATAGCATAAAAAAAAACTACATGCATGATATCTGGTGTAGTAGTAGTTAGATATAGCAATCCACCAATCATTGATCCATACTTTCTTTGATCAGCCTTAGGAGATTCATCATTCTTACTCAGTTTGAAACCAGTAACCATAGGAGTACATACCAGTTTAGAGTCTTCCATTAAAAAAAACTTCAATATTTTTCAGTGTACAAGGTTCCTTGGAAGAAAGCTTAACCGCTGAAGGTAGACCTAGGATGGTGCACAAGAAGGAGATCCCTATGTTTGATGGAATAGACTATGCATTTTGGAAAACAAGGATGGAAGGATTTCTAAGTTATTTGGGATTTGATGTTTGGAAATCAATTCAGAATGGATATACTATGCCTAAAAATGGTTTGAGCACAAAAGCTGAAATAAAGGCCTATGAAAACAATAGTAAATAAATGTATGCTCTTTTAAGTAGTCTTCAAAAATTTAAATTAGCAATTTAGTTATGAATTTGAAAATTGTTGAAGAAATTTGGACAAAGTTAGAAAGCATTTCATGAAGGAGATGATAAAGTTAAACAAGCTAATATGTAGAATTTAAAGATCACATTTGAGAACTTGTTAATGTTTGAAGATGAAAAAATTACAATCCACATGGAGAGGGTAGATGAAGTGGTCAACTCCATCAAAGGTCTTGGTGGAAAATTCAAAGAATCAAAAGTGGTAAAGAAAATTCTTAGAACCCTTCTTAAAGCTTATAATAATAAAGTTTTTTCTATTAAGGAATTTGCAAACCTAGATCAATATACTAGAGATCAATTGTATGGTTCCCTAACTGCATTTGAAATGAGATAATTTGGTACAAATAATGGTGCAAAAGTTGAGGCTATGTTTAAGGCTGGAAAATTAGAGAAGATTGAAGAATCAGATCAAGAGGATCTTGATGATGTGGAAGCTAACTTTGTGAGCATGATGAAAAAGGGAATTGGTAAGTACAAAGGTAAGTTGCCTTTCCAATGTTTTAGTTGTGGAAAATTAGGTCACTATGCTTCAAGATTTCCAAATAGAGTTGTGAATGAAAAAAACAAGGAGAATAGAGGTAAAATGATTAAGAAAAGCTATTATGTTAAAGAAGATGCAAGTATTTTTTATGATGAATTTGATTATGAAGATGATGATGATGATGAATTCTTGTTCATGGATTTAAAAGATGAACTTGTTTCTACTAAATTTTAAATATATGTGAAGGAATGCCCTCCAGAGAGAAAGGATGAGACTGCAGGTACTTTGGTGTTTTATTTTCATGCTAAACAAGATAAGAACTATTGGATCATTGACACTAGATTCTCTAATCATATGACTAGTGATAAAAGTAAATTTGTTAAACTTGAAAAGTATGATGGAGGACTTGTTATATTTGGTGATGATTCAGGTGCTAAGATATGTGGAATAGGTTCAATTAGTTTTGATGGAAAGCATAATACTGATGATTTTTACTATGTCAAGGGTTTAAGGCATAACCTATTGAGTGTTGGAAAAATGTGTAGAAATGGATACAATCTTATGTTTTAGGATAATGGATGTGAGATTAAAAAGGGTCCAAAACTATGATTGATTTTGGAAGAAGGATAGATGGAAATATTTATCAACTCAAGGTTGTTGATGGTCATTGCTTTATGAATCAGATTAATGAAAGATGGATATGGCACAGGAGGATGTGTCACATTATTTTTGATAATCTAGTAAGAATTAGTTCAGTTCAAGTAGTGAGAGATCCGACAAAGATTACAAATCCTATTAATGTTTTCTGTAAGGATTTTCAGATTGAAAAGAAAACAACAAGTTTCAAAGGAAAAGAACAATCCTCTACCAAATTATTGGAGTTGGTGCATATAGATCTTTGTGGTCCTACAAGAGTAAGAAGTCTTCAAGGTGATAGGAATTTCATGCTTTTGATTGATGATTATTCTAGAATGACATGGGTTACTTTCCTTATTGAAAAATATGAAGCCCTAGATAGGTTCAAATCATTTAAAGTTATGGTTGAGAATGAAATGGATATGAAAATAAAATGTTTGAGGTTTGAAAGAGGTGGAGAGTTCACCTCCAGTGAATTTAACATGTTTTGTGAGAATCATGGCATAAAGAGGCACTTGTCTACCCCTAGGACTCCTCAGCAAAATGGATTGGTTGAAATAAAAAATAAGACTGCTCAAGAGGTTGCAAGGACTATGATGAAAGAAGCAAATCCACTGGAAGTCTACTGGAGAGAAGCAATTCATAATGTTGTCTACATACTTAATAGAGTTCAAGCAAAAGGAAAAACACAAAGACTCTCTATGAGTTATGGTATGGAAGGATCCCTACTAGCAAGTACTTCAGAGTGTTCAAAAGAAAATGTTATATCAAAAGAGATGAAGAAAACATGGAAAAGTTTGATGCAAGGTCTAATGAAGGAATCGTCCTAGGATATTCTACTAAAAGAAAATCCTACGAGTGCTACAACGAAAGACTAAGAAATATGTTGCAAACTAGTAAATAAAAAAGAACACATTATTAAGGGGATAGAGATTCATGTGAAAAAGAAGGAAGTTAAGGGAGAGAGAGTTTAATGAGTATGTTTTAAAAAGGGGGAGAGAAGAGAAAAGGAAATAGGCATGGAGCAGAGCTATTGTTGTTGTGTCTTTGATGGTTTTTTCACATCATGTGTTACCATCAATGACAAAGGGGGAGATTGTTGCAAGTATGAGCAGTTAGTGTTGTCATTGATGTCAAAAAACTTGTGTTGTCATTGATGCCTATTGTTGGGTGAGATTTTCAAGAGTGTGAGCAGTTGATGTTATCCATGCTTTGATTATTTGCATTATGTTGTCATTAGTAAAGCTACTGGTGTCAACCTCTAGTGTTGCTTTGATAAGCTCTTGTCTATAGATATGTGGTTGAGTTACTATGTTACAATTGGATTGGTGGTGATGAGAAAGTGTTGATGATGATAAGGATGTGTTTTTGGTGCTTGGTTTCCAAGTGATTTTGAGAAAATTTTGTAAAATGAAAAAACAATGTGTTGCAGTGGTGTTCTGGGTTGTAGAGTTGTGTTCTAGTTTTGCTCCACATTTCTTCCAAGAAGAAGATCTACCTATGCACTTCAGATATGTTTATTAGAGTTGTTCAGAGGTGTTGTATCCTAAATTTGGTGTGTTGGATCATTGCACAGAAGAAGTTGTGTTCACCAAAGTGTGAACTGTGTATTGTAGAAGTGTCTAGGAGAAATGTATTTTCTCCATGTTTCTCCATAGAGTGGTTTCAGATCTTGTGAATCTAAGGGCATGTTTATTGTGTTGGTATGTTTTTTTAGTCAATATGGTTTGAGGTTTGGTGCTTTAAAAGTCAATTTCTTGTATTATAGTGTATGATAGAATTGTCTAAGTGTATAAATTCTTTAGGTGGAATTTGTTAGCTTTTGTTGTTTGCTTTTCATGCTAAATCATCATAACAATTTAAGGGTTTAATGAATGAATGTGGATCTAAATGTGTATGAGGATTTTGAAGTTTTAAGGTACAAATGATTCACCCCCCTCTTAGTTGTCTTTTGTATTCAACATAAAATTACACTTAGGGTTAGGTATTCTTAGGATAGGCATTGTTATTTAAGTTTTCCTTAAGAATGCAAAAGGATTCATCATACTTTTCTAACTGTTTGAATCACTTTCATTTTCTCTAAAGCAAAGTTATGGGGTTAGAAATATTTGAATTTTTTGATATGAGCTTCCTATAGTAACCAACCAATCATGAAGCTCTCCACTACATGCATATTTTTAGGCACAAGCCATTCTATGATGGCCCTAATTTTCAAATGATCAAATTGTTATTCTGTTTGCTGAGATAATATAGCCTAAACATTGAATATCTTTTTAAAAGTGAGTATTTTGATAAATTTCCATATAGTTTATGCTCTCTTAACTTCTACAAAAAATATTAAATGTTGCAAATGTTCCTCATTATTCTTGAAACATATGAGAATATCATCCAAGAATACCAACACAAAATTATCAAGATAATCTCAGAACACACTGTTTATTAAAATGCATGAAAGATAGTAGAGCTGTTGAAAAAGGTAGAACTGTGAACTCATAATGTCCATACCTTGTCCTAAAAGCAATTTTATGAATATCTTCCTCTTTCAATCTAAATTGGTGGTATCCTAATCTAAGGTCAATTTTTGATAAGACTAAGGATCCACATATCTGATAAAAAAGATCATCAAAACTTGGTTGCTTTTAATCGTTTCCTTATTCAACATACAATAATCTTTACAAAGACACAAAGTTTCATCCTTTTTCCTTACAAATATCACTGGTGCACCCCACGATGATACACTGGGTATTATTAAACCTTTTTCTAAAAGTTATTGCATCTAAGCTTTTAACTCCATCAATTCAATGGTAGTCATTCTATAAGGTTCCTTAGATATTAGTTCTAATCATGGGATTAGATCAATCAAGAAGTCAAAGATTCTCTTAGGAGACCTAAACTTGGTAGATCTTTAGGAAAATCATCTTTAAAGTCATGAAAGAAGGGACAATCCAAGGTAGAGGATTCTCTAGACTCTTCTATTTTTTCTCGACTAACTTTTTTAATTATTGGGATTCAACAAAAAAATTGGTCATCAAGATAAACTATGTCCTTTCCTTTTTAAAAATTTTCCATTTTGAAAATAAACAATTGGAAACCTTTAACTCCTTACTCTTTTTAATTACATGGAAAATATTTTCCTAATTTTCACTTCACGTGTTAAACCTTGAAAAGTAGTGGTGGTTCCAAAATCATCCATAAATTCTATTGTTTTCTCAAAATAGTGAACCTTGGCTCTATGTTGCCATAACCAATTCATTCCTAGAATGATATCATAGGATCCTAAAGGTGCCACATACAAATTGACTTTTGTTGAAAAAATAGGTAAGTTAACACTGGCTTCAAACAAACACCACTCTACCTGAGCTCTAGACTGATTTACATATTCAACTGTCCATTTTTAACAACCATCTCCTTCTACAAAAGATTTACCATGAGTTTTTCACCAAATGATTAAGAAATATCATTCAACTAGATAAAAGAGACATTTTTTTAAAATTAAGAAACATGCTACTACATACTATTTCCATTTAGTTATATCAAATCATCTATAAATAATTTTCCAACTAAAAATATTAACATCATTTACTTTTTTCTCCACAATTTAATGATTTCAATTAAGTGAGCTATAAACAATAACTTAAAGAAAATAAGGTCAAAGATCCATATTTGGTTCTTACTATCTTCCAAGACTTGGCATGTCATCTACAAGAGGGAGAGCATCACTTGGGTGCTTTACCTCTAACTGTGGACTTAAGTGGTCCTCCACACACAGGTTCCTAACTAGAAGTGGCCGTACCCTTCAACGAAGGGATTAATCAGGAACCCTCTTAATTCTACCATCTAATCTGTAGTGTTGTGCCCTACTTAACTAATGTCATTACACAACTATGGACACCTTCCAAATATGTACGCCATCTTTGACTAGCTAAGTATCTAGGTCATAGTGAATCAATAAGTGCATGCAAAGACAACTGCAATCACTATGGCCATAGTGTTTGTATCGTAGATACAATTGCTATTAAGAGCAAAGTCATTTTTTCAACCACCCTACTCGACTTAGAATACCTTTCCTAACCTAGGGTATATAGGAACAAACTGTTCCACCCAACAAACAATCATAAAGAATTTATAACACCACATAACTTGTCTTTCTAAACATAACTTAACTAAGTTGACAAAAGGTTGGACTTTTTTGAACCCCATGTTACTTGGCATAACTAATGACTGTTGGCAATTGTCACTAGTTCACAATATATACATACAATGGGTATTCACCACAAAGTGGATTTCCTAACATTCTGTACCATTACAACAACTATCTCATCCTAAATAATCATCTGTTAATAGGGAAAAGCTCCATTTTCATAAAACCCTTTACTAGGTGTTATTTTAATATGAAACCCTCTAGGGTTTGACACTTTCTACATAACAACTTGTTTTTCAAAGATTCAATTCAATTCACAAATTTTTAGCAAAAAGGGAGCAAAGATTCTATCCTTTGCTAAAGGGCAATCTTGCCCCTTTTAGTATCTATCCGTTCTTTTAATTTAGTTCATCTTTACTCGCATTCTATAATCAAAGTTCAAAAATATTTTTTTAAAAGAAAGATTTAGATTCTTTGTTCTTCTCAAAGCTTATCAAGAAATACGCTAAACAAGATACTCTTAGATTATTAAGAAAATCTATCCCATAGCTTCAGTTTTTAAAGGGAGTAGTCTCTCTACCACAAGGAGTCTTTCCAAATCAAACATGACAAGAAGCATTCTGGTAAGTAATCACTCAAACCTAGCTTTCTTTTAAGAAGTTCAAACATTCCATGATACCAAGAAAAGCATATACACTGACCTTAGCCAACGTAAATGAGTCTTTCATAAACTAACAGGCCATTAAATTCAACTTAGCTATCACTCCCTAACAGCCATTTATAATCTGTTCTATGAAATGTGAAAAATAGAAGCATAAATTATGTGCCTACAACTAGATTCTTGAAGTTGAAAGGTTGATAGTTGCATGAATGATGACGGTTCTTTGCCAAACTGCACACTCCTATGCAACACTGATATATAATAATAAAAGCAGAAACAACAAGGCAGCTTTGGCTTGCACAAGTCGACCTACTCCAACCACCCCTCTTCTAGTTTTTGTCTTTCAAAAGACTCCCTAGTTCATTGTTTTTCAGCTCTGAACTCTTCTTTTAAAAACTATTTCTCTCTACCTTAAGATAGCATCGACTAAATATTCATCCAACCCCTGCCTCATTCACAAAATAGAATACTTATATTTGAGGATCAAAACAGTTCAAAATGGATTAGAATTAGTTATCAAGTGGTTCCAAAATCTACCATATCACCCAATAATGGTTTGATATGGGTGAGGTAAGATTCAGTTCCATTCCCAAATTGAAGAAATTTACAAACCATAGTTTTTCCAATGATTGGCCAATTCGATGAAGGCTTATAACCTGCCTTCATATCATGAGATTACCCACGACCTAGAATGGTAAAAAGAGTATTTAAATAATAAACTTCAGCTACCAGAATGTTATTATGCCACAACCAGTAATGGTTTATAATCATTGAAAGATAATAAACTTTCGCCACCATAACATTATCGGGCATGGCTTAAACAAAGTCCATAATGATATTTAAGTAAAACAAATATATAAATTGGCATATCTATGCCGACTTCATTATATCCAACTGTGGCTCTTACAACCTTATGTTGATATTTAAACAAGGTATTATAGATATAACTGTCGCCTCATAATGCTTTGCCACGGCTTATGAGGTTTTGCATAGGGTTTTTAAACTATACAAAGAATGTAAACATAAGAATTTTAAGCTGCTACCAAAGGTTTAAAGGAGATTTAATCGAGCAATCGCTCCATTGTAATTTTGCTCCTCCTTTAATAAGAGTTGAGCTCGATCGTTTAACTCTCGGCTTGTGCATCCATTGCAAATTTTCAACATATATTTTAACATAATAATCATTTAAGAAATATTAATATCATAGGCAAGGGTTGAAGACATAGGTCGTTATGTCATCCAATTAGAGTATTTGTCAAGATGAACGAACTCAATGATGATCCAGAATGATCAAAGTCCACATGCAATATCATAATGAGAACCATCAAGTAAAAGTGTTTATAGATCGTGTGCCATACATATATGAATATACATATACATGAGTCTTTTCCATTGCAATAACTTATACATGCATATATTTATCTATACGTACTTGAACACATATATTCATACGTTGACGCGTATCTATGTCTATGTACATACATATGTGTCAATACATGCATCTATACGTATATGTATATATATGCTTACCTTATCTTAGGTATATCCACATTCATATACACATTTACTTTTATATAATAACAATAGAGTTAATAACCCTACAAAAGCCATACCAATCACAAGGGTCGAATAGGACTCAACTAACTTAGGTTGGCTTACCTTTAGGAATGCTAGGTACATCCCTAGACTTATTAGGTTAAAACTAAAACAATACTTGACCGTCACTAGCTCATATGGCGTAATCGAAGAATCCACAATTTGTCACCCTTCTCCCAAGTGATGCTCCCCCTCTTTCTCTTTGGTGTGCTCAGATCACTCCTGCATTATCACTATAAAAACAATGATAGCTATCTTGGAAACATTATACCATGTTCGAATAATTGCATTCACATTATCATTTATTTTTGAAGAAAATAGATTAATTTCATCCAACTCATAACATCAAGTAACTATCATCATTCATTTGAATTGAAAAACACAACATTGCATAATCTCATCATAACATGATTAACTTTCAAGATCTCAAGGTTTACAACATTAATTACTCAAAAGTAAAAAGTAGTTTTTAGTGAGCTAGGGTAGGATGTAATAGACTTTGCCATGTATCAGACTCTTACAGGAATTTAATTTAACACTTTAAGTGATAAAAAATTCTATGTAGCACCCATGTCTATCAAAATTAAAACTAGAATACAAAAAATCATACTTGCTATCTCCATTGGGGAAACTTGGTATTTGAATTAATGGTTATCTACTACTACTTGAATTCTCTACTAAAAAAATGATTGTTGAGAAGGGAATGGCCTGCCTCTGTTTGAGTTTCCTTGATTCTTGGTGGGACATTAATTTGCATAATGGTCCCCACTATAAGTGAAACATCCTCCAATTGGTCCTTTCCTTTCCACTGGATGGTTGTCATTAAATTTTTCCTTCTATTTAGAATCCTTATTTTTTTCCATTTTAAAAATTATTTTAGTTGTTCTTGAAATTATTCCCTCTAGATTTTTTCTTAACATCCTTGTTTGATCCTTTCTTTTTGAACTTCAATGTTGTTTTGGTCCAAGTAAATTTATTCTTAGTCCTATCTTGATATGCCGATATTGACTTCAAATTTTGCTTTGGTTTAATAGCCTTTTTAAATACTTGGTCCATTGTTATTGGTCTTGTGATGGTGAAAAAGTGGATCTAGGGTCTAAATCACACCTTTTCAAGAATCAATTTTAGAGGACACAAAATGGTCACAAAAGACTACTTGGCTACTATCCTCAAAGAGCCATAATGACTAATCAGGGTTTTGGTCCTCTTTGGGAAGGAATGTGGGAATTAGGAATTGAATTGATTTAATTTCATAAACTAAGTCAAATATGCAACTACAAAAAACTGATGTGAATATAGAAAACACATAACTGGCAAGAAGAAATTGAGAACAACAAAGCAGATGGCAGAGACAGAGGAACCTGTCATTCAAATTTTGACTGAAACTATTTGGCCAAGGGAATGGGTTCCCCAGATTAATAATGATTCCTTTTGGAGTCTTTGAATAGGTATTAGTGGGTTACAATCTATAGGTGCCTTCCTTCCAGACTCAGATTTGGAACTTTGTCTATTGATGAATAATTGATCTTTCCCTAATTTGATGAATGAACATTCTTGAATGCTCGATCTTGATGTTGAGTCTTCAATCTTCTCCAAACCCACTTTAGATTTGTCACCTATAAGAAAGAGAGGAGAGAAAGAAATGTTTTGTATAAGGGCTTGCCTAAGTCAAACCTCATTTTGGTGTTTCCACATTCACAATGGCTATGATGATGTTGGATACAGAGTGCTTAGCCTAGGTTGGGTAGAGGTAAATAGATAAAACAAATGATAAATCACAAGGGCTACAACTTACCACTCAGATCTTCTTTGCCTTGATGGACTGAAGTCATATCACTCATCTCATGCAAGGAGAATTTGGTGCTTAATTAAATGTCCTGCAAGTGTTGGTACTCACAAAACAATGGACATAAAACATGAAACAATATTACATGATGTATTGCTAACATGAATCTTAACTAATAAAAATTGTTATAAAATAACATGTATTCTACTCTTGAATTTCCTTGACTATTTTTTATGATGCTCAATTTGAATTCAAATTACCTAGTTGTTTTAAATGGTGAAAAAGACTTATATTTATATATATTTCTTGATTTACCAAAACAAATATTTTGAAAAGCTAATAAATAAATTTGAATTTGCAAACATAAAAAAATCAAACAATAAAATATAAAAAAATGGGCCAAAATAGGGTGGTCAAGGGTGAGGTTGTCCTAGACCAGACCTATTTTGGGATTTAAGTTGTTAAATAACTAATAAATTTTAATTCTAGATTTATCTTGATTTTCTCAAAACGATAATAAAATAGGAAAATGATAAGCATAATTAGGTACAAGCATTAAGGGGGATCCAAACATAGTGTGAAATTGTCAGGGTAAAAAATTTACGATGCTACAGGTCCATGGACATCAAATTATCCACCAATTTGAGCATTGAAACCCATAATGAATTTCCTAATTTTGTACCTTTCATGTTTTTGATACTAAGGTACATATTTCAATAACCTTGTAAATTTTTCCTGATCTTTAGTTATTATCATATCTTGGTGCAACTCAACAATTGAGAATCCATATGATTGTCAATTGTTGCTGCAAATTAACCTCAAATATTTTTAAATGCACATGTGGGAAATACTATAAAATAAGAAATCTAAAAACTATTATTTTATTCCAATGTACTTATAACAACAATTTAATACAATGGCTACAAAAATTGCCAAACTATGCCACTCCTATAAAAATAATTTATAGGAAATCATATGAAAGCTTCAAACATTCAAGAAAACTTCTACAGATAATCCAAAAATTAGAATTCAACTCATTAAACCAACAAGAAGCACCCACAATATACACACCAATCCAACAATATCATCTTCCTTTTCATACATTCATCTTTTCCTTCATTTTTCTCTTTCTTTTTCTAGCACCAACCTATAGGCAAACACGAGCAAAATTCATATTCTCTAAAAAAACCTATTGGAAACCCAAAATTAGATCATTGCTCTCTTTGATCAGAAAAAAATAGTTGCAACACACTTCAATTGACATCAAATTCTCCCTCCCTCAAAACAATCACCATTTTTCACACCTTTCTTGCATCTTTTTCCTTGCCAAATTCTTCGAGGCAACTTGGGCATGGGATTTCCTCTTTGTTGCCAATCAAAGCTTATAAACCTTCATTATTACTTTATGAGCATGGTATTCCTCTTCCAACATATGCATTCAATGTGCAATTCAAAAATTTCCTTCTTTCTCTACAACCCACTCTCCCTACTTTCCACAACATCTTGCATTCCAATCTTGCAACAAAATGAAAATTCAAAAATTCAAAATGGAATTATAGAGAACATTAAATGCCCACTCCAATATTTGGTGTGGGATTTTCCTTTTTGTTAAATTAACACCTTGAATTTTTTTTAAAACAATTTTACAAAATCAATTAAACAATTGATTTTCTCACAACCCATCATCAAATTCTACTATGTTGGAGTTGAGAATTTCAATGATTTGTGCATGCAACAAAAAATTAAAATAAAACACAAACATTAAAATTTAATATGTTTTTGGTTGTGCAAGATTTCCCATGCACCCAAATGCTCCTACATCATATCTCCTTGCCTCATCTTCTAGAAGTTAGTAAGCTTTTGGTAAAAATACAATTAGGGTAACCACCTTTTTCTAAAAATTATCACAAATTGGTCTCAAGTTACTCTTAGGGCACTCAATCCTAACTCCATTTTCTTATTCATCCACCAAGTGGATGCTTCATCTGCTAGCTAGTATGCTCCCCAAATCGATTTTTTTATCTCTTACGTTATCTCAAAGCATTTCTCCATTTTGGTAATCCATGCTTTGACTCCATATTCGATCATGGTTCCATACAACTTAGGCAGGGTAATTTTATTCATGCCCCTAGCCAATTAATTAGTCATTTGAGCTTTGACATCCCTTCGGGTTTTAGGGTTTTAATTATCTTCACCACTACCATTATAAGAACTTTTCTCTTTTTATTTTTTCCATTACTTGGATTTATTCTTTATTTTAAGAGTTACCAGCTCCTCTAAAGTCTTGTTTGAGGGCTCCCAACCTTTCCTTAGTCTCATTTGGGATATTTAAAATTTGGTCAAGTTTAGCGATAGGGTTTTCAAATTGTTGTCCCAAACCTTCCCAACTTCTTGTAGGGTTGGTTCTTGTTCACACCATGATTTACTCCTGGTTGATCATTTAGTTAATTATTTTCTTCTAAATTAAGTATAGTTTAAGAGAATGAGATTTACAAACATAATCTCATCTTACATTTATAATCTTATGTTTGATATTCACAAAGAATCATGCTCCTCAACATTTCTAATGCAAAAAGATCTTTATTTATCATAATGGATTATACATTCTTATTTAATAAGGTTTTGTGACATTATAAATCACTATTAGAGAGGGTTACTTATTTTATTTCCTCCTCTCATTTTTAATATAATAGTAAAGACTTGGAAGGGGGATGTACTCATAGGTATTCCTCATTATTTTCCTCTCCTAATATTGTCACATTGTGACCACACCCAAAGGTCCAATCATGAGCTGTTGATGGTTTCTCGGGTTTGAATTAAATTTTTGGAATGGATTTTTGTTGTTCCACCCATATCTTATTCTCTATCTTGATATGCTCAATGGAATCAATAAAGTTTTTAAAGTTAGATATGCACACTTCTCCTTCATAATTCACTACTTTCTCAATTTTAGTTTTGTTTTTCTTTGGCTTCTTAGTCCTTCCTTTCTTCTTCCAATCCTTTGATTTTACCATTTATGTTTTCAAGGAACATATAATTTTATCTCTTGGATAACTTATGTATGAAAGAAATAAATATCATATATGAGTTATCTTTATTTGAGACTAGCTTGCCTCTCCTTCCTTTACTATCTATCCTCTTCCACTATGTGTTTGTTCTTTACCTCTAGAATTTTCTCCTCTACTTCTAGAATTACTTTGTTTCCTTCTTTCCAACTTTTCCTCTTCCTTGAGAGCATATTGGTTAGCTTCCTCCACTATTCTTAGCATCACCATGCTCAACTCATCTTGGATAGAAATATTTAACCCATTCACATACCTTGCAACCTGTTCTTCACCATCTTTAGCATGTCCAACAATAATTTCCAACTTGTAGGATTCTTTTGTGTACTCCATGGCATTTAAATATCTCTGTTTAAGATTTTAAAGTTTCTTAAACAAACTAATGTGATTGTCTACAAGAAATAATTTAGCCTTCAACTTCGTAACCATATTATCCCATGATTTAATATTTTATTTTCCTCTCCTCTGTCTTTCAATTTGAACTTGATCCCACCATAGGATTGCATGTCATTTCAACCTTGTGTAAGCATACATCACCTTCCTATTGTCTTCGGTGGTTTCCAAGTAAAATTACTTTTCCATATTGACAATCCAATCAATGAGTTCTTTTGGATTTAGGCTTCAACTATAGATTGATGGGGTCCATCCTCGGCTTGCTACCCAACTTGGATAGCACTTGCATGAACCTCTCTTCTTGTGCATCTCCTCTTTCCACATCTGTAACTTCTGCAACTTCTTCACTAACATTTTCTATACAAACCCCTCTTCATTGTGAGGTTTCTATGGCCTCTAGGCGTGTTGTTATTCCTCTCAACATCTTCATAATAGTGGTATTTTCTTCTCCTCATGGTGATCTTCCTCTCCCACGTCCTCTATATGTCATGGCTTATTTTATTCTTCCTCAACCCAGTCTGATACCAAATGGTGCAACTCAACAATTGAGAATCCATAAGATTGTCAATTATTGTAGAAAATTAACCTCAAAGATTTTTAACTGCACAAATAGGAAATCAATAAAATAAGAAATATGAAAACTATTATTTTATTCCAATGTGCCTGCAACAATAATTTAATATAATGGATACAAAAATTGCCAAACTATACCACTCCCACAACAACAATTTATAGGAAATCATATGAAAGCTTCAAACATTCAGGAAAAATTTAACAAGCAAGCCAAAAATCAGATTTTAACTCATTAAACCAACAAGAAGCACCCACAACATACACACTAATCCAAAAATCTGATCTTCCTTTTCATACATTCGTCCTTTCCTTCATTTTTCTCTTTCTTTTTCTAGCACCAACCTATAGGTAAACATGAGCAAAATTCATATTCTCTGAAAACACCTACTGGAAACCCAAAATTAGATCATTGCTCTCTTTCACCAGCAAAAAATAGTTGCAACACACTTCAATTGACATCAAATTCTCCCTCCCTCAAAACAATCACCATTTTTCACACCTTTCTTGTATCTTTTTCCCTACCAAATTCTCCGAGGCAACTTGGGTGTGGGATTTCCTCTTTGTTGCCAATCAAAGCTTATAAACCTTCATTATTACTTTATGAGCATGGTATTCCTCTTCCAACATATGCCTTCAATGTGCGATTCAAAAATTTCCGTCTTTCTCTCCAACCCACTCTCCCCACTTTCCACAATACCTTGCATTCCAATCTTGCAACAAAATGAAAACTCCAAAATTCAAAATGGAGTTATAGAGAACGTTAAATGCCCACTCCAATATTGGGTGTGGGATTTTCCTTTTTGTTAAATTAACACCTTGAAACAATTTTAAAACAATTTGACATATTTCATTAAACAATTAATTTTCTCACAACTCATAATCAAATTCTACTATGTTGGAGTTAAGAATTTCAATGATTGTGCGTGCAACAAAAAATTAAAATAAAACACAAACATTAAAATTTAATATGTTTTTGGTTGTGCAGGATTTCCCATGCACCTATAAGAGGCTCCTACATCATATCTTCTTGCCTCATGTTCTAGAAGTTAGTAAGCTTTTGGTCAAAATATAACTAGGGTAACCACCTTTTTCTAAAAATTGTCACAAATTGGTCCCGAGTTACTCTTAGGGCACTCAATACTAACTCCATTTTCTTATTCATCCACCAAGTGGATGCTTCATCTGCTAGCTAGTATGGTCCCCAAACTGATCTTTTTATCTCTTACCTTATCTCAAAGCACTTATCCATTTTGGTAATCCATGCTTTGACTCCATATTTGAGCATTGTTCCATACAACTTAGGCAGGGAAATTTTATTCATATCCCTAGCCAATTAATTAGTCATTTGAGATTTGACATCCCTTCAAGTTTTAGGGTTTTAATTATCTTCACCACTACCATTATGAGAACTTTGCTCTTTGTTATTTTTACCATTCTCTTGGATTCATTCTTTATTTGAAGATTTACTAGCTCCTCTAAATTCTTGTTTGAGGGCTCCCAACCTTTCCTTAGTCTCATTTAGAATATTTTCCCAAACCTTCCCAACTTCTTGTAGGGTTGGTTCTTGTTCACACCATGATTTACTCCTAGTTGATCATTTAGTTAATTATTTTCTTCTAAATTAAGTATAGTTTAAGAGAATGAGATTTACAAACATAATCTCATCTTACATTTATAATCTTATGTTTGATATTCACAAAGAATCATGCTCCTCAACATTTCTAATGCAAAAAGATCTTTATTTATCATAATGGATTATACATTCTTATTTAATAAGGTTTTGTGACATTATAAATCACTATTAGAGAGGGTTACTTATTTTGTTTCCTCCTCTCCTTTTGAATATAACAGTAAAAAATTGGAAGGGGGATGCACTCATAGGTATTCCTCATTATTTTCCTCTCCCAATATTGTCACATTGTGACCACACCCAAAGGTCCAATTATGAGTTGTTGATGGTTTCTCGGGTTTGAATTAAATTTTTGGAGTGGATTTTTTTTGTTCCACCCATATCTTATTCTCTATCTTGATATGCTCAATGGAATCAATAAAATTTTCAAAGTTAGAGATGCATACTTCTCCTTCATAACTCACTACTTTCTCAATTTTAGTTTTGTTTTTCTCTGGCTTCTTAGTCTTTCCTTTCTTCTTCTAATCCTTTGATTTTCCCATTTCCGTGTTGAAGGAACATATAATGTTATCTCTTGTATAACTTATGTATGAAAGAAAGAAATATCATATATGAGTTATCTTACTAATAGCTTCAACATGATAGGCTCATATTCCCTAGTGTTTAAATTATGATACCACGTTTAACAAACCCAATTAGGTCTTTCTAATTAATAACACCTACACTTTTTTGATATAAAGTATAAATAAATGAATTGCACAATTTCATTTTCATACAATATGAAAAGATACATAATAAACAATGATGCATGATTTCATTATTCATTTCCCTTGTTCGAGTACATTCAAGTATATAAGAATACAAGTGAGTATAAAAGTCATGGTTACAACATATTTATCCAAGTACATAGTACAAAAATTAATTATGATATTATCACCTTTGGATGAGACTAATAGTACATCAATAATATAACAACAAAAGGAATCAATAATATTGTCTCTAATATTGCAGGTCTTTGGCAATCAACTACAAGAGGGAGAGCATCACCCGATGCTTTTCCTCCAACCACAGACTAGTAGTCCCCTACATAACTTCCTACTGAAAGTGGCCCTACCCTTCGTGAGAGTGGTAGATCTAGAAAATTCAAAGGTCATCAAGCCATTTGAGAACTAGTGCTTCTACTAATGTATTTAATCTATCAAGAAAATTATAAATACCCCCTCCTAGCTATGCATGATACATTTTATTAAAATATAATATTAGACATGGTGAACTGATAATGCAAGTAGTTATTTTGCATTACTTTGGCCAAATATTTGATAATAAGACACATAATTATTTATGGTTGAATGTTCACATAATCATTTTCATACAACCAATTGAGTCTTACCATTCCATCAAATTTAAAAATAAATAATACCAGAGATATGCCAATATCTTGTTGTTGCTTGATGCCAAAACTTCTTCTTTCTAAATGCTCCCTTATTTTCTCTTGTACTCTCATTTTTACTTATTTTCCCCTTGCATTCTTCACATTTTTCTCCATCATTTCCTGCATATCTCTCCACTTCCTCTTTCTTCTCCTTCATTTCTTTCCACTATGTTCATAATTAATTCCGTCCTCTATATGCATTTACTTCCCTTCACTCCTACTCCCATTGGAGTACACCCACATTTAAGCTTAGTATAGGCTCTTAAATGCATATTCCTAAGTTGGAACTTGGATTGTTGTCCACTTCCATTTCAAAATCTACTTGCATAGATATATGCATGAATAATATAAATATATGTGCATGTAAATTGTATAGATTCACTTATCTATATATTTTTATGTTTATATATATATTAATCACTTATATAAATATTTAAATATTTAGTGATATCTATGTATCCTATATATACTCGCATAGATATACATGCATGATTAATATAAATATATGTGCATGTAAATTGTATAGATTCACTTATCTATCAATTTTTATATTTATATATATATATATATCACTTATATAAATATTTAAATATTTAGTGATATCTATGTATATATCCTATATATACATTTTAAAAAATAATGAAACCAAAAACAATTACATTATTTTACTTAAAAATATTAATTATTTTTCCTCAACACAAAATTATCGTAATTTGAGATAATGCATAAATTTGAATGCTAATGATAATTATCTAAAGGAGGAAAATTATGTTATAGAAAAAGTTACTGAGAAAAAATATATTTTCCTATGCAATAACTTTATCTTGCATATCTAAAAATGAAGATTCATGATGTAAGCAATAACTGATTTCACAAATATTTAAAAATGAAGCAATAGTATAAACTTAAGAAACAACTTTTAGTGCATAAGTGTGTGAATGTTCTCAGTTCCCTAATGAACAATGATTTCTCTCATGGATCTACCCCTCTCTAATTATACTCCCCCTCTCTAATTTGGAGGGGAAGAAGGTCATCTCTTGCATCCACCTCATTAAAAATAATGTAGTATTTGATTGATGTAAAATAGGTTTTGAAGGGTTCTTGAAACCCTGTACAAAAGAGAAGGCAACCCAAAATAAAAAGTAGTTAATGCAGCCCCAAAAACCAACAGGCTGATTAAACCACAATCAATCGACCATCAACATAATAAAGGAAGAAAACATAAAACAACATCTAGAGAAGCTCTTTTAACATCCTCGCCACTTCCACATCCTTGGTTATCACCTTGTCATGCATCTCCATGATTTATTTTACATCTTGCATAGGAACCACATTTCATTTCTTTGTTTTTTTGTGAGTGTGAACACTCAAACCAATCCCCAAGTTAGTAGCTTGCTTCCCAATATCAGATTCCTCTCCCAAAGCTTGCTTCGAAGGGTTAGGGAAGAGGGACTTACTCGTCTATTCTTTTGCTTTCTCATTAAGAAGCACCAAACCTTTAGTTGTGGTCTCTAGAAAATACTTGTTGAGGTTTATTAGGGAATTAAGATCCTTATGGATCTACACGAAGTTCCTTTCCAAAGCAAAAATCCTAGGATCATGGTCTTTTTTGAATTTAGCTAAATCGTCCACCACTTGGTTAAGAGTGGAGTTCAATGATCTAACCATGCTAAAAACAAAATCTTGCTCCCTATAACTTCTTAGAGTGGATATGTTACAATGGCCTATAGTGTCACACTTACCATGAAGTTCCTGGACCTCTTGAATGAGCCACATAAGCAGGTTGAAGAAAACATTTGACCCTTCCTTTACCAAATTCAAGGGCTGATTAAAATCCATCGAGCCCCAATATAGACCCCTCCCTTGTTGAGTGCTCATCGGAGGATCAACTTCTTGGAAACCAACAGGCGGGATGAATGTTCTTTCCTTTGCCTTCAGAAAATGATACTATAGGGGATGCTTCCAAGTCAACAAAATTTTCCATATTTGCCTCCCCTTTAGTTGAGACCTTCCTATCCCCCCATAGTCCAAAATTTCATCATCAATAGAGTTTTTCGCCACCCCAAACACCTTAGAAAACCCAAAACCCTCCTGAGCATTCTCCTCCATTGCATGAGGAGCAGCAATACTCATCAACCCCTATTTCAAAACCTTCCTACCACTGCCTTTCCCCTCCATATTAGCCTCTTCAAAAGCACCCAGTTTGTGCTTCACATGTAAGGAAGATGGCTCAACAATCTTCATAGAGATCTTACCACCCAACCCAAAAGGGACCAAAATTTTCCTAACGCCAACTGAAGGATTATCAAAGTCCAAATTTGTCTGATAGCCATCAGACCAAGCCATGGAGTCATCCCCAGAATTCATCTCATAATCTCCTTCCTCCTCCTCCAACTAAGATTTCCCCTTCAACTTATCCTTCTTCTTGGCCTTGTAGGCTATACTAGGAATAGGGGTAGCAAATACATAAATTTCTTTGATGTGCTCCGAAATTAAAAGCATCAACCCTCATGTGAAAAGGGATTGTTGGGATTCTTTCAATAATCCATCTCCAAAGATTAAAGAAGATAAAATGAGAAGGAGATAAACTTACCATGACAAAAATGATTTAGCAGCATGAAATGGTGCCTGTAAAATACCAAATATATCCCATCCAAATTAAAGTACCACATAAGAGCCATAGCCACATCTCCTCAAATTATTTTAATTCAGGTTCGATCAATGCCACCACACTGGAGCTTAACGATTTTAGCCTTCTCTTTATCCCTCATAAAGTTTAGTCTCACCACCCTAGACATATCTTTTTCTCTAAAAAAATTTCTCCCCTGATTTGATAACCCTGTAACTCCAACTATGACCTCCTCATTCACAATGATGTCGATTTCAAACATACTAAGAACATGACTATGCCAAGCATCCACAAAATCCTATGAGGTCTTGGGATCAAACCCATGTAATTTCTCCATAAAAGGAGTGACCCTACCTTTTTTCAATATCTTCCAAACATCACCATTAGCCTTGGTTTCAACACATGAAAAGGACTTCGTTCTACACCTATCTCCTCCCATCTCAAAAAGCACCGAGAAATTCTAAAAAATGAAACCACACAAAAAAATGGAGATAATCAAAACCACCAAAGAGGAAATAGCATGCAAAAAGCGTGTGATCCTGACTCTCAAGGTACATAGAGAAATCAAGGACAAATCCCTTGTGAGATTACACCTCATCCTCCTATAAGGAATGCGATGTGTGGAAATGCCTTCGTAATGCCAATTTTATAGGAGAGATATACAAATAGTTCATTCAAGTTCAACACAATTACAAAACATTCAAGATGCACACTTCTACCAGAATAGATAATTAAAACATCACATAGAATTGAACACTAGTTTTACGTGGGAAAACCCTTATGGGAGAAAAACCCACACACCAAGAAAAGTCACTTTGTATTATATTAAATGATGTTTACATACAAAGTTACAAACTTGTTCTTTTAGATGTTTAATAAATAGTGTCAATTTCGGTAGCATAAAATTTCCCTGATCAACCTCACTCTCCTATCAAATAATACAATGTTATACAGAGTTACAATGCAAACCTCATTACAACATTCGAATGTCAAATTTAATTCATTCTACATTCTAGGCCATCTAGGAAATCAATTGTTTCAATTGTTGTAGACAAATGGTATCAATACAGTTTCAACCATCGCATAGCCCTGTAAAAACCATTTCGAAGACATAACCTGCCAAGTCATCCAATCACCAATCATACACTACTCAACCAATCCCTACCACTCTCCTACGGGAGTCACATGAGACCTACCACAAGAGGTGTCGGCCCACAATAATGATTTCAATAACTAGGCCCTTACAACCATGATTCAGAGATTGGACATTTGACCTGAATAGCTATCTTAACCACCATGAAGGCACATTTAAATTTTCAACCTAGGGATGTGAACTTGAAATGGGTTAGCAAAGTATGTGCACTAGGAATTCTAGAGTAGTCATCTCAGTTTTATAACTAAGAAAAGCTTAAGACTGAAAGAAAATTGCATGAAAGGAAAAAATAAAATGTTGAACATCACTCAAGCAGATCTAAAATGATTATGCATAACAGGAAGGAAAATCTAAGCATCCAACATAAATTACTCCACCCGCCTTGGCTGTAGGAACAGTCACAAAATAGAGTTCTAGTGGTTGCAAGAACAGTCAATGCTAGAATCTTAACTAAGTACTAAACAAAAATTAACACTAATCTAACTAAGCTAACAGAATGGATTACTCACCAAGTGGGTCCCCTTAGATGAGTATCCTCTAAACTACTAGAAAAACTTGGATACTCAACTCAAAATCTTATTTCATTTATCAGAAAATGCAATTACATAAATATGGCGTATAATCAGCTTGTAAAAGAACTTGGCGATCAACTCACTAAGTCGCTATCACTAGCCCGAGGAAGGAGGATTCAAGCCTTATTTATCAACTAAATAGGACCATCAACTCCCACTAACCGAGAGGATGCCATTTAGGGAAAGCGAGAAAAATGGAAGGGGCGGTTATGCATGCAAAAACATGAACTCGGCCACTACAGTAACACCTGGAATGCTCAATGCCATTAAAGATTGGTGCAAGGCGGTTACATGCGGCTGACATGGGAATCTTCCACCATTGTCCTTAGTTGGCCCTTGGGTGACTCCTCAACCTGACCGATAGGTGACTGCATTTCTCAACTTAGCATTTCAATCATGTCTACAAAATAATGTCAGTACACATAGTAATTGCATAATCATAACCACCTTAAAGAACATTCATCAATCACATGCAAGATAAACATAGATGGTCCACATAATGGGTAAATATCATTAAAACTAGCAGAAATAAACTTAGTCCATATGTCATATAACTGAGAGAAACTATATGAAAGTGTCAACATATAATATCAAAGTTTGTGGCAATCTTAGCAAATAACAAGAGATTCTACCCCCCTAACTAGGAAAAAATAAAGACTCATCAAGAGGCACAGGCTAGTGGGCACCATTGGATCATTCTAATCACAACTGTTGATCAAAATATTTTATCATATTGGTGGGACAACATAACACCTTCAACTGATGTAATAAAGTCACACTGATGATGCTTTACTTATCATCGTGTTCCCCACTTCCACCATGACATCCAAGTCATCATCAACAAACCCATCCCCACACCCCTACAAGGTACTTGACCAGGTCTCACCAAGGCACCATGGGCTAGCAGGGAGCATTGATCAACACCGTTGGCTTATCAAATAGACTACACTCCAAGTCTCACCAAAGACACAAGGTTCCACCGATGAAGATAAACAACATCAAGGTTATTGAGGAGACACCATCCAAAGTCCCAATGATAGAGCATTGTCCCTTTGACACCACCAAGGTACCACTCACCATAGGGATGCCAGGGAGACATGGGATCCTATCCCAATGACATGATCATCTTTAGCCAACATAACATAATGCCAAACTCATGAAGAGCTCTCAAACCATCGATGGGACTGTGAACTATGTCCCACTAAAATGAAACTCTCATGTTGATGAAGAGTTAAACATCAACCTATGGGAAGATTATCAAGCCAGTAAGTTTGAGTCACATTTTCTAACATGCTCCCACTTGACGAAGAAATCACTGGCTTCTTCCAATGCTTGAAGTTACTAAATGTCATAGGTACCAAGGACCATCAAATTGGCACACCATTTGTACTTATTTGTGCTCACGGGATTATTCAATGCATCAACAACATTCTCCAACATATCCAATTTTTATAGATTAACCTTTCCATCCTCCACCATATCACGAATTCAAAATGATACTAAACATCAATATGATTTGTCTTAGCATGAAAAGTGGGATTTTTTGCCAAACAAATAGCACTCTGACTGTCACAAAAAATAGTAATCTACCTTGCATTAAACCCAATATCAGAACACAAAAATTTGAGCCAAATGTCTTCCTTGTAGGCACGAGTTGCTACCATGTACTCTTCCTCAGTAGTAAATAAAGGGACTACAACCTATAACTTGCTCATTCAACTAACTGCACCACCAAATAACATGAACACATATCTATTGGTGGATTTCCTATTTTCAATGTCCCCTATCCAATCAGAATCCACATATCCATGAATGCTAACATATCTCTATGAACCAACCGAGTTACCATGATAACATAAAGAATACTCAGAGCTACCCTTCAAATATCTGAACTCTTTTCACAACATCCCAATGTGGCCTTCTTGGATTAGCCATAAATCAAATAAGTACTCCCACTTCTTGGGAAATATCTGGTCTTGTAAAATCCATTTCATACATTAAGTTTCCTACTACACTTGCATAAGACACTTTGGTCATGTCCTCCATCTCAGTAGGAAATTTTGGACGATCTTCGATAGAGAGTTTCGTTCCTTGCATCACTGGAACAACTAACTGCTTGTAATCTATCATGTTAAATCTCTCTAGGACAACATCAAGCTACTTGCTTTGGATGATCCCAATTTTTCTATTTCCTCTATCCCTTCTAATTTCCATCCCTAGAATATGCCTAGCTGCACCTAATTCTCATTTTAAACCGTGCTGACAACTAGGATTTGTAAATCAGAATTCATACCCTTACCATTCTCAATGAATAACATGTCATCCACATACATGGAAATGATAAGTGAATGACCATTTTTAGTTTTATAATATACACAATGATCTGATTTTGATCTCACAAATCCCAATGACAACACATAACTATCAAAATTTTGGTACCACATCCTAGGAAATTGTTTTAAACCATACGAAGATTTCTTTAACTTGCAAACCAGATTTTCTTTGCCTTTTTCAACAAAGTGATCTAGTTGGGACACATAAATTTCTTCTTCCAAATATCCATGAAGAAACACTATATTCACATCCTTCTACTCAATATCTAAGTTACACATTGCTGCAAGTGACATCAAAAATCTAATAGATGTAAACTTAGCTACAAAAGAAAATATTTCTCCATAATTGATTCCCTCTACCTGGGAATGACCTTTCATGACCAACCTAGCTTTATACTTCTCAACATGACTATCTAGACCTATTTTCTTTTTAAATTCCCATTTACAACCAATAGGATTTCAACCTTCAGGCAAAGGTGTTGAACCCCAGGAACCCTAGGCTTCATTCTTTTTCAATGATGCCATTTCTTCATTCATGGCTTCCAAACAAGAATTTGAATCATACATGTAATAGCCTCTTTCATAGTCCTAAGCTCATTAGTGCTAGTAATCAAAGCATAGGAACAACTAGAATCCAACATAGAATATCCAAACCTTTCAAGTTGCTTCTTATCATGTGTAGACCTCCTCACAAGCTGAGGCTAAGGTTGTGGTTATTCTTCTTGTTCAAAAATTTCAAAACTATTATAGTTCTTCTTAGTATCAGGTACACTTGGAGTTCGTAGTTCCTCTTTATCTAGAGTTAGAGAAATTTGAAATACATCCTTCTTTTTTTCTTCTTTCATCTTTGGCTACAAATCCACTAAAGAAGGTTTCATCTCTCTTAGTAATAGGATTCCAAATCTTGTATCCTTTCACACCAATGCCATAGCCAATGAAGATACATTTTATAGCCTTGTTTTCAAATTTAGATATTTTCTCATTCAGCACATAAACATATGCCTCAAAACCAAAGACTCTCACATGTCTTAAGGAGGGCTTCTTACCAGACCATGCTTCCAAATGTGTTTTATTAAAAAGCGCCGAAGTAGGTGAACAATTAATCAAGTAACATGTTGTAGCCACAACCTCCACCCAGAACTTCTTCTCCAAACCAACATTGCTCAACATACGTCTCACCCTTTCCATCAACATCATGTTCAACCTTTTAGAAACTCCATTCTATTGTGGAGTGTATGGTGTTGTTTTATGCCTTTTGATCCCATGGTCTTTGCAATACCTTTCAAAATCTACAAGAATAAAATTCATCGCCATTATCTGTCCTCGAGCATTTAATTTTCCTTTTAGTCTGATTTTCTACCAAGTTTTAAAAATCCTTAAACTAGCTGAATACTTTTGATTTACTTTCTAGAAAATATACAGATTCTCTTCTTGAATAATCATCTATAAATGAAACATAATATTTAGACTTCGATAACAATGGAACATTTACTGGATCAAATACATCAGAGTGAACATGTAACTGAGGGTAAATTTCAAGGTTAGTATTAAATCAAAATAAGAAATGAAACCCTAGTATAACTATGAAGCACAAAGGAGGAAACAAAGTAATACAAGGAACAATATTACCAAAGCTCCTCAAAACCTCCATGATTCACCTCCATAGCCCTTCTCCATTTGCTACAAATATATGGTTTGCCCTCAGATTTTTATGAGAAAATGTGCCTATGACATGTCCTAGCAAATATTGAAGGATTCCATATGACAATGTAAGTGAAAAATAAAGCCTACATGCAATAGAAAAACTTGAAAATGACAATGTTAGAAAAATGAAAAGAAGTTTGAGAGTATGCAATATGTCTAGAGATTAAGAGATTAAGAGATGTAGATTTTTAAATGATGTAGAAAATTCCTTTTTATAGAAAGGCCCATTGTGGATGAATGGCCAAGATTGTTAGTTGAGAAATGCCCTAAGATCAATGGTTGGAATTAAATGTGACAATCAATGGTCAAGGTTGCATGTGACAAGAGGAAATAGGGGCACAAAAAAGAAAGAAAAATCTAGAAAATCAAATAATATTAGAAATTATTTGATTTATGGAGGAAAGTTGACCTTTTGAATTAAAAATTAATTTAATTCAAAAGTGGGGCCATTTGACAGTAAATAATTAATTTAAATTATTTAATTGGGAAGAAAATAGAAAGTGGACAATTTTAAATAAATGATTTTATTTAAAATTTGAAGGAAAGTTGTAAATTATGATTTTAAATTATTTACTTGGTGGGAAATTAGAAAGTGAGTAATTTTAAATAAATGATTTTATTTAAAATTAGAAGGAAAGTTGATAATGGAAAGACTGATGGAAAATCAAATAATAACTTAAAATTATTTGATTTATAGGCTGAGTCGGCCTTTTGAATTAAAAATCAATTTAATTCAAAAGTGGGACATGTGACAAGCTGATTTTTTATTTAAATAATAATTTAATTCAAAATAGAAAGAAGATGACAAATTAATAAGAAATTAAATAAATAAAATTTATTTAATTGTGGAAGAAGAGGATAAATGAATAATTAAATAATTAAAATAACTATTTAATTATAGTGGAAAGATGATAAATAATTAAATACATATAATTTATTTAATTATAGAAGACAAGGATATTAGTGATGTAATTAAATAAAATTTAATTAATTAATCAAAGAGGAAAATAAAGGATGGTAGTGAATTAATTAAATAATTAAAATTACCTAATCAATAGAAGACTTATGACAATATAAAAATAGTATTAGCAAGTCTAGGACATTTTTATGTGTCTACATAACATAATCCAGTATACCTGAAGATTTATGAGCACTAGAGTAGAAAGAGGCATAGTGTTGCTTTCCATAAATGCACTATTCACAGAAATCAAACTCAAGGTTACAATCATCAATCCATTCAACCATGTTTTTATTGTTCAAGGATTTTAAGCGGTTTTCACCACTGTGGCCGAGCCTTTGATGCTATAGCATGGTTTTCTCTACTGGGAGTTTCACCTCCAAGGAATTTGCACCCAAAGGAACAATGTTTTCCTTCCCTACATGAGTAACATTGCTTGACTTTGTAGAGACATTGTTACATTGAACATCATGTGCATCCAACTTGTACAAAGTGCCAATACATGCACTCTTGGCTAGCACCATAGAGCCTCTAGTTATTTTACATCCACCATTCGAGAAATAAACTTGCATGCCAACATCATTCAACTTACTTACAAAAAGTAGATTACGAGCCAAACCTGGTATGTGCATTGCATCATTAATTCCTTTAATTCTTCTATCAGTAAATTGAATTCTAACTCTTCCACAACCAATAATTTCAAGGTATGAATCACTTGCAAGATACACCTTTCCACCATCATAATTTTCATACTTTGTGAACTAATCTCTATGAGATGTCATGTGAAAAGATGCACTTGATTCAATCAGCCAAACATCATCCGATGCTTGGGTCACCAAAGCAACAATGAAGGCATCCACAACTTTTCTTTGAGAAGAATCATTATTAGAAGAATTACTCTTCTTCTTCTTCTTCTTCTTCTTCTTCTCCTCCTCCTCTTTGCAATATTTTTAGATATGTCCAATCTGGTAATAGTTCCAGCATTTCACCTTGGACTTTTTTCCAAGAGACTTTGATCTCCCCTCTGACTTGGATTAGACTTATTTTCTTTCTTCTTGCCTCTCTCTTTTGATCTGCCTTGAACAACAAGGGCCTCTTTGGCCATCTCAGAAGATTTCCTTCGCATTTCTTTTGACAATAGTGAAGAAACCACATATTCCATCTTGAAAGAGGTTTTTGTACTTCCAATAGGAATCACCAGATGGTCCCATGTGTTAGGAAAAGAATAAAACAAAATCATACATCTATCCTCATCATAAATCTTTACACCTATAGACACCAACTAAGAAACAATCATATTGAACAAATTCATATGGTTTGCAACAAATGCTCCTTCCTCCATCTACAAGGAATATAAATTCTTCCTTAGGAATAACTTATTTACCAGAGACTTTCCCTGATAAATGTCACCAAGATTCTTCCACAAGGAAATTGTAGTCTTCTTCTCATGGATGCTCAAGAGAACATAGTTTGCCAAACAGAGTCTTATCAACCCTTTGGATTTTATATCTATGAGGTCCCAATATTCTTGCTTCATGCCTGATGGTTTTGATCCCAAGACAACATTCCAAAGATCTCTATCAACAAGCAAGTTCCATTTTGAGTTTCACAACTCAAAATTATCTCCATTAAATTTTTTCAATTTCTACTCCTTCTGATGTGCTTTCCATCTCAAATCCATAATCAAGACAACCAATTTTTCCTACAAGACTCCCTTTGAACAAAATCAACACAAAAAACCCAACTCACCCACAAGGATAACACAACTAGCTAGGCTTTGATACCACTTGTAAGGAAAGTAAAGTGTGGAAATGCCTTCCTAATTCCAATTTTATAGGAGAGATATATAGATAGTTAATTGAAGTTCAACACAATTATAGAACATTCAAGATGCACACTTACAATAGAATAGACAATTAAAAAATCACACAGAATTGAAGACTAGTTTTATGTGGGAAAACCCTTACGGGAGAGAAACCCACACACCACGAAAAGTCACTTTATATTATAGTAAATGATGTTTACATATATAGTTAAAGACTCATGCTTTAAGATGTTTAATCCACAATCTCAATTTTGGTAGCATAACATTTCCCTTATCAACCTCACTCTCCTATCAAACAATACAATGTTATACACAATTACAAGGCATACCTCATTACAATAGTCCAACATCAAATTTAATTCGTTCTACATTCTAGGCCATCCAAGAAACTAACCATTTCAATTGTTGTAGACAAACGGTCTCGATACAGTTTTAAAATTCTCACAACCCCATCAAAACCATTTTGACAATCACATAACCTACGAAGTCATCCAATCACCAATTATACATTGTTTAACCAATCCCTGCTCTCCCGTAGGAGTCATGCAAGACCCACCACAAGATGCATGGGCTAGTAGACACCATTGGATCATTCTAATTTCAACCATTGATCAAAATATATTGTCATATTGGTGGGACAACATAACACCTTCAACAGATATAAGAGAGTCACACCAATGATGCTTTACTTATCACCATGGTCCCCATTGCCACTATGATGTCCAAGTCATCACTAACAAACCAATCCCTGTGCCCCCACAAGGTACTTGATTGAGTCCCACCAAGGCACTGTGGGGTAGCGAGGAGCATTGATCAACACTGTCGACTTACTGAATAGACCACTCCAAGTCTCATTGAAGATACAAGGTTCCACTGAAAAAGATACATGATATCAAGGTCATCGAGGAGACACCATCCAAAGTCTCGGTGACAGAGCCCTGTCCCTTCGACATCACCAAGGTACCACTCACCATAGGGATGTCGGGGAGACATGGGATCTTGTCCTAGTGACATGATCATCTCCCACTGATAGAACACAACACCAAACTCATAAAGAGATCTTAGACCATTGATGGGACTGTGAACTATGTCCCACCAAAATGAGACTGTCATGCTGATGAAGAGTTAAACATCAACCTATGAGAAGATTATCAAGCTAGTAAGTTTGAGTCACATTTTCCAACACCTCCCACAATTTCCAATAAGAATGTTGGTAATTAAATGTCTAATCAGCATAAAAAATTTATCATTAAACCACCATCCCTTAAGATTACTAGAAGTTTTAACCCCCTTCAAAGACTTAGGGGCTATCATTATTAAGAAATGGAATAAGATCAACAAGAAAATGGTCGTTAATATCCCAAGACCTAGCCGAGGACACACCAAGGTTTTTCAAAAGGTCCACAACACCATTAGCCTCACGAAAAACATGGGAAAGATAGACTTCATCAAAATTATTCAAAAAAGAGAGATAATCATCGATAAGTATTTCTATGGACCAATAGGAAGAGGTGAGCCTCCTAAGGAAATTGATAATATTCAATGAGTCCCCTTCCACCTAGATTTTTAACACCCACTCCCCCCTTGCCAATTTTAAATTATGATAGGTTGCAACATAAAATAATATAGTAGTTAGTCTAGTAACATAAGCATATATATATATATGATTATTTCACTTTTCATAAAGAAATATCTATTACTTTGAACTAAAATATTTCACTTTCAAGTAAATCAGCCACTATCATATTACCAATTGATATTGAGTTGTTAAACATCATATTTTAATGATCATAATAGTAGTTTCAAAATCATAACCAAAATACAAATTAGCATAACTCATAGTCTAAAATGGTGACTAAAATTCTGATGTAACAAAGGACCTCTCATACAAGGTTACAAAAATGAGAAATGTATGTCTTTTAAGACCACTGCCACACACTTCAATGAAGGTCAAGGATTGCATAATAGGCCTTAAATCATGATTTGTTTAAAAAACTAGTAGTCAATGATGGATACATGGTCCCAAGAAATATAAACAAAGGGTACCAAGAGAAATGCACCCTTAATCCCTACAAGAAGGATCATGTGAATCTTCAACAAGATTCATTCTAGCATGATATATATTATTTTCCTCATGATTAGTCAAAGTTTGTTGTTCCTATAACACTTGAAGATGATTAAGGTGTGCCCAAATATTATGAGGATGTCAATGTTAATTAATTGGGTGTCTATGAGGCGAGGAATTATTTCAATATAATCATGACAGTCATGGTGTTCCATATGCATTACCAAAGAAATACTTCAACCAACTCAAAGAAAAAATGAGATAAAGGTATAAGAGAAAAAAACCACCTAATGAATATATCAAAGCTCTCCCTAACCTAGATGCCATGTAGGTATAGAGTGACTATCAACTAAGAATAGGAAATTAGGTGCCACAAATAAAGTTGGAGGTGAGGTTGTCCAATATATTCTAGCCACAAAGATAAAAAAGGAGATACGTACCCACAAAAAAATTTATTGATGTCTCAACAAAAAGTTAGGGTTTGCAGGGAGGTCATTGGCTAGGAAAAAGGTGCATAACTACAAGATAAATATGTACCCAAGAAGAAAATTATTAATTTATCAACCAACAATGTGGAAATTTTACAGGTTATCAAAGATAATTCCAATCTTAAGCAGGTCAGTGATGCAACAAAGGAGAAGCATAAAGTAGTTGTAGAGGTTGGAAATGCATCTGAAACATAGAAAATTGTTCCTAATGGTCAATTAATTCCTTTCACTCCTAATACTACTATAATAATTCCACTCTCTAGTATGTTTTCGACATACCAACCAATTGACATGGCTAAGGATTTGAGTCAATTCAACGTTCAAGTACCAGTGAAGGAGTTTTTGAGAATTCTCGAGCATAGGGATATGAAATTTATTTATATCAATGCTCCTAATATTTTTGATCAACAACATGAAATTGCAATTATTCCTAATGATAGGATTTGGTGTAGTCATGGTAAGGAGGGTCCTCAAGGAGAATAGTCTGAACCATGTAGCGAGAGTAACGCAATAGAAGCAACACAATTTATGGAGGCAAATGCAGATGCAAACATTCTCATTATCTAAAATATTGATTACATATAGTCAGCGACATCTGGGCTTACATATTCGACACACATGACTGATTACAACATGCTCAAAATATAATGCTCGTATATGTGAGCGAAATCCTATAGATCAGATCTAATACACAACATATCCTTCATAACAATAATCTCCCTCCTACTAATGATTCGATACTAGCTTTATATCACATCTGCGAGTCTAGAGACATCTGCATCAACCAAAGATCATTACAATCTCCAATGACGAAAAATGTAACGTGTGCAAGAACAGGTCAACCTCAAATCTAAAATTCATCAATGGTAGATGCATATGATGAAGTGTGGACCTAAGTGTAAGGTCAATGACACTCCATGAAACAAATATTAACACACCATGAGGATTCACAAGTCATGAGAAAGGTCCACGATTGGTCCACCTAGCCATCAGGGTTTGAAGTTATTCCGAGGCCAGCCTCAAAATTGTCATGTACATCGAAAGCAATAAATTTTTGGAAAAAGATCCAAATGAGATGAAAAATTGGAAAATGAAGAATCAACATGTCCACAATGAAATCCTAGGTATGCATGATCGGGTGAGCAAACATGAAGAAACACCAAATCTATCAACTCAAATAGGTACAAAATAAGAACAAAACTGAAAGGAAATATTTTTGGTTGATGCAAGATTGCCAAAAACCAAGGATGCTCCTGCATCAAACATCTGGGGTTAATGAAAAGTGATCCTCTCACTTTGCTGGGGCCAAAGGGAAACCAATAAGGTCTACCTCAGCCTAAGAAATCCAAGAAGAATCCTCCATTGGTCTACCTTTCCACTTCACAAGATATTCTTTGTACTATCTTCCATGAGTCTTTCTCCCATCTCTAACATCCAAAACTTCATCTATCTCATCTGATTGTTGTTTAGGAAGTTGTTCTTCCAACTTCATCTTAATGTCCCTACTGAATTCTAATTCATGGTACTGATGTAGGTCTGTAATGTTGAATATAGGTGATATACTCATGCCATCTGATAACTCCACTTCATATGCATTCCCTGAGTCAAATTTCTTCACTATCCTATAGGGTCCAAAATTCCTCATCTTCCATTTACTATATGTTGCATCTGGAAATATTTATTTCATCAAGTACACCATCACTTCATCTCCAACTCTGAATTCATTATGTCTCCTCTTTTCATCTGCTTTCTCCTTATACTTCTGGTTCATGTTCTCCAAATGTTGCTTCACTTGAGTATGTACTATCTTCATATGTTCCATGAATTCTTCTACTTCTACACTCCTCTTATTTTCCTTACTAATGTCTCTTAGCTCTGATATATCTCTAGGATGAAATCCTATAACAATCTCAAAAGGGGTCTTTCCAGTACTCCAATTCACTGAATTATTGTAGGAAAACTTTGCTTGTGCTAGGACTAGATCCAAACTTTCTTTCTTCTCTCCAACCAAACATCTCAGAAAATTTCCCAAACTTTGGTTCACTACCTCTATTTGTCCAGCTGTCTGTGGGTGAAAAGTAGAACTGAACTTCAAATCTGTTTTCAACTTCTTCCAAAGTGTTCTCCAAAAATAGCCAATTTTTTTTGTATCTTTGTCTGAAACAATACTCCTAGTTAATCCCTGCAATATGACCAGTTCTCTAAAGAACAAATCTGCTACATGTACTACATTCGTCATCTTCTTACAAGGTATGAAATGTGCCATATTAGAAAAAATTTCCACTACCACAAATACCGAATCATTACCTCTCTATGTCTTAGGAAAACCAAGTATGAAATCCATACTAATATCCTCCCAAGTTACTTTTAGTACTATTAGTGGCTTATACAATCCAACATTGTGACTAATTCCTTTTGCAACTTGACAAACTCTGCAATTTTTCATAAATCTCCTTACATCCTTATGAATATGTGGCCAAAAGTAGTTCTCACTCACCAACGCTACTGTCTTGTCAATTCCAAAATTTCCTCCCAATCCTCCACTATGTTTCTCTTTTACCAAGTTATCCCTCATTGAACTTTGGGGTATACACAACTAGTTTCCTCTAAAAAACATGTCCTCTTGGATGAAATAATCTAACCATTGACTTCTATCCTCCAGGATTGGTTCTCTACAGGCTCTCCAAGGTTTTACAAAATTCGGGTCTTCCTTATACAAGTTCCTCATTTCCTCAAAGCCTAATACCTCCACTCTCATTTGTGTCGGTAAATTCCTTCTCCTACTCAAAGCATCAACAACTTTATTTGACTTTCCACTCCTATGTTTCAAGATAAAAGTGTAACTCTATAAGAACTCTACCCATCTTGTGTGTTTGTGATTCAACTTACCTTGACTGTTCAAATATTGTAAGGCTTGATGATCCGTGTACAACACAAAATCCTTAGATAACAAGTAATTTCCCCCCTTTTTCAAAGCTTGAACTATGACATAAAACCCCTGATCATATACTAAATACCTTCTCCTTACATCACTCAACTTCTCACTAAAATAGGCTACTGGTCTTCCTTTTTGACTTAACACTGCTCCAATTGCATTTCCACTTGCATTATAGTCTACTTGAAATACCTCATAAAAATTTGGTAAAGCCAAGATAGGTTGCTCAATCACCTTCTGCTTCAATAGTTTAAAACTTTTGTTTTCTCCAGATGTCCATCTAAAATCCTTCCTATCTCCTCTCATCATCTCTATCATGGGGTTACAAATAGAACTAAAATTCCTAATGAACTTTAAGTAGTAACTAGCCAATCCATGAAATGATCTTATCTCTCCAATTCTTTCAGGTGTAGGCCATTCAACAATAGGTCTCACTTTCTCAGGATCCATCTTCAATCCATCCATTGATATCACAAATCCTAGATATACCAATTCCTCCTTCATGAAACTACACTTCTTAAGGTTTATTAGCAACTATTGTTCTTTCAACCTCTGCAAAACTTGTCTTATGTGCCACAAATGTTCCTCTCTAGTCTTACTAAAAATCAAAATGTCATCCAAATATACAATCACAAATTTACCCAAGAATTTCTTCAATACCTCATGAAATTACTCGGTGCATTTATCAACCCAAAAGGCATTACCATCCACCCATACAATCCTTCATTTGTCTTGAATTCGATTTTCCACTCATCTCCTTCTCTGATTATGATATGATGATATCCACTCTTCAAGTCTATCTTTGTAAAGTACCTAGCTCCACTCAAACAATCCATAATATCATCTGTCTAGGGAAAATGAAATCTATACTTCATCGTGATCTTGTTTATGGCTCTAGGGTTGATACACATTATCCATTCTCCATCTTTCTTAGGTGCAAGCACAACAAGTACTGTGCAAGGACTTATGATTTATTTGATCAAACCTTTCCTCAAAAAATCTTGCACTTGTCTATTCAATTCTTCATTCTCTGTTGGTATCATTCGGTGTGCTTCTTTGTTAGGCAAACTAGCTCCAAGAATCAAATCCATGCAATGACTAATACTCCTTACAGGTGGTAATCCATCAAGTACATTATCTAAAATGATAGCCTCATATTCTATCAGAAACTCTCTTATCTCTTTCAATTGTCCTTCTATATGCTTCAAGTCTTCAAATTTCTTAGGCACCACTGCATAACACAAGTTCTCATGTCTCAATCCATCGAGAAATATTCTTCCATCAACCAAATAGATTCTAGTAGTTGTGCAAATCTCAGCCTTAGAAACATCTTCCAAGAGTAAAAAAGTCTGCTTCATCCCATTAGCAACAATGGTGTATATGTTCTTCTTTCCATCATGAATAACTTTTTGATCATACTTCCAAGGCCTTCCCAACAAGATATGGCATATATCCATGGGCATAATATCACTCAAAACTTTGTCATGGTAGTTTCCTATCTTCAATTTCACCAAACATTGTTCACTTACCAATATTTTATGGTCATCTTGAATCCATGTTATTTGATAGGGTTTAGGATGTTTCAACCTTTCCAACTTCAATTTGGTTACCATTTCTTCAGAAGCCAGGTTCTTTGAACTTCCACTATCAATGATCACTTTGCAACATTTACCAGCTACCTTACATTTGGTCCTAAACAAAAAATTTCTTTGCAATGGTTCTTTCTCCAATTCACTTTGGCATAATATTGTCCTATTCACCAATACCTCTCCTTCTTCTAGTTGATTAGATGATCCAACCTGATCCTCCTCAACAAGGGATGTCCTCCTATTGTTCTCAATCTTTCTACTTGAATCTCCTTGTTTGCATTCAAAGGCTCTATGTTCTTCTCCACCACATTTAAAAGAAGTTCCCCTGAATACTCTTTTCTCTTGTACTCTATCATCTTTTCTATACCCTTCATTTATATAGCCACCATATCCTCCTCTTGTATAAGAGTTTCCATTATCTCTTCGGTATGAATTTTCACTCTTATTGACCTCCTTATTTTGATTTGCAAAGGTTCCTCTTCCCCCTCAAGTAAATATTATTCCTCTATGAAATATTCCACCTCTTCCTCTTTGTCTCTATTCATGTCATTTATTCTACTTCTCCTCTACTATTAGGGTACACTGATATGCCTCTTCCACACTCAACAGCTTAATCAAATTGATCTCATCTTGAATAGATGACCTCAAACCATTCACATATCTGGCTACTTGTTCAATCTCATCTTCTGAATGTCCAGATCTGATGTCCAACTTATAGAATTCCTCTGTATACTCTATCACGCTTGATTCTTTCTGCTCCAGGTTCTGCAATTTCTTGAACAAACTAATCTGATAATTTGTAGGCATAAATTTTGTCTTCAATTTATTCACCATTTGATCCCATGATCTTATCTTCTCCTTTCCTTTTGTTTGTCTATCTGTCTGCTCTAGGTTCAATCTCATCTTCTGAATGTCCAGATCTGATATTCAACTTATAGAATTCCTCTATATACTCTATCATGCTTGATTATTTCTGCTCCAGGTTCTGCAATTTATTGGAAAAACTAATCTAATAATCTATAGGCATAAATTTTGTCTTCAACTTATTCACCATCTGATCCCATGATCTTATCTTCTCCTTTCCTTTTCTTTGTCTATCTGTCTGCAAATGTTCCCACCAAAGGGATGCATGTCCTCTCAATTTTGTACAGACAAATTTCACCTTCTTATCATCTGGGGTACCTTCAAAATCAAAGTATTTATCCATTTTTGTTATCCAATCCAACAATTTTTTTGAATCCAAATTACCATTATAGTCTGGTGGATTGAAATTTGGCTTAGTGTTTACTCTATTTAGGACTCTTATGAACCTCTCTTCTCCCTAATCAAGGCTAGGTTGCTATTCTCTTGCAACTTATTATTTTTCTTCTACTTCTTCATCACTTACATCATCAACTAGTCGACCTCTTCTCTGGGCCGTTTCAATCGCTTCTAATCTGGCATCAATTCCTCTCAACATTTCCATTACAATAGGGTCTCCATTTCCACATGCTCCATTTCCTCTACCATTTCTTCTTCCCGCTATCTTTACACAAGTCCTCTGCAATTGTAGATCAGATCCTCAATCCGCCACCCTATAAAAAATCTCCAATAGGACTGTGCAATGTCTGATGATCTCACAAGGAACAAATCTCGCTCTAATACCAATTGGTGCAGTCATGGTAAGGAGGGTACTCAAAGATAATAGCATGAATCATTCAACAAGATTAACACAATAGAAGAAACACAATTTTTGGAGTAAAATGTAGATGCAAACATTCTCATTATCTGAAATATTGATTACATATATTCGGCCACATCCAGGCTTACAAATTCAGCTCACAGGCCTGATTACAACATGCTCAAAATATAGTGCTCATACATAGGAGAAAAATCCTACAAATCGGATCTAATATAAAAAATTTATTTCATAATAATAATATCCCTCCTACTAATGATTCAATACTAGCTTTATATCATATCCGCGAGTCTAGAGACATCCACGTCAGCCAAAGATCATTACAATCTCCAATGAGGAAAAATGTAAGGTGTGCAAGAACAGGTCAGCCTCAAATCTGAAATTCATCCATGGTAGATGCATATGATGAAATGTAGACCTAAGTGTAAGGTTGGGGATACTCCATGGAACAAATCTTAACACACTGTGAGGATCCACAAGTCATGGGAAAGGTCCATGATCAATCCAACTAGCTGTTAGGTTTTGAAGTTATTCGGTGGCTAGCCTCAAAACTGTCATGTAAGTTGGAAGCGATAAGTTTTCGGAAAAAGATCCAAATGAGCTGAAAAATTGGAAAACAAATATTGAACATGTCCACAATGAAATCCTAGGTACACATGATCTGGTGAACAAACATGAAGAAACACCATATCTACCAACTCAAATAGGTACAAAATAAGAATGAAACTAAAAGGAAATATTTTTGGTTGATGCAAGATTGCCAAGAACCAAGGATGCTCCTACATCAGGATTGGAAAAGTTAGTATACAAGCATCCCTTGATGTTTACTTGGACACTATGTGTGTAGGTAACAAAAAATAGTTGATCAATTTTACATGTCTTTTTTGATAAATGGTTGGTTGGTGCATAATTGTATGTTGGATTCTGGAACATTCAACAATGTGATGTCATAAGAAATCATTAACCAACTAGGCATGCAAGTGTCAAGGTCTTATCAAAATTTTCATGGATTCTCATGAATTAAATGTGATTGGGATAGTGAATGATGTTTAACTGTAACTTGCTACATACCCAGGTAAAACCTTTTGAATGAATATTATCATAGTTGATTGTCTAGCTAAGTGGTGTATACTATTGTCTAAGAAGTTGGAAGCCTCAATTGTTGGTAGTATTCAAATGGATTTATCTTATGCTACTATACCACTACATAAAAAATAATTCCAATTTCATAGAGAATCTAAATGAGGCGAAGACTCAAGTCTACTACTTTGATTTAGAACCTAACTATTTTGTGGGATATTATAATTATAAAGGTGAAGAGAAAGTTGATCACTATTCATTACCTCCACCTCATTATCCAAAAATAATGACTCTTGGAACATGATTTTTGATGGTGCATGTTTAAGATAGGGTAATGGTGCAATAACTGTGTTAGTGTCCCAAGAGGGTAAAGATTATAAGTTCGCTTTCTGATTGAACTTTGAATGCACCAATAACATGATAGAGTATGAGGCTCTAGTTCTTGGTTTAAATTTTGCCTCAAAATATGGGATCAAATGAATTAGAGCACATGGTAATTTAGAACTTGTTGTGTCTCAAGTTAAAGATGTATGCTACAAAAGAGAAAATATTGAGAATATTTAGTAATGTTTTCTCAGAAACCATTGAAGTATTTAATGTCTTCAACATCAATTGGGTTGAGAAGGATAATAATTTAATGGATGATTCCATTTCTATGCCATCCTTGAGAGTGTATGCTACCTATACCTCCCCTCAAAGGAGGTATGATTTTGAAGTTCTTACCAATGACAAGTCTTTAATGATGATCGGTAAATATATGAGTTCATAAATTTCATTTACACTTTGAGAACAAATAGATTGATTGGAAGCCCATGGTGGAGAGAGATGAAGAATTTAAGGAGACTCTCTTTGGAAATGAAATCATTTAAATTAAAAAAATACCATTCCAAGAGTTCTTGTTACTTTAGAAAGAATGTTTGATCACGTTGTTTGTTATAAAAAATAAAGTAAATTTGCTAGTGAAAAAGATATGGAAGGTTTGAATTTATTAATTGAATCAAATCCTAATATTTTCTACATTGGCAAGAGATTAAAACTATCAAAGAAGAAAATACTGATGACATTATTAAGAAAATATAATAAATTCTTTGCTTGGTCTGACGATGTATTAAAGTATTATAGAGAAGACTTGTTCCAACACACCATTTCATTGGCACTTGGTACAAATATATTTAGATAAAAAAACACCTTATAAACCCTAATCTTTCCCCCCATAGGAAAAAATAGCCGATGAAGTTAAAATAATGAGGAATTATTAAACCAATTAGACATTCAAAATGGGTTTCAAACCTTGTTCTATTTAGAAAAAAGAAATGAGATATTAGACTATGTGTGGATTTTAGGAACTTGACAATTAATTCCCTCACAGATAGCTATCCATTGCTTAATATACACCATTTTCTACAATAGGTTATAGGGTTTGAGTTAATTTCAATTATGGATGGATTCTTGGGTTACAATCAAGTCATGGTCAAAGAATATGAGCAACATAAGACTATATTCACCACATCATGGGGAAAGTTTGTATATGTTTGTCCATCTATTTTGAAGAACCTTGGAGCTATGTTTTAAAGAGATATAGATGTTTCCTTTATAGGACTAATAAATAAATCATGGTTTTCTACCAATAATATTTGACTGCATACTATAATGATCAAAATAATCACTACAAACACTTAAAGTTAATTTTCTAGAGGTTTTTAGAATATAGAATACATTTGAGCCTTGAAAAATGTATTTTTGGTATAGAGGAAGGTAATATACTTGGAAATATTGTTTCCAAGGAGGGGTGAGGGTTGATCTAGAATGTGTCAAAGCTATTGAATTTATTCCTCAACCCAAATTTTTTAAGGAAACCCAGTCATTCTCTAGGTAGATACATTTTGTTAGGAGGTTTGTTCCTAATTTTGCAAAAAAAATAAGGTCATTTACAAGGTTCTAATGAAGGGTCATCATCAAAATAGGATAATAAATCAAGTTATTCCTCAAAGATAAAAGATGCACTTAAGAAGGAACCAGCGTTGGAAAGCCTAAATTAATCTACGACTTTCCAATTATTTTAATTTGCATCATTTTATAATATTGTTTTTGTTTTACTACTAAAGAATGATGGGGGATATGAAAAACTAATAGCCCTTGTGAGATGATAAACCAAAATACTCTATAATGGAAAAACAAGCTTATTCTCTTGTTAAGACTATTAATAATTTCAAGCCTTATCTTGTAGGTTCAAAAATAATAGCCTTTGTGCCAAAAACAACTATTAGATACATCTTTGTGTAGTAGGAGACATCAGTATAATGTGTAGCTTTACCAAGTTTGAAGAGTGTGAAATGGAAGTACAAACAACCAAGTCGTCTAGAGATCAAGGCCTAGAAAACTTAATGGCTAAGGCAAGTTTGGAAGTTGTTGAAGTACATCAGGTAAAATTTGACCCCTCTCTGATTCCATGTTAGCTAAAGGATTATCCTTGTCGTAAGGACATTATATTTTATTTAGAAAACCTGAATTTTCCTTTTGATTTGAATGATAAGAAAAATAGGATGTTAAAACTTGAAACTCAAAAAATATGTGCTACTTGAGGGACAAAAGATGTGGAGAAACCTTGATGGCATGATCCTAAGATGTCTAAATGAAGATACGTCTATACGAGTTGTTGAGGAATGTCATCATGTGTTGTTTGATGGGTCTTATATGTCCAATACACTCATAAGGTTAAGAGAAGTGGATATTGGTGGCCCACATTATTTATGGATGGCCAAATTTATGAAAGGGCAGGATACTTTCCAAAAGGTTTTATAGAAAGTTGAAATTTGTAGTGATCTCCCCTTTACTATACTTTTAATAGAGGCTCCATTCTAGCAATGGGGTGTTGATTTCATAAGGGAAATAATAGAAAAGTGAAAAAATGGATATAAGTCCAATATAAGACTATAAAATCGGAAACAACATATAAATCAATAACAAGAAACCATGACAAAAATTATGATTTATGCTAATAATATAATCTACCAATAAAGAATGAGAAAAGAAATGCAAGAATTACAAAAATAAAAAAAATGTTATACCTTCTAACATCCTTTTTGAATTACCTACATTTTCCTTCTCAATCTTCACTATTTGAATTGTTATTTTTGCTCTCAAAATTACACATACACTAGTTCAAAAATCTCGAGAAGTAATGATTGTGAAGTTCCAAATATCATAGTTAGATTGAAAGAGGATGAAATTTATATTTATAGAGGATGCAACTTTGATCGACGATTAGGATGTGATAAAAATTTGACAAAGAAGATCAGAGGAGATAATGTGCATGGGAAAGTTTCCCATTTTTAAAATAGAAGATATGAGGAGTTAAGTGTGTTGAACACACCCGAATATTAAGAGGGGGTGAATTAGTATACTTTGAAATTTAATCCCAATAGACTATTGTTGAAGTTAAGCTATAATAATTTAGCATTCATATACTTTATGAAAATAAGAAAGAAGATAAGGACACAAACAAGAACATAGATAACACTAGATTTACATGGAAAAACCCATAGGAAAAAAAAAAGGGTGAGAAATGTTGCTAGAAGCTACTCTGCTGATCCAGCCTCACAAGTAAAATTAGTTTACAATTTTATTTTGGGATACAACCCAAGGAAACAACTACTCCCTAACTTTGATTTAGGGTATTTCATCTAAGAAAGTTACTACTCCCTAATTGAAAGAAGGAACAATTGAAATATGACTGATATTATGGCTTCAACCACTGATAGTCATCAATTATGCACATTAGATCTATAGTTGACCTTGTCACTCTCTACTCATACACTCATATATATTTGCACAAATCTATCATAATCTCCATAACTTTGATCTTCAATATATATCATCTGCACGCTTTGCAATTATAAATTTGATCGACCACAAATGAGGAATATCAAACTTATAACATGTCAGCCTACATCTTCATTGTCACTATACAAAAATAATTAAATATTATTTACATTTCACCTAGATGAGTCGGCATGACTCATGCAACATCTACAAATATTCCTTGAACTCCACTAAATCATAAACTTGTGGTGCACAAAAATAATATACCTTAGTCGGCCTCAACAATATCATAACATCAAAATTAACTTGAAACAAATGTGTAGTACTGGAAATAAGAAATATTTTCATGCGCTACAAACATGAGATACTCTGATATATGTATAATGTCTACACAAACTCATACAACTAATTTGTACATTCTCCAACTGGTGCAAGTACCCAAACATATGTTTTGTAGAATAATTAGGTATCTAGAACTATCTATAGTATATTGTCATTTGAAAACTAAAATTTTAGACCATCAAACCATTTGATACTTCAACATGGCATGCATAGGAAATCACTGATCATATCCAAAAAACTGCATGGAAAAATTTTCACTTTCAAATGAATGTGGAGTATTCCAAAAATCTTTCATAATTACTTTACTCTACTAGAGCACAGATCAGATCTCTATCACTTATAAATTTCACTACGAAAGGTTTAATGACTTGAAATTTTGAATATAACACCTTCACATCTCTATTAAATTATATTCTAAACCGCAAGACTAAATCTTTCTCTATAGAAGGATGCAGACCAAAACAGTGTCACTCTACCTTAGGATATACACTGTAAATCCCTTAGCAAAAGTTTTGTAACATTCCTCTTAGTGCAGTACACCTGAATAGTAAGTTATCAATGTAGGAATAATGGAGACATATTAGAACATGTGTACTCACCACTACATTACACTTAGACATTAGGCTAATCACCATCATTCCATATACTGCAATGTTGACTTTTACCAACTAATATCTTTGCATATCAACTATCTTAAGAGCATATACAAACCTCAACACACACTTGACATCAATGACAACAAATCTTCTCAAGATGCAACAATCACCCCATTTTTCATTGGTGGAAAAACCAAAAATGTGTGCACAAACACTCCCCCTTAGGTGCTTATATCTCTCTCTCCCCCTTTGACATCAAGGGAAAAGGGCAACGCAATTTTCTTTGTAAAGAAAAACTCTACAATCTCCCCCTTAATCTATACAAATTTTACTCCTTCTGGGATGTAAAACAAAAATTCATATCTATTGCACATATGTACACAACAACTAAAGAAAAAATACCTTACATTAAAAAATTTCACAACTCACTTTGATGATGATGGAAAAATGCCCTTGTAGATATTCTTGAGCTCAATCAGGTTTCTATCCTATTGTTTATTAGTAGCAGTTAGGGTCTAGACTTGAGAGGAAGAATACACAAATGTATCTTCTACATCTTCCAAAGAAGATGGTGCCTTTTACTTTTAAACTACCCCATTTTCCTCTGTCGAGAGTCCTGTGAGCGAGGCCAACCATAGGCTCATTACTTCTCTCAACTATTTCACCTTACTTTTAAATTTCTCCCTTTGATCTTGTAATTGTTGTACCTAGGAATGAATAATTTATACTTGTTCCTTGATTGCACCATCATCATCTTTTATTAGATCATATATTGTAGACACATTGGTGATGTGCATCTCAGTTTCACTTATCTAATCCTTAATGCCCTTTGTTGATGTTGGCCATTTCAATTAGAAAACACATAAAATCTTGGAATCCTCCAAGCACTTATAAACATCCTTAATGTAGGATTACAACTTAGCCAATGTTCTATCACACTTCCTAGAGGAATTATTCATCCTCTTCTCATTAAATATTTTTTATGCCTTCTTCTCTAGATGAGAAGAATAAGTCTCAAAAGATTCCATTAACTACTTCATTTTTTGTGTGGGGGACAATGAGGAATCCCTTTTTGCTTCTAGAAGCTTCTCCTTCAACATATTTATTACTTCTTCCAACCCATCTACACTCTCCACTTGTTTTTGTAATAGCTCTTATCTTGAGAGGTATGACTACAATCTTCAACTTGTGTAGGGGAGACATTTTAGACAAGTTCACTTATCCATCAAGAGTAGGATTATGTAGTAACTACATAGTCACTATTGGATGGATTTTCATTTCCTAAGATAAAAATTCTATGATGGAATCCACCAAAGAAGAACATGACTTCTCTGAACTCACTTCATCAGTATCCTTCTCTTTCTCCATCTTTATACCAAAGAAATTTTTCTCATCATGCATATCAGATACATCTTCTCCTTCCTGTTGTCCATAGGATCCTTTTACTTCTTGGTGACTTTATATATCTTGCTCATTTATATTATCCAACGGGGGTTCATTAATAGTTTTTCTATCTTTCGGAGGAACTTGTACATTGATTTCACCATCAGTGTCATGCTTTTCTAGAGGCTCTTGTGCAAACAAATCAACTTCACTTTGCATTTCATCAATGATTTTCTTTGTTGCATCTTCAGTTTCACTCTGAATCTTCATTTTGATATCCTTATCCATACTCATTAGAAGATCTATTCTTCTCTTGGTGTGAAGCTCCTTATCTTGTTTCCACAGTATCTTTTCTTTTTATTCTTGGGAGATAGAGATCCCAACCTTATCAATTGCTTGCAATTTTAACCCCTCATCAACTTTGATGACATATTCTCTTCTTTGTCTCAAAGCCTATTGTAGGCTTTCTAGAGATTTATCAACAATGCTACTAAAATATATGCTCTTCTTGAGCATGTATTCAATGACAACCTTTTAAATTTTCTTCTTATCATCTAGATGAACATCTGGATGCAACTCCATTGTATCATTCAACCAACCATATTTGAAAATTCCATTAAAAATGACACCAAAATCAAGAGGAACATATGTTACTAGAGGGGTCTTCTTAGTCTTCTCCTCAACAATATTTTTTCCTTTCTTTAGTAAAGAGATCTTCAACTTCATCTTATTCATCCTCTTTAGGTTCTTCCTCGTTAGTCTCCTTCCTTTTAGCATTCTACTTAGGCCATGTTTGCACAAATCATATGGTCTTCCTCTGTAATGGAGTTACATATGTAGCTTTTCTTCTTCTACCAATTTATTTTGTTGATATGGAAGGCTGCAGAGCATATGCAATAGTAGAAGAGGATCTATCGACTCTCTTGGGAAACTTATCAACAACATTTTTTTCAAGATAAGAGGGGATGTTTACTAGAGTTTGACTGAAAGCGGGTCGCACAATTTTAGAATACTATCGAATATCCCACTTCTTGAACAACTTATCTACTCTCTTCTCACTTGTTTCCTTAGACTACTTTTGGATCATCTTACCCATGATTTATCTATGTGTACCAAATATTTATGCTTTAGGATCTTTTGGCTTTGACAGTAGAACATATATATAGCATTGAACATATTCAGGTTCAACCTCATATGACAATTCAAGAATCCATGAGGTCCTTAGCTCTACAACCTCCATATAGTAATGATCCTTATTCACCATGAAGGCCACCTCATTTTCATTCTTTCAGACCAAATATGAGGGTATCCTTTCTCTCTCTTGCATCTTAGCTTGTAGACTCTTGAAGAATCCCCAGTATAAATTAGTATATGCTTTATTGTCTTAGAAACTACTAATATTCTTCTTGATTTGTGTAGGAACTAAAGTGAACTTATCCTAATTCTTTCCTTTAAATCCAAACAATTCATTCAGAAAGAAGAATTTAAGGCATATGATCAAAGAACCAAAACTAGAATTATAGCCAATTTCCTTTTTTCTCCTTGAGTTGTCCATCAACTACTTTCTCAATAGCTCACATTGGTCAAAATTGGCACCTTCCTTCACCATTTTATGTGGTGTGAATTGTAGTGGTAGTGGTAGGCCCTTCTCTGTTTGTGAAATAAATTTTATATGTAATAACCATTGATGGATATTGGACACCAGGATTAGTGATGTCCTTCACTGTTAGAGTTATCTTATCAAACTTATCTCTAATAAGTTCCATAACCCATTCATTTTTGATTGATTTCAATACTAGGACTAGTCTGAAGTAATAAAGACCAGTAACAACCCTAATGGCTTCCTTTGTGATCATGTATGGTTTGTCTAACCAAATGAAATTTTCATGAATGTGGCTCAAAATTATTCTTACCAATTATTTGTTGTTGCATAAGTGATGAGGGCTTGCAAAGACCTCATTTATTTTGTAAGTTGATACTTGATATTTTACATATTGGTTCAAAAACTGGTGATAGTATCTTTTATATACTTAACTTGTGAACTTAATTATGCACAAAAACTTAGAATTTGAATGCTTTTATATACATTCTTATTTTCTTTGAGTTAGTGATTGAATGGAATTTAATGTTGTGATTATTTCATTATTTTGTATATTTAACTCATGAATGGAAGAGCATTTATTGATCAGATGAAGCGCTAACCAATTTTTCATTCAAATGAAATTGGCGGCTAATTTGTCATGACTTAGTAGCTTTGACCAAGTGACTTGTCAGCTAAACAATAGTTCCAACAACATGCATTCCGACTCTCTAGTTCTTCTCAACATCAATTGGAGATTATTATAAGATTTTCATGATTATTCTCCAAGCACTCCAAAATGACTTTACCAGTTTAAATTTAGCTAGATTTCTCATTTTTCAAATAAGAGAGGATATATATATCTAGACTCAAGATAGTTGGAAGTTAATGAATGAATGCATTATTTTCCAATTTCAAGTAGATTACATTTTTCAATTCTTATTTGAACATCTTGTACTTTTATCCTATTTGGGAAATTGAATGGAAATAAAAAGAAGTTGATCTATTTTTGTGTTAGATCCCTACAGAGGAAGAGTGGGGCCCGCTCTTCCGAAGGAAGGTGATCTATTATTTAATATTTCATTTTCATTCTTGTTTTAAGTTAGAATTATTTCATCAACACAATATTTGTTTCATTATTGTGTTGATTAATTAGAATCCTTTCTGTTTCAGTTTAGTTCACTTTCTAGTAAATTAGGTCGAAGTTAAAATAGTCAATTTTTATTGATGAGTAGTTATGTCCTTAATGGAATATGCATAGAAAAGGGAATATTACTTGTCAAATTGGATGTATGAGGAACAAAGTAGTTTTCTTTTGAATTAGGATAACTAGATTTCTATTTCATTGATTAGTTAGATTTTGAATTCAAGCAAAGGTTAGATTCTCATTTTTTTCATAAAAGAAAGATAGATTAAGTTTAATTATCCATTCTTGATGATCTGATTCAGTGTGGAATATGACTTACCTTTGCACATTTTATATTCTTGAATGATTTGTTTTCATTAGGAATCTTTTAGAATAAGTTGGAGTAAGGAAGAAGTTAGAAGAATAGCGTAGAGTCACTTTTGATAAAGAAGGAATAATCCTAAACTGCTCCTAACGAAGAAAACCAAACAACCCCCCCCCCCCAAACCAATCCAACTCTTATTGTAGATATCTTTAGACATTCCCGGGTTGAAAATTAAAAGATTAAATGATTAGGTAATTGTGACAACAACGACCATTATTCATCATTAATGGCATCATTGTTGAGGAATGATCTAGCCTTGAAAAAAATTTCAAGCCTTAAGTGTTGGTAAGAATCTCTTTTTTAATTGATGAATAGGAAAAGGGATTAGTTTTGAAGATTCATAAGAAGAAATATGGTACCTTCTTTGAAAGGATCTTCACCACACACTCTAAGTTCATCATCATCCACTTGAACAATCTCCAACCACTTAGAAAACATGGAGAATGGAGGAGAAGGAGAAAGGGAAGAAAAGGTTCATAATACAACATTCTCTTTCCCTATTGCCATTAATAGGTAGGTTAATGAACCACCTATGAAAATTATTTCACCCTCTATTTTACCTACATTTCATGGGAAAACGTTGGAGGACCCTAACCAATTTTTGTTTGAATTCAAAGTATTGTGTCAAAATTATGATTACACATCTGATAATCAAAAGTTCAAACTATTTCCATCCACTCTGAAGGAATCAACCTTGCATTGGTTCATGGGGTTGAATGCTAATTCCATTAACACTTGGAAGAAATGGAAATAGTTTTTTTGGAAAAATACTAGGATTACTATCAGGTTAGGGACATTAAAGAGGAACTATTTAAAATGAAATAGTTAGAAGAGGAGAGTTTAGAAGATTATGTGGATAGATACCTCTTTGTTTTGAAAATATCTGGGAATGGGTTGGATGAAGAAATTAGTAAGTCCATTTTCTTAAAAGGCATTGATGATTATTCAAGAGATGCCTTGAACTTGATAGGAAAACGAGACATCAATAAACTCGCTTTTGATGAAATAGTTGAGATTTGTAGGAACTATTCAAGAACAAGACCAGTATCTAGGAAGAAGAATAGGGGTTCCTCTACTGATGTTTCTAAGGTCATGGAGGAAATAGAAAATTTGAAAATTGATATCCTTCTTCACCTTAGTTCTCAAACTGAAAGAAGAATAGTAGACCATTGGCTATATATTGTCCTAAATGTAGAGACAAGCATCCATTAAGGGAATGTGCTCTCAATAAGGTAGATTTGTATGATATTTGTGAGAAGAAGAATCCTACTAGTAAATGCAATCTCCTCTTAGAGATTAAAAACCATTTGAAGAAACCTTCTCAATATTCACCTGTGGAGGAAGAACTCAACTACATAGGACAAAGGCAATTTAACCCTACTTTTGGAGGACAATTTTATCTTGGAAATAATTCTAATTAGGGTTTGAATAAATGGAATAATCAATGAAATAATTTTGGCTAATGGAATCTGCAATCTCATTAGAATTCCCAACAAATGCCAATTCCACCTCCTTCTATGGAAACATCTTGGGGACAACCTAAATGGTCTAATTCTCAATGGAATCAACCACAGTGGAAACCTAATGAATATCAGTGGTAGCCTAATCAACCTTAGTGGCAACCTAACCAAGGTAATAATCCTCAATGGAAAAATCAGGGACCAAAAAAACCTTTGAATCAAAATCAATCATTTTTTCCTGGTTCCACATAACCTTGAAATGCTGAAATAGTAAACCAACCTCAAATTTTAGCCCAACCAATGCCCAATCCAAAAAATAATCGACCTCAGTAGCCAACTTATGACATTGATCCTAATACAGTTGGCTTAAATAATATTTATTTGAATGATATTCAATTGAGAACTCGATTACTACCATTAAAACCTGATTTGATTAAAGATGAACAACAATAGGATTTGATGAAGGATACATTACAAAATAATGGAGATTTTTCTTCAAATAAACAAGCTCCATTCCCTACATGACTTCAACACGAATTTGTAGTTGAGAAGCAAGTTGAGGAGAAACAAGATGATTTGGAATATTTCCAAATTATCATAGAACTTAAGAAGATTAACATTGAAATTCCACTCTGGAGAGCTATATGTGATATTCCAAGAATTAACTAGGTGGTTAAGTCTTTGTGTGTCAAAACACTTGGAAGGAAAAATAAGTTACCTCCCACAATTCAAATTGGAGGAAAACTATGTGATGTTTTGTCAAGGAAGTTGATCCCTCAAAAGTATGGTGATCCAGGAAGTCTAGTGATTACCCTTAACATTAATGGCGTTGAACTTCCAAATGTCCTTATTGATTTAGGTTTTTCCATTAATGTTATTACTTGATTGATATAGTCGACAAATTGGGAATCACATATGTTCATCCAACAACAATACTTTTACAACTAACAGGTCAATCAATTGCAAAACTAGAAGGGATCCTTGAGGAAATCATTGTTACCATTGATACATGGGAATGTCCTATTGATTTCCTTGTCTTGAAAAGAAAGCAAAGAAAGACGAGCTATCCAATAATTTTGGGGAGACCTTGGTTGGCAAAAATCGGCGCCCTTATTGAATTGTAGGTCTGGAAGCATGACCATCTATAATGGAGTCAGACAAAAAGAATTATTTCTTTACCCACTAGCAAAACCCTCTTTATCATTTGAAAATTAGAGTTGGATTGATGGTCTTAATTCAAAAAAAATGAGATCCAAGAAATTGCAATGGTAATATTGACAGAGCATGTGGAACAATATCAAGAATGTATGGATGAGAAGGATCGAAATCTTGAAGTTCATGATGTTATTGATATACAGGATCGTTGCCCTTTAACTGATGTAATGAATTCTGATTCAAATCATAAACAATTACTCCATCAACTTTTTCCACATCCTCATCCTTTAAATAATTTTATTGGAGACCCCTCCACTCTTCAAAACAAGATTAAGAAAATCTTAGTGCAAACAGATAAGCCTTTACTCATTAATGGGTCCTTATCAACTAAGAAAGAAGATGATCTAAAAGAGATTTTAGAAAAGAATACTGAAGCATTTGGTTGGGATTATAAGGAGATGAGAGCAATCCATCCTGATATATTTACACACCACATTTACACTAAGGATGTGAAACCTATAATACAACCTCAAAGAAGGATTAACCCTGCATTAAGAAATTTGGTGAAGCTAGAAATAGAGAAATTTCTCCAAGTCAGATTCATTTATCCTATTTCAAATAGTCAATGGGTTTCTCCACTGGTGATAGTACCTAAGAAAAATGGTAAATGGAGAGTATATGTGGATTATAGAGAGTTGAACAAGGCTACTAAGAAAGACTATTTTTCACTACATTTTATGGATCAAGTATTGGATAACTTATCAAGCAGTAGTTACTTTCCTTTTCTTAATGGTTTTAGTGGGTATAACCAAATGTAGGTAGCTCTGGAAGATCATGATAAAACAACGTTTACTTTCCCATGGGGTACCTATGCTTATAGAGTCTTACCTTTTGGACTATGCAATACACCTGTAAATTTTCAATGTGTTGTTCTTGCCATTTTTGCAAATTTAACAACATGTGTGGAGGTATACATGAATGATTTTATAGTTCATGGTAAAAATTATGAAGAATATTTGAATAATCTGAATAAAGTTTTGAATAGGTGCAAAGAGCATAGGTTGTTATTAAACCACAAGAAAATTCTATTAATGATGACTGAAGGAATTGTGTAAGAAATCATGTTTCAAAAGAAGGAATCAAGGTAGACCCTAAGAAAATTGAATTTATTCTGCAGATACCAATACCTCAAAATCAGATTGATGTGAGATTTTTTTTAGGACATGATAGCGATTATAGGAGGTTTATAGAAGGGTTTAGTAATATTGCAGGTCCCCTGTTAACTTTATTAAAAAATGATTTAAATTTTCTTTAGACTTCAATGTGTCAACAATCCTTTGATGATATAAAGTAGGCCTTAACAACCTCACCTATCATAGCTAGGCCAATCTATGGTGAGCCTTTTCATATAAATGCAGTTGCATCTAATTTTGCAATTGGAGCAATTCTTGGATAGAAGGATGAATCAGGAGTAATGCATGTCATTTATTATGTAACTAAAAATATTAACCCAACCGAGCAAAATTACACCACTACTGAAAAGGAATTTTAGCAGTTGTATATGCCATTAAAAGATTTAGACATTATATTACTAGATATAAATTTTTTATACATACAGATCATGCAGCTATTCGATACCTGATGAATAAAGTTGTGGTGGGAGGATGCATCATTCAATAGTTGTTTTTATGATAAGAATTTGATATAACAATAGTTGATAAACCAGGTAAAGATAATGTACTGGCTGACTTTTTGTCTAGGATGGTTTTACAAGGGAATAACGAACTAGTGGAAGATTCATTTCCTAATGAGCACCTATTTTCCACATCTATTCAATAACCTTGGTTTGTTGATATTGATAATTATTTAGTAACAATAAGATGTCCTTATTTTTCATCTAAACAAAAAAAGAGACTAATTAGAGAAAGTTCCAGATTTGAATGGATTTATGGTTTTCTATTTAAAATGTGTCTAGATCATGTCATGAGAAGGTGTGTACAAGAAATAGATGTTTATGATATCTTGAAGGCATGCCATGATGAGCCAAGTGCAGGGAATTATTCCACACCGAGAACAGTACATAAGATTATTGGAGCAAGCTATTTCTGACCAACAATGACTAAGGATGCAACTCACTACATTAGACATTGTGATCAGTGTTAGAGAATGGGAAGGCCTACACGTTCTACATAAATTTTGCTTCAAACAAAAGTTTCCTTAGAACCATTTAAAAAATGGGGAATTGACTTTGTTGGTCCCATAGATCCACCGTCAAAAGGAAATAATTACTTCCTTGTGTGTACTAATTATATCACTAAATGGGTAGAGGCCAAGGCGTTACCTGCTTCTAAAGAAGAAAGAGTTGTATATTTCATTTACAAAACATTCTACAGAGGTATTTGGCACCTAAAACACTTGTATCAAATCAGGGACCACAATTTATGTCTTTAATGCTTAAGGAATTTTTTCAAAGATATCAAGTTCAGCATAGGAAGTCATCACCATACCATCCTGAAGCAAATGGGAAGGTGGAGGTGACTAATAGAGAAATGGAGAATATATCACAAAGATAGTTTCATCTTAAAAAAGTGATTGGTCTGATAGATTGACATAAGCTATTTGGGCATATAACACAACTTGGAAGACAACCACAGGTTTTTCTACATATGAGTTAGTCTATGAGAAGATGCCTATTCTTTCTATAGAATTTGAACCTGAAACACTTAGAACAAATTTAAATGAGGGTATAAACTTGATAGAAGCAAAAAAAATACAGTGATGCAGTTGAATAGGTTAGATGAAATGAGGATGGAATCTTTGCATCAAACAAAGATCATTCAAAATCAAAGGAAATAGTGGCATGCCAAGAATATCGACAATAAACAATTTACTGTAGGTGATTGTGCATTACTGTTTGATTCACAATTTCAAGAAATCAAAGGGAAGCTGCATTCCATATGGCTTGGACCATATGAGATTAAGCAAGTTTTTTATAATGGGGTTGTCCAATTAACACCTATTGATGGAGAAAAGAATACAATGTTGGTAAATGGACACAGGCTTAGGCTTTATTATAAACCAACATCAAAAGAAGAGTACAACAAAACTTCAAGCAAGGATATAACATTTTACAAAGGAATATTATTCTTCTTTAGGCGAAATGTCTCATCCTTATCTTTCATTTGGCCATGAATAAAGAAGGTAAATTAAAAACCAGACATGGTAGTTTACCTTTGAAAAAGATTAAAAAAAACTTGGTAAATTGAAAACCAAAAATGGCGATTTACATTTCAATAAATTTGTTTTCTAATTTTCTTGTCTTGTAGGTACAAATCTGGATAGATTATGATGACTCTTCATAGAACCAAAAAGATCCTAATGGCTCATGATCAAATTGGAAATAAATTCCTGGATGAAAGTTTTGATTAAATGTTCAATTAATTCAGCTCTTGATGGCTCTTGATTACTTCTGATCGGTATTTTTCGGTATTCAAAGAAGACCTTGAGAGGAAAACTTCTGATAGCTCTGAGTTGTTAATGACTAGTTAGAGGGGAGGAATAAATACATCATTGGAAGCTTTCAACTTCATTTTTTAGCTAACTTCTTTGTTCACTGTGTAGGTATAGGTTAATTTGACATTTCAGATTTTTATGGTTTTACATCAGCATGTGGAGAAAAGTGGGCTCCCACAAGGGTTGATCCCAACATGCTACCTTCTTATTTTGAGAGGGATATGAGCGTAAAAGAATTACATTTATCAACTATGATCGAGTAGACTATGTAATCTAGCAAACTTTGACAGATTTTGATTCTTCTTAAAAATAGTGAAGGTTATTCCAACTGGCTTTGCCATCAAAGTATACTATATATCAACATCGATGTCATCTCACATTGTCGAGAGGTAGGTGTTTATATGATGTATTTATTTTTAAAAGTTTAAATGCATTAAATTATTTGTCATAAAGTTGGTATAGAGGTCATTAGATCATGTTTAAACACCAAATGTAATTTATTAAATGGTTAAAAGATGGGGTGGCATTACTTGCTCAATTTCAAAGTAATGATTATGAAGTGATGGTTTAAAAAAGAGCAATCCGTACAACAAGATCAATGAATGTACTTTCAGCACCTATCGTCAACAAATTTTAAAACAATTTTAATGACAAGAAGTTTCAGGCGTGTGAAATGTACTCCACAGTAATTGAACATTATGGTGGATGGAGGGCATTTAATGTTCAAGTATAGAAGAAATCATGAGTTATTTCATATTAATTTTTCAAGAAAGGAAACCCATCGTCATTTTTGTATATCTCCTAACAAAAATTGTTTCAATTTTTTTGAAGCTCTTAGTTTGTAAAAATGGTTCCAAATGAATGGTTGAGCCGGAGGCTATTCTAGATAGTGAAACCAAAAGATGGATGTAGCAGGTGGTTTGGTTGAATCTCATTCTTAAGTATGAAGGTTATGTGTGGGATATAATTCAAGAATTTGTCAAAAATTTCCATATAAACTTCACGGTGATAAGAGGGGAAACTATTGAGGTGTCTACAACTGTTATTAGTGTATTATCAAGAATTCCTACGGAAGGAGAAGTTGTGAGATGAGGTCAACATGATTTAAAGGAACTTCTAGAAATGTTCCATGTCGACCCAAAGCCTTTGCCCACTTTCCAAATTCACAAAGGGAAGAATAAGGGTATTGATAGAGGAAGCCTCTAGGAACCCTGGTCATCAATTGTTCTCTACTTAATGAAGTAATTTACCTATGAAGGCCAGTTTTCTATAGTTTTGGGACCAAATATTTTGTTGCTAATTCATACTCATCATGGGAAGCTAAGTTGGAGGTAAGAGTAAATTTACCCGCATTTTTATTTTTCCAAATCGGTGATATAGCAATGAAATGTAAGGAAAAGGAAAGTAGGATTACACACCACAGGTTAATGCATTTAATTATTAAACACCATTTTATGCAAAAATCAAATGGTGAAGAGATATGGAGACTCCTCATGTTACATACTGATGGTGAGAATATTGGAAAATATAAAACCCCTATAAGCCAAACTTTGAAAATAGAGAAAAAAGAAACCTCGAAGAATGTTAGGGCTAAAAATGTAGGGAAGCCTCAAAATAGAGATCTGAAGAAGCAAAAAATACAAGAAAAAGAAAATTGAAAGAAATTGAAACCCCAAAAGAACATGAACTTGAAGGAGAAAGAAATAAAAAGAAAAAGGGCATTGAAAAGAAGGAAAAACTGCAAAAGAGGAAACAAGATGAAAAACATGAAAAACAAGAGAAGAAAAAGAAGTTAAAGGAAGGAAGAAAGGGGAAAATAGGAGTAAAAGCTAAAAAGTATCCTTCTATAATTCAAATTCAAGAATCAGATACAAAAGAACTTGAAAAAGGAGAGAGAGGTTCTCAATCTCCAGGAAAAATTCTCCAAAGTTATTTTCCTCTTCCCCTACTAATGAAACTTCTATGCCAAATCCTATTGTTAGGTCTCAAAAATGCAGGTTACAAATCCTAAGAGCATGCCAGGCTCTATGATCAGATTTGTAACATTTTTGAACTAACAAACAAAGTTAACCTATATGGTTGATGACTCCCTAAACTTCAGGCTCTGCTAAACCTAGGCAGGTGGACCTTGATGGCTAAAGAAGATTAAGAGTTGTATGACTTAGTTAATCCACAGTGGCATAAAGTGGAATAGATGAAGGCTTACTTAACTATTCCTACTCCTACTAAAATTTGAAATGTGAATGTATGGATAATATTTAATAAAATTATAAAATGAAATGGGTAAGATCAATGCCTACTCCTGTTGGGCTAATGGAGTCAAGAGGCGAATGATATGTGACTTGCTTATTGGCTACAATTCTAATTTTTTGGCATGTATGTTTGTTTACACCTTGTATAAACATGCAAGAATGTGACTGAAAAACTCTACTTATTGATCCAATCGATCTTATCAATTTGCTGTGATTGATTTAAATGGATTTTAATCATTCGTTGAAGGAACCAATTAAAAGGAATCACACAATGACAAAAAATGTGTATTGACAAACAAAGTATACTCTCAATTTTAATAACAAGATAATATCGAATTGGAGATAGTATGGAAATCTTATCAATTACATGGATCTTCTTACTAATCCAAATGTTACCTCCAAGATACTGTAATCAATCAAAAGGATTTTAATTCTTTAATAGAAACCAATTAACTTGATTACACAAAAACAACAAGTGTGTCTTGATGAAACTAAATAGCGACTTGGATACATAGGTTCAAATAACATAGAAACAAAAATGTGGAGACAACCAGATAATTATTCAAATCAACAAATAATAGACACCAATGTTGGACCACCGATTTATGTATTCTTCCCCATTATATAATTTCAAAACATCTTACAATACACAACATAATGTTCTATTGAAGCAACTGATCAACATATCCAACTACCTAACTACTAATCCTAATGCTCCTTCATTTGATTTCATCTGGCATATATACATTATATCTTCTAGGGTTATGACCCTTTACTTGCTCTTCCATTGCAACGCTTCACTTTATTTTAATTAATTTCCTTCGGCAAATTAAAATGCGTCAAATTTTAATCCTCATCTTTGTGAAAATTAATTCAATAAAATTCTTCCTTTGCTGGAAATTTTCACTTCACTTTTTACATCTATGTATCTTCAATACGTTCTTTAGGTCAAAATAATTATCCCTTTTAACTCCCTTTGCATTTTCCTCGTGAAATTTAATTATAATTTATTATCATTCGTTAGATTTTCACATCTCATTTACCTGTACTATATTTAATAAAATATTATTTCAATGGAAATCACTCACTTCTAACCCCCTTGGTTAAAATATTTCACATTTCGGTGAAATTTTTTATTTTATAAAGAAAATACTCTATGTCTCCAGCTTTATTCAATAAGTCTTCACTTTTTTATTACTCTCGCAATTTTATTTTTAAATATCTTCTTTATTTTACCCATATTGTATCAATAACATCCATTTTAATATTCATATCCCCCCTTAATCTTTCGCCTTGACTTGCCTTGTCAAAGAGACTTACACCTTCTTTTACCGAGATTGGAGAGTCTCTCTGATGAATCATTCTTTGCATATCGCTTTATGGAGATTGTATCGGGGAGAATTTGAACCAACTCCTACCAATATACTTAAGTATCCTCAACATAATTCACATAGGGATATTAGTGAGATTTTGAGTCTTGAAATGACTCCCAATGATACAACCGGTCTCTTTGATGCTTCATTCTTTCGATGAGTTTTAGGGTTTTTGCTTTGGTGTGCCCATTTTTAGGGTTTCTAACTAGGTCTTTGTAGTGATGCATGGGAAATACCTGAGGTCTCCTGCTCCTCCTATGACGAATCTTCCACAATTTAATTCATGGCATCTCCCCACGTAATTGAACACCGTTAGATTTCTTAGCACCACTACAGAAGGCATTAAGTCACCATTGTCTCTTCACATCTTCTCTACTCTTGTCTTGAATCGTTGTTGGAACATAATAGGTAGAAGTCACAATTTGAAATCATCAGAATCTCCACTCAGTGACAATCCTTTCTTACTATCTCTGTAGCACCTTCCAACTTAAAGAGATATCGATGTGAAGGCACTATTTACTAATACTATTAATGCACCCACAAAATGAGAATAATTTCATACAAGTCTTTGTGTTCTAGCAAGGATGCTAATAATCTAGGCTCTATTCGAAGAATAATCATAGTATTTGTTCAATTACTCAAGTAATTTCCTTAACCCATTGACCAAAGCCTTCAATCATATGTTTTGTATGCACCGATTGCTTTGTCAATTTTTTCATAAACAAGATATCTCAAGATGGAGTGTAAGTGCTTGATCTCTCGTAGGGTACTCAGATAGTATAGGTAAACTATTGATGATTTTTCCAATTAGATTGGTGTAAAAGAGTGACATTGGAGCCCTTATTATGGAAGTGAGCATACTTTCATGTAACCTCCTTCCTTTTGAAACTAAACACCCAATTTTAATTTCAACTCTTTGGTTTGTCTCATTGAAAGTTGGTTATAGGAATCCTCCAAGAGTTGTGCTCTTCACATAAATATGTGCACAGAACTAAGCACATCTGTTGTTAAATTATGTTAAGTGTGGTACCTGTGAACTTCATGAGAGTGATCCACTTTCATCATTTTCCTATGTATTTAAACATCTTCCCTTGATTTCTATCAGAAAATATGTTGCTTGTGAATAGGATTGACTTCCATATTGAATGGTAACCAAACATATCTTACAAAACCTATATGATTACCATCAAGAACTACATTAACTGGACTGATCATGCCTAGGTTTGGTTGGAATTGATCACTTCATGTGTTATAGTTGTCTAGGATATCCTAGTGAACTATCATTTGTGCCTCTAATAAGCCAAAGACTATCTTGGGATATTGAGTAATGTCAATCGATAGAATAATCTTGATGAATTATATTGCCTTAGTATCTCAAAGAGAATCATTTTTACTACTGTACATTACACCTCTTTCATCTCAGGAGTTAGCACTTTTGTGGAGAGTAATATATCTTCATAAGATACTTATAGAATCTTGAGACCCTTTTATCTATGGTTGTTGTTGGGGTTATGCATATATTTTCAATTAACATTTTATCAAGTTTTTCATGCTTGCTCAACCTTTCCCCATCAATGTGTTCAGGGCTACCCTAGCTTCTACAAGTTGAAGTGATACCTAAGGGTGTTTTTTCAAGCTACGAGGATGTAGTGTGTGTCATTTTGTATCAATGGCATATTGTTCACTACTGTTTCCAGATAAAAAAATCCTTGTTTTCTAAGGAGGACTTTCTTCCCTTTTTAAAATTAGTGCCATTTAATTAAATCACTTTGTCAGAACACTTCTCAATAGTCTCATCTCCATAACCTCAAATAATTGAATCTCATGATAATTTATTTCTTTCAATCATTCCATCAAAACCCAAAATACATCTTAAACTGAAGTGGGTATTCATCAAAATTTATTTTCTGCCATTTTGCACTGTGACAAAAATAGATCAAGTTACCTCCAGAATCGATGGGGAAAACTGCTCAAAACATCTCCTTAAGCCATGAAATTGCACAGGTATGTTAAGCTAGGGGAGTATGATTAGGGAATGGTTTGGCATGAAGTTTTCAGAATTGCAAACTGTAAATTCCCAAAGTTGCTTACCCAACATAATCTAAAAAATTATCACTGTCAAGCTCAATTGAAACCCTCCACTTGCCTTTTAAAAAAAATATATTAAATGTGATTATGAGAAGTTATAACTTTGGATATTAGCTCATTTAGGCATGGTGAACATGTGTGAAAGAGGGTTTTTCACTAAGCATCTTCATTCACAAAATATCAAACATCAAAGTTGACCTTTGTGAAAGTTTTCTTGAAATGCAGTCTTCAAATTGGGCAAAATCCATTTGGTTTTGATCTTGGAAAAATACCAAATGATGTCCTAAATCTCTAAGAATTTTCATGAAGGTAGATTAAGGTGGGAAGAATCTAAGACACCAATCATTTTTTCATGAAATTTTTTTAGTTACTTAATATTTCCCTCCCAAATTGATTTGGCAGTTTTAACACTGTATAAACAACAAACCTTCGCAAAACCCTTCAACTTGGTATTTTGGAATCTTTGTCAAAACTGATTGTGTGAAGCCGAAATTTAGCATGCAAATTCAAATATGTCATATGAACATGTCTGCAAAGTGATTTTGCATGAAATTGCACAAGCTTCTTTTTGTGATTTTTCATAGTGGGCCATTTGAGTAGGTTTTCCAACTAAACTTCTGAGTGTTGAAATCAACTATTTCATTATGAGAGCCAAAATTTGCATGAAATTTTAGGCTCCAACACCTATTTCTCAGGAAGAGGGAAAATTTGTTGCTCAAGTGTCTCTTGTTGAACCTTTTGTTGACTCATCTGTTGTAGGTGAAAAAGAAATTTTGCAACCTTTATCTCCAATACTTGAACAAAAACAATAATTATTTATCTGTAGAGAATGGAAACAAACCTTGTAACAACAACATGAAACAAAAAATAGTTTAAATCAGAGGAGAGAAGATGAAAAATATGTTCAAATTGTGCTTAAATTATCTAGGTTGAAAAGAGAGATTGATGAATATAGAGTAAAAAATATGTTGTTGGAAACAAAATTGAAACAAAAAAATGAAGAGCTTTTGAAATCTAAAATAGAGTTGGAAAAATTGAAGTCACAACTATAGCATGATAGAAATTAGTTGCTCACAAAACTACAAAGTGTGAAAGAAACCCTAGAGAAGGTGAATGGACAATGTACATTGAAAGATGAAGAAATTAAAAAGTTAAAGGAAGAAATAGATAGAAGGCAACAAGTGGATTTTGAGAGAGAAGAACTAGAAAACTAAAAGAGAAGTCGACAAGTCCTAGGTATCTTTCTGTCACAATAATGAAATACAAAAAATTCAATATACAACTTCAGAATGAGATTAAAGAAGTTACCAAAGAGAAAGATGAAGCATAAAGGAGGGTGGATGAAGCAATGGACATAGATTTTACACTGGTAGCCACTAGGAAACCTTTGGGAATGTATTGTTTGTTTCTTAGAGAATTGTTTTTAAAATAGAAATTAAATCAACTTGTGTTAAATAGGCCTATTGATTTTGAAATAGATAATGATTTTCTTCAGTGTTATTTCAAGAGTCACCCAAGTATTCAGAATCAGATGTGTGAATTTTATCAGCATGCTTTTATTATGGGAGATATAAATGATTCTTTGCTTAATATTTATGTTAGAGAAATTTAGATTAGATCATTTGTCTCCCTATTACAAAATCAAATTGAATGGCATAAAAGAATGGGAGAATACAAGGAGGCACATAAAAAGTGTGGTCCACCCATGATTGGAGAAAGACCTGATGTAGCTGAATACATTACAAAATTTAGACCAGTTGCTAGACTCAATGATGTTCCAATTTATCTCTAATTTGTTAAAAATTATTGCATGTTTCCAAGATGTTGATGGTACATTGCCTCCAATAGCTCATGGAGCATGTGTTGAAAGGTACAACTCCATTTTTGGACAATTAAGGAGGGAACCTATCAAACCTAACAATATCAAATGGATTTTGACTAGAGTAAGACATGTCATCAACTTGATAAATAAACAACAAGAATTCTAGATTGGAATGAGGTTCAGAATTCCCATCATCATCATGCCTACTCCAAAAATCAATGCACCAAAGAAGATTCTAGATGAGGTGTTAAAATCATGGTATGAAACGATTAGACAAAATCATGGGTTTGCAGATAAACATAGGAAAACAAAAAGATACATGGGAGGTGTCTTTGATTGTGCACTATGGATTGAAACTCTCAATAAAGACATCCCTGATATAATCAATCTGTAACCATGAGGAAATGGTTTAGAATAAGAGGGGGAGAATGATGATGGCTTACAGAGATGACCTTTATTTTATAACTTCATACTTGATATTTTAAATTTTGGCTCAAAAACTAATGATATTATCTTTTATATACTTAACTTGTGAACTTGTGGATAAAAACATAGAATTTGAATGATTTTATATAAATGCTTATTTTCTTTGAATGAGTGATTGAATGACATTTAATGTTGTGATTTTTTCATTATTGTATGTATTTAACTCATGAATAGAAGCACATTTATTGATCAGATGAAGCGCTAACCACCTTTTCATTCAAATGAAATTGGTGGCTAATCTGTCATGACTCAACAGCTTCAACCAACTGACTTTTTGAAATATACCCCTTAATTTTTTCCTTTAATTTTCATTCACAACAATGCAAATCATGCACCCGTTAAGAATTAGCTCTAAACTAAACATAGCTGAAACAACTCTAACCAAGAATGTGCCCTAAAACCATTTAAGGAGGAGGGGCGGGCATATGGTCAGAGGATCCCTAGGATCTAATAATCTTGATTAACAAATAAAAATAGAGAGCTAAACTCAACACCAAGAATGTGGACGCAAGATCCTTTTGAAAGGCGAGGTGCTAACATATGGTGGAGTGCTAGATATTAAACTGAAATACAACTTCTTCTACTGATGGAGGCATCCACAAGCGGTGGGAATACTCCACTTATTTTGTGGGTGTGATTATTACAAACATTTAAAGGCGGAAAGCTAGCCAATTAACCTCCCTTCCACTTAAACTGTGGGGGGTATACAATCCACACAACCACTTTATTACGTGGGGGGAATACAACAAAGTAAATTGCAGAAAACAAACAAATTGTTGTTAGTACTACTAAACAACTTACAAACAATTAATAAATAGCTGCAATGTATCAACCATGGATTCCCAAAATGAGCAATGGTTAGAGTATCACTTCCTCTAAAATTTACAATGCCAAAAAGATATAGAAAGAAACTTAGAACAACATTATAAAAATTTCAAACTAATCTGATTAGAAATAGGAAATACAAAAAATCAGATCAACAAAGAGAGAATTCACCAAATTGGACGTATCTTCTTCAATTCAGCTCAGAAAGCTCTCAAACCACAGCCAATCAACAACTAAGAGCTAAGTGTCCAATCTCCATTGAGAAAATGAGCCCCAAACAAAGAGAAACAATTTCCATGATTCCCAAGGCAATCAAGCAGGAAGGTACGACCTCCAGGAAGGGTCGACCTTCTCCCAAAAATAAAAACTCAATGATAAAATCCGCAAACTTGCAAAAAGGGGCACCCTCCACAGTAGAACAAAATGAAACCAAAATCTAAATTGAAGCTATGAACAAAAAATAGCTTCAGCCAGGCCAAATCAACAACTTGCAGAAATAGGTTTTACATCAGCAACTTGTTCGATTCAAACAATTGAAGCTCCATCTATATTTCAAAGTGAAATACAACCATGATGATCCACCTAGGAAGCCATAGTTGCAGGTGCGAAGGATGGATTGAATTCGCTAAGCTTCCCCTTAGCCAGGTTCTGGATTCAAACCAACAACATAACCTTACTATTCAATTTCCAAGATGAGATACAAAGAGAAAAGCACCAATATATAAGCTTCAAATTGGAAAATGAAGCAAACTGTAACTCCCAACAATAAATTGTTCAATTACTCCAAGGGATGCCACCTTTTAGCAATTACTTTATTAAAATATCAAAACATTTCCCTTTTAGGTGTCCATTTCAAATTGCAACAATAAAAATTTAAAACAAACATTTAAATGCTTATGAAAATCAACCCCCTTATGTCCCCTTCATTAAGACAACTTAAAGTCATCAAGCCTAGGCATGGGGTACAACTTCAAGATATGAAAATTGACTAAGTCTAGAGCTCAGTCCAAGGAGGGATAGAAGCCAAAACCCAAAGCCAACATTCAAACTGATTCTGCCAAAAATAGAATGATGACCTGAACATAATTTTTGATGGTGCAATTGTTACAAATAGACTTACTAAAAATAGCCAATGCCAAAAATAGTAGATTAACTTGAAAACCCTTCAAAAATCCAGTTGAATAGCCACACTACCCAAAATGTGAACTGCAGATGATTGAACTGCTGCTAGAAAGAAACTTCTATAAATGGACTTAGTAAAAATAGCAACTACTATAAATAGTAAGTTTAATAAACTTCATCTGAGTAGTAAACATGGCTTATTATAAATAGTAAGTGTTTCCAAATGCTCTTTGAGTACAATCAAGGAAGCCAACATAACTTACTATAAATAGTAAGTGCCTGGAAAAGTTATCAGATGGAAATGCATGATGCACCATTCTGAAGCTTTCTGAAAACCCAGAAAACTCCACCAAACATGCATCAGAACCCCATGCATGCAAGCCCTCAAAACTGCATCTGAAACCTCCTAAAAAATAGGAAACCCTAATTTTTTAGTTTTGCTTAGCCTATGAGTTTCCAGAAATAGGCTAAAACCTCGAGAAGAGCATAGGGCTAAAATGGGGACATTACACTTTTCAACTAAACAATAGTTCCAGGAACATGCATTCCAGCTTTGTAGTTCTTCTCAACATCAATTGGAGATGATTATAAGATTTTCATTATTGTTCTCCAAGTGCTCCAGAAGAATAGTTTAAATTTAGCGAGATTCCCCATTTTTCAAATAAGAGAGGATATATATATATATCCAGTCTTAGGTTAATTGGAGGTTAATGAATGAATGTATTATTTTCTAATTTCAAATGGGTTACATTTTTTAATTTTTAGTTGAACATCTTGTACTTAGCCCCTATTTGGGAAAATTCAATGGAAATAAAAGAAGAAGTTGATCTATTTCTATGTTAGATCCCTCTAGAGGCAGAGCAGGGCTGACTCTTTTGAAGAAATGTGATTTTTTATTTAATATTTCATTTTCATTCTTGTTTTTAGTTAGAATTATTTCATCAACATAATATGTTAGAATAAACCTTAAATCCCATACTGCATTGTTGTAATATTTGTTTCATTATTGTGTTGATTAATTAAAATCCTTTTTGTTTCAGTTTAGTTCACTTTCTAGTTAGTTAGATCAAAGTTAAAATAGCTAATTTTTCATTGATGAGTAGTTATGTTCTTAATGGAATATGCATAGAAAAGGGAATATTACTTGTAAGATTGGATGTATGAGGAATGAAGTAGTTTTATTTTGAATTTGGAACAAGTAGATAACTAGATTTCCATTTTGTTGATTAGTTAGATTTTGAATTCAAGCAAAGATTAGATTCTCATTTTTTTCATAAAAGAAAGATAGATTAAGTTTAATTATCTATTCTTCATGATCTGATTTAGCTTGGAATATGATTTACCTCTACACATTTTCTATTCTTGACTGATTTGTTTTCATTAGAAAGCTTTTAGAATAAGTTGGAGTAAGGAAGAAGTTAGAAGAATATCGTAGAGTCACTTCTGATAAAGAAGGAACAATCCTAAACTACTCATAACAGAGCAGACCAAACAAAACCCCCCAAAACCTATCCAAATATTATTGCAGATAGCTTTAGACACTCTCGGGTTGATAATTAAAAGATTAAATGATTAGGGAATTGTGACAACAACCACCCCTATCCATCAAGAATTTCGGAAAATCTTTCCAAATATCCAACCCTTTCGTAGCTATATTTGCATACTCTAGCTTGTACACATCATTCTCATTTGACAACTCATTTCAAACCACTTCAAAGCATGTATTATGATCAATTTCACTTAGTTGGGCATGAATTTAAATCCTTATATCTTCATAGTACACAACATTGGCTGGAACTTTTGAGAACACACCATCTTTGTCAACCTCCATTGCTTTGAATGGAAACTTCTTGTATTTAGGCCTGGGTTTATCCACCACATCTATCACCTAGTTTTTTTCTATTAGAATTCATTTATAAATATTTAAACACCATAGCTAGGGTTTCACACAAATATCTTGAATTTTTTTCTCACTTCTTCGCTCCAAACACACATACTCTTGATTTTAAAATGAGATCAAATGATCAAATTAACACATAAAAAGCCTTTCAATATCCCTAACTTTCCACCATAAATGCATTTGTCATTTTTAGGTAACCCTTCTACTATAAATCTCTATGTCATCATAGGGATACAAGGATTCTTAGGATACCTCTGTAAATCATTCTCTTGCTCCAAAACCTTCATCAAAATGTTAATTGTTGCTCAAAAAATCTACACACCAGAGGAATTTTTCCAATTCATCTTTGATGTTGATATATTTAGTATCTTATCCTTTTCAGGCGGCTAAAAGGTTTGCAAATCATAGCTCACCCTGAGATAGTTCTCTATATCAATTTTTCATAGGATCTTGTTTAGAAAGAAAAAGTGTAGTATCAACCTTCTTCTCATTTTCTTGACTATGATTTTCCTTCCAAACCTTTTCATTACCCTTCTTTTTTTGATCTAAGGTTTCATATTTTTTTTCATTTTTGAATAGGTGGATTCACAAAACCACTTCTACAAAATTTGTGCCTTATTCCCAACCTTATTGCATTTTTAGCACATGATTTTGTGCTCCAAAATAAAGTTATTCCTCTTCACCTTAGTTTTGCACTCAAAAACCTTATGACTAGCATTGTTACACATGAAATATCCATGAAATGAAACAACACCATATATTTGAGGTACAAATGGTCTTCTACCCATGTATTTATTTCTTCTTTGTCTAGATCTACAATCAACACCTTTATGCCCAAATTTATTTTAATAAAATAATGACAAAAAGATTGATTGAACTTGGTAGGTGCATGTTGTTTAGCAAGTAAAGGACCTCTAAATATTCTTTGTCTCCAAATAGGAATGAATCCATATTCTTTCTTTCTATCTTGATTCTATCTTTGCATAATCATAGGTAGTCTTCTTAGGTTCTTTAATGGAAGCTTTCTCCTCCTTTGTTTCAGACTTCCCTTCTGATTTGAATTTTTCATATAGGTTTGTAGAAGCACTGATTATAAGACTTTTCCCTTTTTCAAAAACAAGACCAAACTTCTCTTTTGATGGCTTTTGAGAGTTGATCAACTCATCAAGAATCTCATAACCTCCTTTCAGCTTTATACCTTTTTCAATTTTCTCTTTTTCTTTTTCCAGTTCTTTCCTTAGGGAAACAATCTCTTCTTCAAGCTTGGAACATTCAACAATTTTTTCTTTCCTCAGGGAAACAATTTCTTCTTCAAGCTTGAAACATTTAGTAGTTATGCCAATGAGCTTGAAATTCATACATTCTTCAATTATTTTACCTTCAACTTGAACTTTCAACTTGCGAATTTTCTTCACTAATTTTTCAAGTTGAGACTAAAACTCTTCATTATTTTCTCTTTCTTCATCCAGATCATTTAGAGTGGAATTAAGCTCTCCTAAAAAATCCACTAGACAATCTTCCTTATTGAATTCAAATTCATATTCATCCTCCTCCTATAGTATGGCCTCTTTTTCTTGAGAATACTTCTTTATTCTCGATGTGTTCAATGATGATATCTACCTCTACTGTTAGGAAATATCAAGGAACCTTGCTTTGATGCCAATTGTTGAACACACCAGAATACTGGGGGGTTAAATCAATATACTTTAAAATTCAATCCCAATAGACTATTGATAAATTTAATTTATAACAATTTAGTATTTATCCACTTATTGAAAACAAGAAAGTAGATAAGCACACACACAAGAACACAACTAACACCATATTTAGATAGAAAACCCCATAGGGGAAAAATTAGGGTGATAAATATTGCTATGAGCTATTTTCGTAATCCAACCTTAGAAGTAAAAATAGTTAGAATTTTATTTTTGGTTACAAACCAAGGAAGCAACTACTCCCTAATTGAAAGAAGGAACAATTGAAATATGACTAATATTATGGATTCAAACACTAATAGTTATCATTTATTCACATTAGATCTATAGTGGACCTTGTCATGCTCTGCTCATATACTCATAAATCTTCACACAAATCCATCATGATCTCCAAAAATTTGATCTTTAATATATATCATCCACACATTTTGCAATTAAAAATTTAGTTGGCAACAAATAAGGAATTTCAAACTTGTAACATGTTGGCCTACATCTTCATTAGTGATATACAAAAATGATTAAACATTATTTACATTTTACCTAGATGAGTTGGAATGACTTATGCAACATCTTCAAACATTACTTGAACTCCTCTCAATCATAACTTATTGGTGCACAACAATAATATACTATAGTCGACCTCGACAATATCATAACATAACAAATTAACTTGAAACAACTATGTGGTACTAGAAACAATAAAGTTCTACATCTTCTTCAAACATGAGATGCTCTAAGACATATAGAATGTACACACAAACTTATACAACTAATATTTACATTTTAGGCATCCCAAACTATCTATAGCATATTGTTATTTGAAAATTTAACTTGTGGGCCACCAAACCACTTGATACTACAACATAGAATGCATAGGACATCACTGATCGTGTCCACAAAACTGCATGTATAAATCTTCATTTTTGGAGGTATTTGGAACATTCCAACAATCCTTCATAATTACTTTACTCTATTAGAACATAGATTGGAACTCTATCTCTTATAACTTTCATTGTAGAAGGTTTAATGACTTGAAATATTGGATATAATGCCTTCATATCTCTATTAACTTATATTTTGAACTGAAAGACTAAATTTTTCTCTTCGGAAGTATGTAGACAAAAATACTGTGACTCTGCCTGACGAAATACACTGTGAATGCCTTAGCAAAGATTCTAAAACTTTCCTCAAAGTGTGGTACACTAGACTGGTAAGATATCAATGTAAGTATACTAGAGACATATTAGAAAATGTGTACTCACCTCCACATCATACTTAGATATTAGGTTAATCACCATTCTTCCATATACTATAATATCGACTTGTACCAATTGATATCTCTACATATGAACTATCTCTAGAGAATATACAAACCTCAACACACATTTGACATCAATGAAAACAAATCTTCTCAAGTTGCAACAAAGTGGAGAAGGAAATTGAAAAATGGAAGAGTTAAGTGGAAGAAAGAAAGAGTTAACGAAGAGATAAAATATGGAAAGAAAGATTTAAGTGGAGAAGAAAATAAGGCAAGTAATAATTAAAATAAATAAATAAATAAAATGTATTTGCAATTGTATGTAAATAATTAGATAAATAAACCTATTTATTGTTGAAAAAAAGATGCCTCAACTTGTTGGCTAGAACTTCTGATTAAGACTTGAATTTTTTTTCCTTATTTTCATGCCTTTACCGCTTTACCACTAGGAGCCTTTTGAGGTGGCGTAGTTGCATGGTTTACCACCTTACCGTGAGGCTCTTCGTTTAGTCCGACGGTTAGGTGGTGTTATGCCTTGCATAACCACCCCATCTTTTTCCTTGGTCAAAATGGGTCCCCCTTTTTGTTTTTGTCCTTGGTTGTTTTTCAAACAAAGTTTGGAGTCTTTCTTTTCCAATACTTTGTTTTTTTTTTTGTTTGTTCTGTCAGAACAAGAACCGGAATTGAATCAGGTTTTGAATCTTGTTTTAAAGATTGATTCTGATCCCTATCCCGACGGTCTTTTGTTTACTTGTTAGTTTTATCTTTACCAGAGCCGGAGCTGGAGTGGAAGTTAAGTATGAATTTATTTGAAGTTTCAAAATCAAATCTTGTTCCGTCTCCACCTCCTCTTTTTAGAATTTTTGTTTAGACTTAGTTTTTTTTGTGTGTTTGGGTTTTTTCTTGTTTCGGTTTTTATGTTTTTATTTTGTTATTTGTTTTTGTTTCTTCTTTCTTGGTGGACCCAAACCCATAACAGGAACCAAGTTGGGAAATTATCCAAGTTTCCAAATCTATATTCATTCTAATTCTACTCCCGCCATGCTCATTGACTTTACTGAAGTCGCACAACAGTAATGTGCCAGTTCCTTTTGTAGTTCTGACTCCGCTCTTCCACATTTATGGCATTAATTACAAGAGCTCTGCACGTATGAAACTATGAGTTTTTACCTTAAATAGGGATTAACTGGTAGTTATCATTATTGTTAAAAGATCAAGGTGTGAATTGGAGTTGCAGTGGAGAATTTGCGTGTGTGAGTCGATCGAAAGGGAGACAATTATGTGTGGATCGCTTCAGGGAACTAACTTATTTATTTGCATTTGAGGCAGGGTTTTTTGTTCTTATTTTTTGTTTCGCATTTTCCATTTTTTGTCGGTAGGTGGTTTCTTGTGAATTTGTGATTCTCTGTGAGTTCATGTGATTCGTTTCCTTTCTCTTTTTGTTTGGTTTTCTTGTTCTCATTTTTATTTTCTAGTTTTGTTAGTTGTTTGTTTGTTTTTGACACGATCATTTTCACATTTTAATCGTGACGGCATTGTGGTGCCCTAGTGTTTAAATGCATAGATTAGTTACTATTTTACATTGGTAGGGTTTGGTAAATGATGGTTTTTATGAAGGAATCTTGTTTCTCTTTAGATCTGGTTAATTTAAATGGGGTTAAATTCGTAACCTAGTTATTTGAAATCGAGGGTTTTTAGTTTAGGGTTTTGACGCGTTCTTATCTTAAAATGATGCCCTAAATTATTTTGGTTTCCTCTCGGTCATATGGGGATGGTCTTGTATAGGTTATTTTTAAGCCCTTTCGATTTTAATATGACCCAGTCCTTAGATGATGATGTCATGTATTAGTCGGTTAAAATCTCTTATGACGTCATGGTTATTTTAGGCAGAAGTGGGATCAAAATCGATTTAGACTTTGAACCATGTTTTGTAATAAGTATCAATTCCATTTCCATCCTATTTCTGACTCCGTTTATAATAAGAAGAAGACCTTCAAAATAAAGGTAACCTAGTTGGAAGCAGAACCAGAACTATATGTGAAATTAGAAAATCTTCATGAAACCGAATCAGTTTCTATTCCGATTTCGAATTTGTTTACCATTCCAATTTCGGCTCTGGTCCTGCTTGTTATTACTATAATGTCAATAATGGTTTTGGCTTCAATCCCAACAGCGTTTTTAAAAAGAAACTATTTAGACTGTTTTCTACCTGGTTCCACCTCCGGTGTATATATGAAGGGTAAGATTTTAGAGCATATGTTGTTATGTTTAGTCAAGGATCTAATTTAAGGTTATATTGCAGGAAGCTAAAGAATGTCAGGAGTATCAGGAGAAAATTCCCAAAGGAATCATCCTGCAAATACTTCAAAGGCATCAACTAAGCCTAAGAAGATTAAGCTAGAGCAATTGCCTTATACCTTGAGGTACAACCATAGGGGTCCTATCGTCACTGTCAACAAAGTGGAATCTGATTGGTCTGATATAACCGACACCAATCTAGGGGTAAAAGAACAAACTCATGTCACACTTTATAAAGGAAACAACTAATGTTGATCCAACTTTTCATCTTGAATCACTAAAAAGTAGCATATATGTTTTGAAATTTTAAATGATGTAAACTAGTAAAATATGTATTTTTTAGTATATTTTATGTTTGTATTTTTTATAAGAAATTAAAAAATTATTTTAAACTAGTTTTTCATAAATTAACACTATAATTTAGTTGCTTATAAAATGCTGAAAAATGAAGTTGCACGGGACGTCAAACTTTTTATAGTCAATTTTAATTTTTTTCTTTCAAATTTTTTGTGTGGATTTATAACTTGAAACTTTAGTGCATGGATATTTTTTTTCCAATTTTGATAAATATATATTTTTACATATGTATTAAAATGTGTGTGAATAAAAAACAACTATTTCCATTAGACGTCAACATTCATATTAAATATTTATCTAAAATAGAAAAAAATTTATACCATCTTGAAGTAGATTCTTTTATCTAGTGCATCATTTTTATTTTATTTATTTTTAATAAGTTTTAGTATTTGTCCTTGGCATGGTAATCAACCTAATATTTTTTTGCTGATAACCTACTTTTAGTATAAATAAAAATAATAATTAAACTATTAAAATAAATATATTTTTGAAAACTACACTTATGGATCTACAAAAGGGTATTTTTACTTCTTTTTTTTAATGTTATTTACATGAGGAGGAGTTATTAAAACTTTAAGTTTTTCAAATAATTTTTTTTTTTGGTAAATTGGACTCAAAGTGGTGCTCCATATATTTTTAGCCAACAATTTTAGTTGAATAAATTGTGGAAGTATCTAACTTAGCTAGAATGAATCTTACTAGGTCATATGTTTGACCAAAATTGATTTTTAATTAGAAATACTTAAATTTAGTTGTGCTGATATGTTGGCTGAAAGTGTGACACAATTTTGTGCTTTTACCCCTAGGCTCATTCAATTTTGAGGAGTTATATTCATAAACATTCACTAAGGATGTAACAAGGAGAACTAGAAGAATAGTTGAGTCTAGCTTGGCTCACATCATTGTATTTCCTCTATCCATCCAATGCCCAGAATTGATTATGACAGCAACAGGAGCTTACAATCTGGCCACTAGGCAATGTATGGATTCATAGGATAATGTGATTATAGATCTAACTCCTCAAATATTTCAGCACATGTTCAGTGTCCCTGATCCAAAGAATCTGGTATAGTTGAATGAGGCAGATGCTTTAGGGATATATAGCAAACAAAAAAAGGCCAACAAGGCTCACTTAAACAAGAAGTGGTTGAGAACAGAGAAGAAGTCTCTGACCAAGCTCCATGATCAAACAAAGAGGACAAAAGTTTACAAGGAAGTATCATACCAAATAATGATGTTGTCTAGAGCCTTTAGGAAGAGAAATGCATTTCATTTTAAGGAATGGATGTTTCCTTTCATTCAAACAATTTTTAATGGAAAGCAACAGTTTGACTGGCCTATAATTATCTCAGATACAATTCATGACCAGTTAACTAGAATAATGGAAACCAAGAGCTTTTTCATGACTTCTTATGTTATCTATGCAACAGCTAGAGGAGGTATCTTTCTAGGTTTGAACAAAGAAGGAATATTGGGAGAAGCTGATGGACAAAAGAGAGTGTGGGATCATTATGATCAGCTATCCCTACAAGTTTTTGAAACACAATTTAGAAGAGTTAATGATGCATTCTTATATGTAATCATTAACTAGCTTAATAGAGATGCAGGATACAGATTGAGCTAGGAAGCCATGGCCTTTAGCACAGAATGGGGATGTTGGTATTTCCGATACCCTAGGTTCACTTATTTCAGGTTGGCAGGATTTGAGGTTCATCCCCACTTACTTCCAAGGTGTTGCAGCAACAAGATGGTTCTGATGGAGTTTGTCTATCAAGCTTTGGGGGTCAATGCTCGATTTGGGTTAAAACACAAGATAGGTTATCACAAGTTCCCCATGCAATTGGGTGAATACATCTGTCCACACCTTGTGGGAGATAAGGTGGTTTGCAGTGAATTGATACATTTAAAGGTGGGTTTGTATACTGCTCAAAAGCACTTTGATCCAAAGAAGAAAATGAATGCTTTGCTGCCTTCTCTCTTTGAAAAACATTTCAATCTGTTAGAGGACTTCTAGAGTGATCTTCAGGATGAGTATGACCTCAAGAAGAGGAATTATGAGAGGTTTCATGTTTCACTCATGGTAGAATTTGGGATCAAAGATGACATTCCTGATACATTAGTAGATGATGGAGTTGTGTTGGATCCATCATATGAAGCATTGAATATTGGTACTAAAAGTTTGGATTTGGTAGATTGGGATGGTGAGGAGACCATCGATATCAAGAAAATAGGGATATCAGTCTTGGATAGGAGTATCCATTGGGCTATTCTAAGAACCAGAACTCCTAGGGGACCAACTCCTAAGAAAGGGAAGGGATATAAGAGAATCAAGAGGAAATTTCCTTCCAAGGAGCCTTTGGAGTTCTTCCCTCCTAATATTGAAGAGATCGAGCTTGAATCCCCTACTCAATATTTACCTAGAGTACAAGAGGAGGATTCCCAAACAGGATCTATGGTTTTAACACCAGCAATAGGTGAATCATCTACTCAAGTCCCTCTTATGGAGCAACCAGGTGGAGGGATGTATTAAGGAACTCTTCATGGTATACTTGAATCATTAAAGGGAAAAGGAGTAGAGATGGAGATCCATGATGTTGAAACAAACTCTAATGAGACCTTATCAAAGAAAGATTCACAAGAAAAGATGCCTCTAGACAAGGAAATTGAACATATTTTAACAAAGGAAGATCAATGGGCACTATTTGAGGAAGAAAAGGAAGCTTCAGATGCTCAAGCACATGCAGAAGCACTAGAAAAAAAAAGGCAATGGATGCTAAGGCACAAGATGATGCCTTACTTCAACAATAATAAATGGAAGCCAAAAAAAGAGGTGATGAAGTGCAAAAACACCAAAGGCAAAAGGAGTAGGAGCTCGAGACCAAGGAGGGTAATGATAAGCTAGAATTGGTACAAAAAATTCATGATCTAGAGGAGGAAAAGGAAAATCAAAGAAGGGAAAGAGAAGCCCTTGTGGCCAAATTGAAGCTTGTTGAAGAGGCCTATAAAAAGAAAGAGGAAGCAGAGCGTATAAAAAAAGAGAAAGATGTCGAGGAGTTGACCAAGTAGATGCAAAAGGAAAAGGAAGACACAGATAGACTTAAGGCATTGGAAGAAGAGAGAAACTAGGTACTTGAGGAGAAAAGATTAGAAGAAGAAAATTTGAAGAAGGAAGAAGAAGATAGGAGGATATAGAAACAAAAGGACAGGGAGGAAGCTGAAAAGCTTGCATAGACAAATGTAGAGCAAGAAAAACAAGAGGTACAAGAGGTTGATTCTCAACCTAAGGTTAATGTGCAACAACACTCTACTACTATTGCTTCTTCTTCAACTATAATGACCACTACTCCAAGTGCTCCAACTTGGTTGAATCTAGATCTTTAAAAGAGACCAGTGTTGCCCTCACAATGTCTCAATTGGGATGATATGATGAAGGAGATTGAAAAAGAAAGGCCCAAGAAGAAGGCCAAAATCCTGCATTCCACTAGACTCACCGAAGGAGGAGAAATTGTTGCTGAATGTGCAATAGCGATGGTGGACAAGGATGTGGGGGACATCCAGCTAACTGATTACTAGTTGGGCATGGTTAACTTGGGGAGACCCACAAGAGATCAACAAATGAACTTGATAGATGTGGTCGCATCATCCAATAAATCAAGAATGATGAAGGATAAGCAGAGAAAGGATGAGCTTAAGGCTCAATTGGATCAATTGCATACTTTCTTGAAGAGTGTTTCTGCTCTGAGGTCACAACAAATTTCCACCATTGAGACACCAATTTTTCTTAGCAAGAAAGAGGTGGATGATTTGGTGCAGGTAAGGAGTAAGGCGGAGTTGTTGGATAGATGGACTGATAGACTAAATTTGGAAATAGGTGAGGTGTTGGGCAACAGTTTTGAGGTTCACAAGATGAGAGAGGAGTTAATAGAAGAGATGAATTAGTATGCCAAATTATTGGGAGAATAGGAGGAGGAGTACAAAGGATATAGCCAGAAGGTTAAAGAGGTTAATAAATTGCCGAAGTCCACTCTTCTAGAACAGTCAATACTTGAAGAGGAAAACAAAGATTTCTTGGAAAAGACCTCTAGCATAGTTCGGTTTAGATCTAACTTTTTGTACAAGCATAAAAATGAAGCTCGGGATTCTAGCAAGGATCTAAATGAACAACTTGAGGAGTTAGAAGTGGTTATTGCTATTATAGTAAATGTTGATATACCGGTAAAGGAGGGCCTACCTTTGAGCTAATTAAAAGAGAAATGGGATGATAGTCTTAAAGAGGTCATGCAAAAGGGAGATGATGGAGAGGATTTACTATTAGATTGGTTGATGGATATTAAAGAAGAGGTAAGGGCAGCTAAAAGGGAGTTGAAAAAGCTAAAATACATGAGAGGATTTGCTGGTACGGAATTAGAGAGGATCAAGTTTGAAGATAGTTGGGTTGATGGGCCAGAATTGGATATGCTTCAACAAGTCTTCTCCAGTTATGATGAGTACACTTCAGAGCAAACTTCGCATGTGTAATTGATAGTCTCATACATGCATGGTTTTATTTTTCTCCTTCATATGCATGACTGGTAGTTTTGTAGGCGCATGGCTTTCTTTTCTCCTCTATCTTCTTCTCTCCAGTTTAACTAGATGATCAATGTGGGAACTAGAGATCAATTGATTTGAGTTTCCAAGAAGACTTAAATTCCTAAAAAGGTGGATCTCGACTTAAGATAGAAAGGAATTCAGATTTTTGTTTATCTATAAATACCTTTGGGGTATCATATTGTAAAGGTCGGCAGATGAGAGTAAGATAAGCCACCTAATAGTAGAAGATATAATTTTTCATAGATTTTACAGAGATAATTTGTTATTTTATTTATAGTTGAATATAAATACAGGTTTATTTTTACGCAATATGGTGTTGGAATTGAGTTTATTGGATAAGGTTGATGAATTATAGTCTCTCTATATGCCAGTGATTGTTTGTACTGAAGCATAAGTGTTTCTTTTGTGATGAAAATCCTTAGAAGAAACCAGATTTAAGGATTATTTCATTAGATTATCTATGAATTGAATTTGTTGAAATTTTGTTGATCTATGATCTTGGCAATGAATGAAAGTGAGTTCTTTTGGAATCTTTGAAATATTTATGATGTGTGATTGTGATGCTAAATTAAGCACCTTAGATGTATGCAATAGTATGGATTGTTCTATAAATTGCATCATGCTATGGGTTTCTTGATCTGTTGGAAGAACTTTCATTGTTGAAGATATATGTCTGGATATTAGATAAATTTTATTCATGTTTCACTAATGTACACCATGATCCATCTTTTTCTTTTATTTAAAATCCCCTTTTCATTAAGAACAGTTTGATGAATCATTCATTGCTTGTATTCCTTATTACCAACAAATTCCCCTTGAATATTACAGTTGCATCGACCACTTGAGTGACACTAGACAGTTGAGAACCAACTACCAGGACTTTGGGAGTTAGGCTACTATACGTTGTCTTTCTTTTTCAAGAGAAATAGAATAGAAATATTCTATTTAAACGTTGTTTGTGTCATTTTCACCATCAACAAATTTGGCGCTAGAAGGAGGGCCAAAGGAACAAGTTGACTCCTATTGGGTCATTTTCACTAGAGAGATACGGGAGGATTCTCAGATCCTCTACTAATCCTGAACCATTAGAAGAACTCCAAACCCCGGTTAGACCTAGACCCCATGCTCATAGAATTTTGATACCTACATTTCCACCACCGCTTACTCCACCTATATTTCAACCAAATCCACCTACACCACCACCAGTTTAGCCTACATCACCACCACTGGCTCGACCAATATTGCCTCCACCTATTAGGCCAGTGTCACCACCAATTCAGCCTATATCACCACCTACTCAACCAATCCTACCCATGGCTTATTTTGTGAATAACCCCTCTCCATTAGGGATTATTCCAAGAGGAATCCATGATTTACTGAAGAACCCATAAATTTTTTGTCCCAAGTACATGCATGGCAAATCAAGAAGTGTTGAGGAGCATATACAAGCATTCAAAGATTCTTGTACACGTTCTCAAGTTGCTCATTAGGACGTGGTATGTAGATTTTTTCCTATTGTTTAGGGGACATGGCATATAATTGGTACTTAAATTTACCCCGAGGATCTATTCTGGGTTGGAAAGATTTATAAAATGTATTCATTAATCAATTTCAGGTTTATGTAGACCCTGCTATCTTGTATCACCAGTTTGCCACCATAAGGAAGGAACATCATGAGCCATTGCCTCTATTCAACACTAGATTCCAAAGGATGTTTTATAGGCTGCAAGATCCTTACTTAGTAGCCGAGAATATTTCCATTCAGGCATATTTAAGAGATGTTGATCCCTTGATTGGCCTATTCTTGTAGAGAACTTATCAGGCCAATGAGATTGACTCCTTGTCTAAGGTTTATCATCTAGCTATCAAATTGCAACAATAGATAAGTCTGCAATCAGGAGGTTTAGGAGCAGCTCTCCCTCCCATGAATTATCAGATGCCTAACCCACTTGATGGGGCTTTCAATTTTTTAAGTGATGCGAGCTAGGGTTTTGGGATTTCAAAGTTACCCATGGTGATTTTAATTATCGAATTTTGAAAACCCTCTTGTTATGTTTCAACAGTGACTTACTATCGAGGGTAATCGATCATTTTAATAAGGTTTTATCCCTTTCGGGTCATGTCTTTATCGGCCCCTTTCACCTGGCTTGCCGGTCTTTCTACTAGGATGGCTTAAGTTTTTATACCGCCGGGGGTTTCACTGGCCGGTCCCACCTGAGTGTTGCATCTGGTGTCTGGCTAACCATCCAATCACAGGTTTTGATCTGGGCTGTTTCTCACTGACCTCATAGGTTTTCCTGCTGGCATCACCAAAGTGGTGCGAGGTTTGTGAGATGTCGCCATCTGGCATGAATGGATGTGTGGGGTTTTTCCCAAGGTGTTGGAAGTGATGTCTGGCCGTCTCTTCACTAGCAACGGTCTTTAATAACGAGGTTAGTTATGACCCCTCGCACACTTCGCATGATCATAGTAAATATTCCTAAAGGTACTGCGAGGTCTGCAAGGGAGTGACATGTGGTCTTTCTTCTTGGGCCAATGGAGCTGTGTGGGCCCCATTGTTTGGTTCACGCCTCCTATTTTTGTGGGTTTTGATTGGACGTGTTTTCCCAGGTGCTGAAGTTGATTGTCAATACTCATTGACTTGATCTCAACCCTCTGATTTGCCAGATGTATTCCACATCAATGGTTCAAATTCAAAGGAGGGGTGTGCGATTCATCTGTGTGGCATACACTGCCTTGCTGTTGCTAGTTTCATTAATGGAACAGGTTTTTGCAAAGGATCTCCTCTTGATTTTCTCCGGCTTACGAAAAGTGCCATCCTGCTGAAAACACTCATGGTTGTATTAGCCACTAATTGTTCAAGTGCTTGAATTGATTTCAAGCAATTATATCCTGCACACTAAGCCATTCTATAAATGCTAACCAAGTTACTTGCAATTAGCATTGCATTTTTTTTTTTATGTAGGAAGGTTTCTTCTCCAATGTATTGTAAGGATTTGTTTTTCTCTATGGAAAAATCGACTGAACACAGGAGTGTGAGGCTGGGATCCCAAAGGTTGCCACTCATGATGGAGCCGATTACTTCCATGGCACCCAGGGTTACTACTAGGAGTATTGGAAAGAAGCTAGTACGTTGCTCGTCCCCTGTGGTCATATCTGATTCTGATGATAATAAATTTGACACCGGTTCGGACTACTGGTATTACTTGGCCACCTTGACAGAGCTAATGGGAGTGAATGAGGAGGTCTTGGTAGTTGAACCTGTAACTACATTGGTACTAGGTCCGGTTGTTAGGGGTTGTGCTGACAAGGCTGGTAGGGGGAAGGTGGTTCCGTCGCTGTCTCAGGCACAGACTCGAAGTGGTCGCCTGTACTGGGGCCGTGTGTTTTCTTGATGGTTACTGGTGGTGGGTTTGTTGGAAGTTTCTTTTCCTATTGTTTCATTATGTGGACGTGGACATGCGCGTGCTTTGCACAAAATTTTGTTCTTTGACTGGTTAATATGTAACCATTTTTTATTCCTCCGATCATACATGATGTTATCGAATGATGAGGAATGTGAATTTGAATTTCACTTTGGGTTGAAATTCAATTTTGATACTGATAATGTAGCCTAATGCTTATTGCTCTCCTATTACATAAAGGAAATTTCATGGGTCATTGCAGAGTCAAAATTTTGGGTCAGAAACCTTGGAGTCTGTAGAGTTAGCTTTAATGCTGGAATTTTGTGAACATTATTCAGGAAATCATCCTGGGTGGGGATTTTTATAAAGTTAGTATGCTATGCCTTTTTAATTACTGATATCGAAACAAATCTACAAAATTAAGATGGTTTTCTTTCCTGTGTGTGTGCCATGGATAATGAATGGATTTATCAAGGGTTTCCCTCTTCAGTTTCAATGATTAATTGAAAGTGTAATTTGTTTTCTTGCTTTAACTTAATGAGTTAATCAAATGCTTGAAAAGCTAAATTACATGTTCATGGTTGTATATACTCAGGATTCGCTAAGATGTATTGTGTTAATATATTGAAACATCCCATAGTAGTAATGCTATATGAAGATAAGTTCACAATATCAGAATTATACTCTGTATGACTTTGTCACCCAATGGATGAGGCACTGTATAATGTTTGCAACCTTTATCTTTGGTCTGAGACTGTAGTTGTAAGCATGGTGATCCAAATGCTGAACATAACCACATATTAAACCTTGTCATCCTACGGGAAGTAATTCTTGCATTAAGTTGGTCAATTCTATTGCTCTTTGGTGCCTGTGATTATTCTTTGGTCTGCCAATATCAAGAATAATGACTAGTCCCTTGAGTGTGTAGGGATTGTAATCTGTATACAGAAAGTGTTCTTACCAGTTATAAGACATTTTTATTAAAACACTTAGGTTTACCCACTTTGGTCCTACAGAGCCAAAAGTGTAGGAGAGGTCAGTCCATAAATGACTCTCGTTAGTTGGCCACTAGCCTTTGCAGTCATCCATAATAGAGGTTGGATACCTCTTAGAGAATTGCAACCTCTACGTGGGAAAAAACACCAACAGAATGGCGACTATGTTGGGGATGAACTCAGAAGTTTTGGTTGCAGACGGTGCTGTTATAGAGTCATTAAAATGTTGAGTTATTTATGTAACTAGAGGTTGCACATTATTGAACTATTTTCCCATCCGAGTCACCAATAGAATGGTGAATCTACTAGGGATGAACTCAAAAGTTTTGGTTGCAGACAGTGTTGTTATAGAGTCATTAAAGTGTTGAATTATTTCTGTAACCAAAGGTCAAATTTTTTTGAATTATTTCTCCTATTGGGAAAAATTTCCAAATCACCGGTTTCAAATGGTTATAGAGTCATATTAAATGATATGTTGTTCTGAATTCACATAGTGAATTCTTTTAACCCTATGGGAGTGAGGTAATTCATAATAATCTTGACAATCTTGTGTTCTATGGTTTCCTGCAAGAAAAGGATTCAGGAGTTCTAGAGTTATTCATTGAAGGATGATTTTATTGGGGAGAACTTCTGAGAGATTAAAGAGAGAGAGAGAGAGAGAGAGAGAGAGAGAGAAGGAAGATAGAGGAACCATAGGGGTTGGAGGTGCTTATCCAGAACTTGTTGTTCGAAGTGAGGATAAGTGTTAGAATTTGATGATGATGGTTTATTTTTGTGAAAGATATTACTGGTGGTAAGGTGTGACTCTGTAATGGGTAGTGAAACCCAGAATCTAGCAGAACTTAAAGAAAAGAATGTCAAATTTATTTTAAGTACTGTCCTCTGTTGATGAGGTGGTGACTTTGTCTGAAGAACCAGTGAATAAATGAAGGAATAGTCCCAAATTTGTGCTATTTTCAGTCTGGAAAAGAGATTGATACATGCTGCAAACAACTACCAGGTATTTCATCAAAACTAAACAGTTCACTATTTCTAATAATAATGGGTGTTTGTGATTAAGGATAAAAATGGTTCCAAATTAGTTGTCAAGCATCAAAAAGGGAACAATGATTGGTTTTACCATACTTCTAGTAGTACAACACGTAAAAGGATTTATGAAACATGTTTGTATTGCATAAAATCTTGGAAAATAAGGAATGGTATTGTCAATCATTAATAAACTCCTGGTTGAAATAATAAGTGATGTGCCTGATAATTATATGTTGTTGAGTAGTCTCCTATGTGTAAGCTCAGACATGAATATGCAAAAAGAGTACATTGTATCAAGCCCTTTGGGGTGTTTTGTAACTCAAAGATATATGCCTTTTATATTTAGTGGTATCAGTGATTACCCTAATTCAATTCCTAAGAAAATTAGGAAGTATTTGCCTAAATATACTGGGCAAGTTGCAGAATCGGCTTCTAAGCATTTACAACATTTTGTAGATGTAATGGGTGATTATGAAATCAGTCATGAGGATGTTGTCATGAAGCTATTTGTGCAATCCTTAAAAGGTGATGCTAGGGATTGGTTTTCTTATCTACCTGCCTTTTCTGTTAATTCATGGAATCAGTTGGTGATGGCTTTTATGGAACAATTTGGTGAAAGAGTCAATCCCAACACATTGAGAAAAGGATTTATGGGAATTCACATACAAGAGGAGGAATTAGTCTTTTAATCTCAGGTTTTCAAGAGCTTTGAGGGAAATCCCTAAAGAAATAAGACCAAATGAGGCTGAAAGCCTGGTTGTGTATCTTGGTGCTTTTGACAAGAGGATAGGTTTTTTATTAAGGGATAAAGAGCCTACTAATCTACACCAAGCATACCAACTAGCTAAGGAAAGAAAACAATATGAAATATTCAATGATGAAGGGGTATCTGGCTGCAAGTATTAATTACCTGGGCTTAACCAGTACTAATAGAATGTCAGAGCTGGCTATTCAAAAAATTGATGATGATAAAATTCTTGCTAGGACTGTTATAACTCCACCAATGCAGTTTGATGATAATGAGACCCAAGTTGAAACCCAGTCCAATTTGAGTGATGATGATCAAGTCTCTTTTGTATCAGAACTGTATGATATGAAAAGGCAAGAGAAGGAATTACCATATGAGTTTTTCTTGAGATTTCTGGGAGTCCTAGTACAAATTCCTATAGATCAAAGACCTAATGATTATGAATGCATTGATTTATATTGTGAACCATATGAACCAAGACTGATTTCTTTACTAGAAGAATTGAAACCTCCTAATTTGGCTCAAGTGATTCAATGGATAGAAATTGAAGAATCAACCAGGAATGCATCTACACAAAATAAAGATAATGTTCATTCATTACAATTTTTTTGCATGAATATTGAAGAAATTGAGTGGAAAAATGATGTAGGATTGTATGAGACACCTTTTGTGTTTCCTAATCCTGATTGTGATGCTCATGTCACTGAGATCCTATTGCAAGCTAGTGATTATGATTTTAAGGGTAATAATTGCAGTATTGAGAATGCAGTTGAGTTTTTATTTTTACTAGAGTCGTGTGGGAATGAGGAGCCCCATGTTTGTTTCCCAGTGAAGGAACAATTGTCAGATGATGTATATCTGGAATATGCCCCAAGTATATTAGTAGTGGAACAGGGAAGTTGTATAAATATTGAGCAATCTAAGGACAATGATGTGTGTGTTTAGAAGAGTACAATTGAAGGTAGCCATTATATTGACAAACACATCGGTACTAGGGTCTTTCCTGATTATCTATGTGAAGTGGAGATGGATGTGTTATTGCCTTCTGACATTGATGTGATCAGTAAAAGGTTTTCAGATCGTGCTGAAATATTCACTTATAAATCAACATATTCAGTAGGTAGTGCTGACTACAAGGAATTCAGTACGTATTGTTCTGTCTTTTCTGATCAAGGTGAAATTGAAGCTTTTAAATATATCTCTGAGAGTTTTCATATAGAAATAAATGAAGAGGTACAAGAAAGGATGTATATGGAGTGGCCAGAGATGAATGTGTTTATGCATTCCCTGAAGAATGATGTAGCCAATACTGCTAACTTCTGTAATGCCCTGGTATATTCCCAATTGATAGATTTCATGGGGTGGCAACCAAACTTGAGTAGAAAATTCCAGGAGGGAAATTCCTGGAGCTATGTATCATCTTTATTAGGTGATGCAACACCGTTCTATATGAAAACTTTCAATTCAATGTGCAAACTGATGATACCAGAATGGATGATGTTACGGACCAAGTAAGTTATGAAAGTTTCCATTTCCTGGTACAACTAAGCCAACATCCTATGAAATATGACCAGGAGCATGATAAGGTGAAGTATTATCATGGTCATATGTTACTCTTAAAATGTTGGGGCGGGTATTGATTAAATTAGTACAGGGGCAGAGTATAGGTAGTCACCATAGTATTCTCAAAGGTATGGGTCATCCCATGAGCTTCGAATCATCAAATAGTGAATGCTGCAAGCTGTTTTTGTGTCAGACAATGGAGAATTTTGTTTTTGATAGGGGTAGACCTTGATTTCTCTTGTTTGGTGGCCTGGGGCCACCAAGTTTGTACACACAAGTCTAGTTGACAGAACGAGGTAATATATCTGTTAAAGAGCTTGTGTAATTCAATAATCTGGTCTGCGAAATCGGAGATTTTGGATTCTTACTATGCCCATAGGGGGCATACATCCCCAGTCGGAGCCAGTAATGGGACTTTCAATTTTTTAAGTGATGCGAGCTGGGGTTTTGGGGTTTCAAAGTTACCCATGGTGATTTTAATTGTCAAATTTTGAAAACCCTCTTGTTATGTTTCAATAGTGACTTACTACTGAGGGTAACCGGTCATTTTAATAAGGTTTTATCCCTTTTGGGTCGTGTCTTTACCGGCCCCTTTCTCCTAACTTGTCGATCTTTTTGCTAGGACGGCTTAAGCTTTTATACCACTGGGGGTTTCACTGGCCGGTCCCACCTAAGTGTTGCATCTGGTGTTTGGCTAACCATCCGATCGCAGGTTTTGATCTGGGCCGTTTCTCATCGACCTCGTAGGTTTTCCTGTTGGTGTCACCAAAGTGGTGTGAGGTTTGCGAGATTTTACCATCTGGCATGAATGGATGTGTGGGGTTTTTCCCAAGGTGTTGGCGGTGATGTCTGGTCATCTCTTCATTGGCAATAGTCTTTAATAACAGGGTTAATTATGACCCCTCACATACCTCGCATGATCGGAGTAAATATTCCTAAAGGTACTGCGAGGTCTGCGAGGGGGTGAAATGTTGTCTTTCTTCTTGGGCCAATGGAGCTGTGTGGTCCCCATTGTCTGGTTCACACCTCTTATTTTTGTGGGTTTTGATTGGATGTGTTTTCCCAAGTGCTGAAGTGGATTGTCAATACTCATTGACCTGATCTCAACCCTCTGATTCACCAAATGTATTCCACATCAGTGGTTCAAACTCAAAGGAGGGGTGTGCGATTCATCTATGTGGCATAAACTGCCTTGTTGTTGCTAGTTTCATTAATGGCACGGTTTTTTGTAGAGGATCTCCTCCTGATTTTCTTTGGCGTGCAAAAAGTGCCATCCTACTGAAAACACTCATGGCTATATTAGCCACTAATTGTTCAAGTGATTGAATTGCTTTCAAGCAATTATATCCTACACACTAAGCCATTCTATAAATGCTGACCAAGTTACTTGCAATTAACATTGCATTTTTGCTTTTGTGCAGGAAGGTTTCTTCTCCGGTGTATTGTAAGGCTTTGTTTTTGTCTATGGACAAATTGACTGAATGCAGGAGTGTGAGGTTGGGAGCCCGAAGGTTTCCAGTCGTGATGGAGCTGATTACTTCCATGGCACCTAGGGTTACTACTAGGAGTACTGGAAAGAAGCTAGTATGTTGCTCATCCCCTGTGGTCATATATGATTCTGATGATAATAAATCTGACACCGATTCGGACTACCGGTGTTACTTGGAAACCTTGACAAAGCTAATGGGAGTGAATGAGGAGGTCTTGGCAGTTGAACCTGTAATTGCATTGGCATTGGGTTTGGTTGTTAGGGGTTGTGCTAACAAGGCTGGTAGGGGGAAGGTGGTTTTGTCGCTTTCTCAAGCACAAAATTGAAGTGGTCGCCTGTACTGGGGCCATGTGTTTTCTTGATGGTTACCGGTGGTGGGTTTGTTGGACGTTTCTTTTCCTGTTGTTTCATCATGTGGATGTGGACATGCACATGCTTTTTACGAAATTTTCTTCTCTGACTGGTTACTATGTAACCATTTTTTATTCCTCCGATCATACACGATGTTATCGAATGATGAGGAATATGAATTTGAATTTCACGTTGAGTTGAAATCAATTTTGATACTGATAATGTAGCCTAATGCTTGTTTCTCTCCTATTATATAAAGGAGATTTCATGACTCATTGTAGAGTCAAAATTTTGGGTATGAATCCTTGGAGTCTATATAGTTAGCTTTAATGTTGGAATTTTGTGAACATTATTCAAGAAATCATCCCGGGTGGGGATTTGTATAAAGTTAGTATACTATGCCTTTTTAATTACTGATATAAAAAAAAATCTACAAAATTAAGATGGTTTTCTCTCCTGTGTGTGTGCCATGGATTATGAATGGATTTATCAAGGGTTTCTCTCTTCAGTTTCAATGATTAATTGAAAGTGTAATTTTTTTTCTTGCTTTAACTTAATGAGTTAATCAAATGCTTGAAAAGCCAAATTACATGTTCATGGTTGTATATACTCAAGATTCGCTAAGAAGTACTGTGTTAATATACTAAAACATCTCATAGTAGTAATGCTATATGAAGATAAGTTCACAATATCAGAATTATACTTTGTATGACTCCGTCACACAACGGATGTCTTATACTGTTCCAGGGATGTCTTACTCCCAATACAGACCCATGTCTGAGTTACAAGCTCCACCTACCATGCCTTTTTTCGTCAATGGGCATGCAAGATTCTTCCCAACAACCTTAAAATCAACAACAACAAGCGGGAGGATCAACCCATGTTCATTCCCCATCCATAGTGCAGAATGTGCAAAATGACGAAACTATTCAACTGACTAGTGAGCTAGAAACTCTTAAAAAGAATCTATCTCAAATGTCTAATGACATGGCACAACTTAGAAAATACCCTCCCCACAACCAAAACCAGAATGATTAGAACCATGGAAATTACTCTAATCAGAATGGGAATCAAAACACCAACCAAAACTTTTAGAATCAGAATTCCTCTAACCAAAATTACCAAAATCAGAACAGAGGATATAACCAGAGGTCTAACAACAACAATAGGCAGTGGAATACTAGACCTAACAATGGGGGAGTTTCCCAAAATTATCAGTTAGGTGAGGAGAGATCACATAATGTTAATGTGGATGACCTTAATTTCATGACTAATTGGTGCAGGCTACACGATACTACAACACATTCTGATGTTAATTTCCCAGAAATGGAGAAAATGGTAAAGATTGCACAAGTTGATGCCCATCCTCCAACAAGAAATTCCAATCAGGATAATGGTCCAGTAAGTACTGCTATGACTTATGAGACTATTGAAGAGAAATACCAATTTCCCATATAGGGAGATAATGGGCCAGAGGAGGATGTGTATAATGCCCAAGCCTTTGAGTCCAAAGGTGGTCACTTTCTGAGAAATCAAAATAAGGGACCATTTACTACATCTACACCTCCAAACAACATGGTCCCATCTAACCAGAATGCAGATAATAACCCACCACCACCAAAGAGACCTTCTGACTCTCAGAATAGAGGTAATTTGCCTCCTTTTTCCAAATATCAAGTGAGAGGAATGATTCAAAATTTGATTTTATTGCAGAACTACAGAGATAGAAGACGCCATTATCATTCTTTAACATCATGAAGTGGTGCCCAGCTCAACGAGGAGTGGTATTGAAGGACCTGGAGGAGGAAAACCACTTAAAAGGAAAAGGTAAAGTGACTCGAGTGAAGGATACAAACACAACTATCTATAAAGGTAAGACGAGTACCCCACCTTTTCTTTCAAGTTTAAGGATTTTTGCAAAGAATTTGTATAACTGTTTATTGGACTCTGGAGCATCAGGAAATGTTATGCCCTTTTTATTATGTAAGAAGTTAAGATTAAGTCATATCCTGACCAATAAGAAAGTGATCCAATTAGACAAAACTGAGGTCAATGTTGTAGGAGAACTAAAGAACATGTATGTACAAGTTGGATCAGATCCAAGGATCCAAACCTACATAGATATCCAAGTGGTTGACATCCCAAATACCTATGGTATGCTCCTAAGTCAAGAGCTAATGAAAAGTATTGGGGGATATTTGTCCTTGGATTTCTCTCACATGTGGCTACCTTCGAAGTGGGTAGCAATGCAAATAAGGATTGAAAGTGAACCAAGACTCAAGCATATGATTACAAAGTATGATGCTTCAAACGAAGTAGCATATTTTGAGATTGAGATAGGAGTTTACAAACAAGAGGAAATCCTTACTTTCTTTGTACTCCATCTTGGGGATACATTGCCCCTAGAACATGGTAACCCAATGATCTGCATCAACCAGCAAGTTCTAATAAGGAAATTACAACAAGATAAGCTGGTTTTTTGGAGAAGAAACTGATTTGAGTAGTTTGTTACTTCCTAATTGGTGTAGGATTCATTATCACAATAATTTGGAGTTAACATGGCAATCATGCCTAGATATCTTAAGTCATGTAGACCAACCTCAACAAATATTTCAAGAGAAACCCCAGACCCCTGTCAATGAGTTTTATTGTCAAGTTAAGGATGCTACCATTCTTACTAGGATTAGTTATTTTCACGAGGAGGATTCTTCGCTAGTAGAACAGACTCAGGTTCTAGGCTCCAAAATTCAAGAAGAAATTGAGGTGTCTTAGTTTCTTTTCAATACACCTACCCCAGATAATTTTCCAATGCCCAAGGCATTGATGAAATATGAGTTGGATTGTAATTCAACCCAAGAAGTTGTTCAGAAAGTGATTTTTAATCAAGCTAAAAACATAGAATTTTTTTCAAGTCAGCCTTGCCCTGAGTCAATTTTTGATGACCAGAAAAAGTCCGAGCCGCCACACATCCCAAGTAAGTAATCCCCTATTGTCACTAAAAAGAAAGAACTCCCAACCAAAGACTAATTCTGGAGTCTTAAATTTGATGGTTGCAAATCTAAAGTAGGAAGTGGAGTAGGGATTGAATTAACTAATCTGAAAGGGAAAACTTACTTTGCATCTTACAAATTGTAGTTTGGCTGCACAAAATACATGGCTAAGTATGAAGCACTTGCTTGAGGACTTATGTTCGCTCACAAAAAGAAGGTTACTTCTCTTACAGTTATGGTGGATTCTGAAGTAATCGTGAAACATGTACGTAGCCAATATACATGTCATAACAAAAGATTGACTGCATACAGAAACAAAGTTTGGAACTTAATCGAAGACTTTGATGCTTTTGGGATTACTTTGATCCCTAAAGAAGCTAATCAAATTACAGATGCACTCGTCACTGCTGCTAGTACATTGGAACCCATGCAAGACTCTAATCTAAAGATATTTTCAGTTAAATTAAGTTTAGTCCCAGCTGTCCCTGATAATGTCTGAAATTTTCAGGTATTTGATGATGATCTGCATATATTGGCCTTTTTGGCAAGTTGTGATGTTTTTGAAGGGAAGATAATAGATGAATCTGAAAGAGATCAGGGAGATTGGGATCTTGAGAAAGAAAGTGAAGAAGGGATATTGGATTTAAAAGGTAATAGCATTCTGAAAGGGATGGTAGCTTTGGAGAGAATATTTGACTCTGACCCATGGGCTCATCAAAGGGTGCTTATAGAGAGTGAGGGAGGGAAATGTGAATCTGTCAATTTGACTCACTCAGGCCCTAAAAGGAATGTCCTTATAGGAAAGACTTGTCCTCAAGAAATTAAGGATAAGATAGTTAAAGTTTTGGAGCAAAACATTACAGCCATTGCTTGGAGTTATGATGATCTAAAAACCTTTGACACTTCGGTGATCACACATACCATACCTCTCAAGCTAGAAGCCAAGACTTTCCATCAGAAACAATGCCCCGTCAATGTTTTAATTGAGCCCCTGATCCAGAAAGAGGTGCAAAAGCTCTTATCTGCAAGAATAATCTTTCCAATTAGACATTCTACCTGGGTGGAAAATTTAGTTCTTGTATGCAAAAATAATGGTGAGATTAGATTATGTGTTGATTTCAAGAATCTAAATAAAGCCTCTGAGAAAGATAATTATCCATTTCCCTTGCTGAATGAAGTGCTACAAAAGTTTAATGGGTCTCAGATGATTTCGTTTTTGGATGGCTATTCTGGGTACAATCAAGTTCTTGTTAGTCATGAGGATAGAATGAAGAAAAATTTCACCACCAAATGGGGCACATTTGCCTATTGGAGGATGTCATTCGGTCTTATTAATGCTGGAGCAACCTTTCAAAGGGAAATGGATGTAGCCTTCAAAGATTTGATAGGGAAGTGTATAATTATTTATGTGGATGATTTAACCATCTTCTCCAAGAATAGAGAAGATCATGCTGCTGATCTAGAAAAAGTTCTCAAGAAATGTATAAGCTATAGTGTCTCTCTCAATCCAAAGAAGTGTGTGTTTGGGGTATCTGTAGGGAAAATCCTAGGTCACATTATATCAAAAGAAGGGATATCCATAGACCCTGATCGAGTGGAGGCCATCTTGAAATTGAAAAGGCCAAGCAACAAGAAAGAAATGAGATCCTTCTTCGGGAGGATCAATTTTGTTAGAAAAATTATAATAGGGTTTGGGAGATTGTCAAACCTCTAAATGAAATGATGAAGAAAGAGGCAAAGATCAAGTAGAGTAATGAGGCTAAATCTACTTTGTCACAGATCAAATAGTCAATATCTGAGGCACCTTTTTTGACAGGCCCAGATTATTTAAAACCTTTTTATATCTATTATTTCGCATCTGACCATTCATGTGCAGTTGTGTTAACACAACAAAGAGGAGAGGGAGAAGAAATACCTATTTCCTTCATGAGCTCTCCATTTGAAAATGTAGAAATGAGATACCCACCACTGGAGAAACAAGCCTTTGTGTTGCTACAAGTGGTAAAGAAGTTCAGACAATACATTCTTTGAAGTCAAGTAATGGCTATAGTCCCAGATCCAGTTGTAAAGTCTCTTCTTACGCAAAGTGAATTAGGAGAGTGAAGAGGAAAGTGGATGAAAATTCTACAAGAACTTGACTTAGAGATTCATTTGATGAAACTTGTTTGAGGGCAAGGTTTATCAAAAGAAATGGCAGATGTGGACAAAAACATCACTTGTGAGAAGTATATCGTCCAATCATTTACTAAGGATCCCTGGTACAAAGACTTGATCTTATTTCTCCTTAATAAAAAATGCCCAGAAAGAATGAATGCTACTTAGAGGAGAGATTTGAGGATGAAGACTGCTCACTACATGCTTAAAGGGGGATCCATCTATAGAAATAATTTTCAAGGGATTTACTTGCGCTGTTTAGATCAAAAAAAGGCCAAGCATGCTATTTCTGAGTTTCATGGAAGGCATTGGATAGGACATGGATCTGTGGATGCTTTGGCCCATCAGATTCTTAGATCAGGTTATTATTAGCCTTATGTATTTTGGGATGCACACCAACATGTCAGAACCTGTCATGTACACCAAACTTCTGCACCCAAGGAAAGAAATCCTGCAATGCCTTTGCAACCAGTGTATGAGGTAAGACCATTTGCTCAATGGGCCCTAGATTTTGTAACTATTATTAATCCCAATTCTTCTGTAGGACATAAACTCATTTTGATTGCAACTGACTATTGTACATGCTAGATTGAGGCCCAACCTTGCAAAAATAGCACCATAAAGGTGGTCATCAAATTTTTGACTGAGAACATCACAACTAGGTTTGGAGTTCCATTTGCTCTGGTATGTGATAATGGCCATACTTTTTCTTCTGCTGAATTCATTCAATAGGGCATATGAATAGAAAATTATTTTGAAGTATTCATCTAATTACTACCCTGAAGGAAATGGAGTGGCTAAGTCCACTAATAAAAACTTGTTGGAAGTGATAAGAAAATTGCTAGAAAACAATCCTAGAGACTGGCACACCCAGTTGAGATTTTCCCTATGGGCAGATCAAACCCGAATCAAATCAACTCTAGGAAATTTTCCTTTTAAGTTAGTCTATGGCCAAGACCCAGTCTTCCCGATCTATTTACAAATACTTGTTCTTAAGTTCATGCAGGAGTTTTATACCAAGGATGATAGGATCGAGGTTAGATTACTTAATTTGATTAACATGGAAGAGAAAAGAGATGCTGCTTTGCAACAATTCTCTAAGCATCAGGCTATTGTCAAATGCTGGTTTGACAAAAGAGCTAAGATGAAAGCCTTTAGGATATCATATCTTGTATTACTATGGGATAAAGCTAGAGAAAAGAAAGGAGATCACTAGAAGTTTGATAGACTCTAGTTAGGTCCATATCAAGTGGCTAAGATACTAGGCGAGAATGTTTTTCATTTAAATACCTTAATAGGAGAGCCTGTTCCATTACCCGTTAATGGTCAGTTTCTCAAGCACTATTTTGGTTCATGAAAGGCCTGATGTTTTAAAGAAAATGTATTATACTATATCATATGTAATTAAGTTTTTGTTTTTGTTTTATTTTTATTTTTGTTTTTATTTTGGTGTTTTGTTTGTTCTTTTGCTTTGTTTTGTTTACTTTTGTTTTTGTTTTGTTTCGTTGGGGATCTTCATTTTTGTCCATCTCAAGAAAAGGGGTGTTATTCAAAGTATGCTACTGGTACTAGGAGAGAAATTGGTTTAGGTATTTTCATCATCATCATTTGAAAAGTATTTCATTTTGAAACTCATGTTTTATGACCATTCTAATCTGGGTTTGAAAAGTTATTAAGGATAGAAGATACCTTGTAAATATATCATGAATTAGGATCATTAGAAAACATCTGCCTAAGTAAATGCCTATTTGTTTTAGAATGGTTCTACCTTTGATTCAAGTGAAAAATCTGATTCCAAGACTATCATGAAATCCATTGTAGTTCTCAACCCACATTTCAGATCCATTGTGTCTAAGTATTGAGGAAGGTGCATAAAATATTTCCACAAGAGAAGATTAAGTAAGAAAATGAATGAATGAAAAGAAAGAAAGACATGGCAAGCTCAATATCAAATGGGTAATCAAGTATCTCTATCGGGGCTATGGATGCCTAGCTGACAGTAGATAAATTCTTTGAGAGAACTAGAGGTATCTTCGTCGGGGTTATGGATGCCTGTCTGGCAGTGGAGCAATACCCAGGATTTAATTGCACGATAGTTGAAGGACTCAACCTATGTAGCTTGAATCTTAGGTATTGTTGTTCAAGAGCAGAGAAAGTATCTATAAAGAATGATGCACAATATATGCACACACTTAGATTCAAAAATAACTCATGAGCACATACATCTGAGATTCCAACTCAACCTTATTCTTGATATATCTGATCTTATTCAAGTTAACATGCTTCATAAGCCAAGTAGTTTTTGGGTGACTGAATTTTTTCTTGGGTGTCTTGAAAATGGGTAAACCATTTTCCTAGCTAAGTCGCTGTTTGTTATGCGTTGCATAACCACCCCATATTTTTACTTGGTCAAAATGGGTCCCCCTTTTTGTTTTTGTCCTTGGTTGTTTTTCAAACAAAGTTTGGAGTCTTTCTTTTCCAATACTTTGTTTTTCTTTGGTTTGTTCTGTTGGAACCGGAACCGGAATCGAATCAGGTTTTGAATCTTGTTTTAAAGATTGATTTTGATCCCTGTCCCAATGGTCTTTTATTTACTTGTTAGTTTTATCTTTACCGAAGTCGGAGCTGGAGTGAAAGTTAAGTTTGAATTTATTTGAAGTTTCAAAATCAAATCCCGTTCCGTCTCTGCCTCCGGTTTTTGGAATTTTTGTTTAGACTTAGGTTTTTGTTTTGTGTTTGGGTTTTTTCTTGTTTGGGTTTTTTATGTTTTTATGTTTTTATTTTGTTATTTGTTTTTGTTTCTTCTTTCTCGGTGGACCCGGACCCAAAACAAGAACCGAGTTGGGAAATTAGTCAAGTTTTGAAATCCGTTTTCATTTTGATTCCGCTCCCACCGTGGTCATTGACTTTACTGAAGTGGCACAACAGTAATGTACCAGTTCCTTCTATAGTTTTGACTCCGCTCTTCCACATTTATGGCATTAATTACAAGAGCTCTGCATGTATGAAATTGTGATTTTTTACCTTAATTAGGGATTAATTGGTAGTTATCATTTTTGTTAAAAGATCAAGGTGTGAACTGGAGTTGGAGTGGAGCATTTGTGTGTGCGAGTCAATCGAAAGGGAGAAAATTGCATGTGAATCGCTTCAGGGAACTAACTTATTTATTTGCATTTGAGGTAGGGGGTTTTCTAGTTCTTTTTCATTTGGTTTCACGTTTTTCATTTTTTGTCGGTTGTTGGTTTCTTGCAAATTCGTGATTCTCTATGAATTCATGTGATTCGTTTCCTTTTTTTGTTTGGTTTTCTTATTCTCGTTTTTATTTTCTAGTTTTGTTTCTTGTTTGTTTGTTTTTAACATGGTCATTTTCACATTTTAATTGTGATCGCATCGTGGTGCCCTATTGTTTAAATGCATATATTAGTTACTATTTTACATTGATAGGGTTTGGTTAATGATGGTTTTTACGAAGGAATCTTGTTTCGCTTTAGATCTAGATAATTTAAATGGGGTTAAATTTGTGCCCTAGTTATTTGAAATCGAGGGTTTTTAGTTTAGGGTTTTGATGTGTTCTTATCTTAAAATTATGCCCTAAATTGTTTTGGTTACCTCTCGATCATATGGGGATGGTCTTGTATAGGTTATTTTTAAGCCCTTTTGATTTTAATATGACCTAGTCCTTAGATGATGATGTCATTTATTAGTCGGTTAAATTCTCTTATGACATGATGGTTATTTTAGGCGGAAGCAGGATTGGAATCGATTTAGACTTTGAACCATGTTTTTTTAATAAGTATCAATTCAATTTCCATCCCGTTTCCGACTCCATTTATAATAAGAAGAACGCCTTCAAAATAATGGTAACCTAGTCGGAAGCGGAACCAGAACTGAATGTGAAATTAGAAAATCTCCATGAAACCGAATCAGTTTTTGTTCCGATTCCAACTCTGGTTACCATTCCAATTCTGGCTCTGGTCCCACTTGTTATTACTATAATCACAATAATGGTTTTGGCTGCGATCACACAATGTTTTTAAAAAGAAACTATTTAGCGTCTTTTCCGCCTGGTTCCACCTCCAGTGTATATATGAAGGGTAAGATTTTAAAGCATATGTTGCTATGTTTACTCAAGAATCTAATTTAAGGTTATATTGCAGGAGGCTAAAGAATGTAAGGAGTATCAGGAGAAGGTTCCCAAAGGAATTAGCCTATAGAAACTTCAAAGGAATCAACTAAGCCTAAGAAGATTAAGCCGGAGTAGTTGCTTTATACCTTGAGGTACAACCATAGGGGTCCTATCATCACTGTTAGCAAAGTGGAATCTAATTGGTCTGATATAACTGACACCAATCTAGGCCCATTCAATTTTGAGGAGTTATATTCAGAAAGATTCAATGAGGATGTAACAAGGAGAACTAGAAGAATAGTTGAGCCCGGCTTGGATCACATCATTGTATTTCCTCTATCCATCCAATGCCTGGAATTGATTATGACAATAGCAAGAGCTTACAATCCAGCCACTAGGTAATGTATGGATTTATAGGATAATGTGATTATAGATCTAACTCCTCAAATGTTTCAACACATGTTCAGTGTCCCTGATCCAAAGAACCTGGTATAGTTAAATGAGGCAGATGCTTTAGGGATATATAGAAAACACAAGGAGGCCAACAAGGCTCAATTAAAAAAGAAGTGGTTGAGAACAGAGAAGAAGTATATGACCAAGCTTCATGATCAACCAAAGAGGATAGAATTTTACAAGGAATTATCGGACCTGATAATGATGTTTTCTAGAGCCTTTGGGAAGAGGGATACATTTCATTTCAATGAGTGGATGTTTCCTTTCATTCAGACAGTCTTTAATGGAAAGCAATAGTTCGACTGGCCTATGATTGTCTTAGATACCATTCATGACCAGTTAACTAGAATAAGGGAAACCAAGAGTTTTTTCATGACTTCTTATGTTGTCTATGCAACAGCTAGAGGAGGTATCTTTCCAGGTTTGAACAAAGTAGGAATATTGGGAGAAGCTGATGTATAAAAGAGAGTGTGGGATCATTATGATCAGCTATTCCTACAGGTTTCTAAAACACAATTTAGAAGAGTTAATGATGCATTCTTATATGTAATCATTAACCACCTTAATGGAGATGTAGGATATAGATTGAGCCAGGAAGCCATGACCTTTATCACAAAATGGGGATGTTGGTAAATCTAATACCCTGAGTTCACTTATTTCGGGTTGGCAGGATTTGAGGGTCATCCCCACTTACTTCCAAGGTGTTGTAGCAATAGGATGGTTTTGATGGAGTTTATCTATCAAGCTCTGGGGGTCAATGCTCGATTTGGGTTAAAACACAAGACAGGTTGTCACAAGTTCCCCATGCAATTGGGTGAATATAGTTTCCCACACCTTGTGGGAGCTAAGGTGGTTTGTAGTGAATTGATACATTTAAAGTTGGGTTTGTATACTGCTCGAAAGCACTTTGATCCACAGAAGAAAATGAATGCTTTGCTTCCTTTGGTCTTTGACAAACATTTCAATCTGTTAGAGGACTTCTGAAGTGATCTTCAGGATGAGTATGAACTCAGGAAGAGGAATTATGAGAGGTTTCATGTTTCACTCATGGTAGAATTTGGGATCAAAGATGACATTTCTGATACATTAGTAGATGATGGAGTTGTGTTGGATCCATCATATGAAGCATTGAATATTGGTACCAAAAGTTTGGATCTCGTAGATTGGGATGGTGAGGAGACCATCGATATCAAGCAAATAGGGAGATTAGTCTTGGATAGGAGTATCCTCTAGGCTATTCTAAGAACCAGAACTCTTGGGGGAAGAGCTCCTAAGAAAGGGAAGGGATATAAGAGAATAAAGAGGAAATTTCCTTCCAAGGAGCCTTTGGAGTTCTTCCCTCCTGATATTGAAGAGATTGAGCTTGAAGCCCCTACTCAAGATTTACCTGGAGTACAAGAGGAGGATGCCCAAACAGGATCTATGGTTTCAACACCAACAATAGGTGAATCATCTACTCAAGTCCCTCTTATGGAGCAACCAGGTGGAGGGATTCCTGAAGGAACTCTTCATGGTATAGATGAAGCGTTAAAGGGAAAAGGAGTAGATCTGGAGATCCATGATGTTGAAACAAACTCTGATGAGACCTTATAAGAGAAATATGCCCAAGAAAAGATGCCTCTAGAGGAGGAAATTGAACATATTTTAATAGAGGAAGATCAATGGGCATTGTTTGAGGAAGCAAAGAAAGCTTCGAATGCTCAAGCACATGCAGAAGAAATAGAAAAATAGAACGCAAAAGATGCTAAGGCACAAGTTGATGCCTTCAACAAAAAAAAATGGAAGCCAAACGAAGAGCTGATGAAGTGCAAAAACAACAAAGGCAAAAGGAGCAAGAGCTTAGGACCAAGGAAGAGAATGATAAGCTAGAATTGGTACAAAAAATTCATGATCTAGAGGAGGAAAATGCAAAGCAATGAAGGGAAAGAGAAGCCCTTGTGGCCAAATTGAAGCTTGTTGAAGAGGCCTATAAAAATAAAGAGGAAGCAAAGTGTATACAAAAAGAGAAAGATGTCGAGGAGCTGACCAAGCAGCTGTAAAAGAAAAAGGAAGACATAGATAGACTTAAGGCATTGGAAGAAGAGAGAAAATGGGTACTTGACGAGAAAAGATTAGAAGAAGAAATATTGAAGAAGGAAGAAAAGACAAGAGGATACGGAAACAAAAGGACAGGGAGGAAGCTCAAAAGCTTGCATAGACCAATGTAGAGCAAGAACAACAAGAGGTACAAGAGGTTGATTCTCAACCTAAGGTTAAAGTTCAACAAACCTCTACTACTGCCACTTCTTCTTCAACTATAATGACCACTACTCCAAGTGCTCCCACTTGGTTGAAACTGGATCTTCAAAAGAGATCAGTGACACCCTCACAACGTCTCAATTGGGATGACATGGTGAAGGAGATTGAAAAAGAAAGGCTTAAGAAGAAGGCTAAAATCCTACATTCCACTAGACTCATCGAAGCAGGAGAAATTGTTGTTGAATGTGAAATATCGATGGTGGAAAGGGATGTGGGGGACATGCAGCTAACTAATTACTAGATGGGCATGGTTAACTTGGGGAGACGCACAAGATATCAACAAATGAACTTGATAGAGGTGGTAGCATCATCCACTAAATCAAGAATGATGAAGGATAAGCAAAGAAAGGATGAGCTTAAGGCTTAATTGGATCAATTGCATACTTTCTTGAAGAGTGTTTTTGCTTCGAGGTCACAACAAATTGCCACCATTGAGACACCAATTTTTCTTAGCAAGAAAGAGGTGGATGATTTGGTTTAGGTAAGGAGTAAGGCGGAGTTGTTGGATAGACGAACTGATAGACTAAATTTGGAAATAGGTGAGGTGCTGAGCAACAGTTTTGAGGTTCACAAGATGACAGAGGAGTTAATAGAAGAGATGAATTAGTATGCCAAAGTATTAGGAGAACAGGAGGAGGAGTATAAAGGATATAGCTATAAGGTGAAAGAGGTTAATAAATTGTCGAAGTCCACTCTTCTAGAATAGTCAATACTTGAAGAGGAAAACAAAGATTTCTTGGAAAAGACCTCTAGCATTGTTTGGTTTAAGTCTGACTTTTTGTACAAGCATAAAAATGAAGTTCAGGATTCTAGCAAGGATCTTAATGAACAATTTGATGAGTTAGAAGTGGTTATTGCTATTATAGTAAATGTTGATATACTGGTAAAGGAGGGCCTACCTTTGAGCTAATTAAAAGAGAAATGGGATGATAGTCTTAAAGAGGTCGTGCAAAAGGGAGATGATGGAGAGGATCTATTTTTAGATCGTTGATGGATATTAAAGAAGAGGTAAGGGCAGCTAAAAGGGAGTTGACAAAGCTAAAAGACATGAGAGGATTTGCTGCTATGGAATTAGAGAGGATCAAGTTCGAAGACAGTTGGGTTGATGGGCCAGATTTGGATATGCTTCAACAAGTCTTCTCCAGTTACGATGAGTACACTTCAGAGCAAACTCCACATGTGTAATTGATAGTCTCATACATGCATGGTTTTATTTTTCTCCTTCACATGCATGACTGGCAGTTTTGTAGGCGCATGGCTTTCTTTTCTCCTCTATCTTCTTCTCTTCAGTTTAACTAGATGATCAATGTGGGAACTAGAGATCAATTGATTTGAGTTTCCAAGAAGACTTAAATTCCTAAAAAGGTGGATCTCGACTTAAGATAGAAAGGAATTCAGATTTTTGTTTATCTATAAATACCTTTGGGGTATCATATTGTAAAGGTCAGTAGATGAGAGTAAGATAAGCCACTTGATAGTAGAAGATATAATTTTTCATAGATTTTATAGAGATACTTTGTTATTTTATTTATAGTTGAATATAAATACAGGTTTATTTTTACCCAATATGGTGTTGGAATTGAGTTTATTGGATAAGGTTGCTGAATTATAGTCTCTATATGCTAGTGACTGTGCTAAAGCATAAGTATTTCTTTTGTGATGAAAATCCTTAGAAGAAACCAGATTTAAGGATTATTTCATTAGATTATATGTGAATTGAATTTGTTGAAATTCTATTAATCTATGATCTTGGCAATGAATGAAAGTGAGTTCTTTTGGAATCTTTGAAATATTTATGATGTGATTGTGATGTTAAATTAAGCACCTTAGATGCATGCAATAGTGTGGACTGTTCTATAAATTGCATCATGCTATGCTTTTCTTGATGTGTTGGAAGAACATTCGTTGTTGAAGATATATTTTTAGATATTAGATAAATTTTATTCATGTTTCACTTATGTATGCCTTGATCTATCTTTCTATTTAATTTAAAATCCCCTTTTTGTTAAGAACAGTTCGATGAATCGATCATTGCTTGCATTCCTTATTACCAGAAAATGCCCCTTGAATATTACAGTTACATCGACCACTTGAGTTACACCAGACAGTTGAGAACCAACTACCAGGACCTTGGGAATTAGGCTACTATACATTGTCTTTCTTTTGAGGAGAAATAGAGTAGAAATATTTTGTTTAAACGTTGTTTGTGTCATTTTCACCATCAACAAGTGGTGTTACCGCCACACCGCGGAGGCCTATTGGCTAAGTTGTGGTTGTGGTGAAATTGGTAGTCAGCATGGATGTTTACCTCCTTACCACATAGGTCTTTCAGTTAAGGCACGACAGTGCGGTGAACTGTGGTGTTCGGCGTGGATGTTTACCTCCTTAATGTGGAGATATTTTGGTTAAGGTGTGGCAGTGTGGTGAACTATGGTAGTCGGCATGGATATTTACCTCCATACTTTGATGGTCTTTTGGTCATGCTATGGTAGCATGGTGGCATTGCCATACGACAGGGGTCTTCCATCTCTGACGTGGTAGTGCGGTGTGAGTATTTCCATACCACTAAGGCTTTGTCTACGTTGGGCCGTAACACAGTATACTGCATCACCGCGAGGGTTGGTTGAATGGCGAGCAGTAGCACAATAGAAGGAGTTTGGGGCATAGTTGGCCGGTTTGACTTGATAGTCAAAGCAATGAACAAATGGCATTATGACACATGGTACGATCTCACTCATTGATTATCCATCACTGTTGTAAATCAACAATTATTGGTCGAAAGTTATAATGTTTGAAAGCAATATGTAAGAATTAATTGTAAGATCCGATTCAGGGGTTGATAGAGTCTAGATTTAGGTAATTCTCTATAACAAGATTTAATGTTGGGACGACTCGATACGTGTTTGTAGGGCGATTTGATCAGAGATCAAGATAGCTTGTCGATGAAGCATGTAATTTAACACTCTTGTTTGGTTGTTGGTTGAGAGAGTGAGAATAGTCAAAAAAGAAGGCATAGAGATGAAGGTGACGGTGTAAGTACGAATTCATTGTATGTTGTAGAAGCATTGTAATAGTGAATGTATCAAACTAAAGTCTGTGAGGAGATTGAATAAGGAATGTTGTTGTGAGCTAACATTTGAGAGTGAAGCCTGTAACTTTGTATGCAATTGTTTACTATAATACAAAGTGACCTTACTTGGTGTGGTGGGTTTTTCTCTCGTAAGGGTTTTCCCATGTATATTTGGTGTTATCTTTGTGTTTTTTTAATTTTTGTCTTTCCTATTATACTGTGATTGTGCATCTTAAACACAAGAAAGTTTTAAATGATGGTTTTTGCACTTCTCCTCTAAGGATTTTGCGTTAGGAAAGCATTTTTTGTAGCTATTGTTTTTCCTTTCAAGTGGTATCAGAGCTTGAAAATTTGTGTTATCCTTGTGAGTAGGGCTGGTTTTTTGTGCTAATCTTATTTCAATGGGAGTCTTGCAAAGTGAGAACCAATTTTTGTTTGAGATGGTGAGTACATCAGGTAGAGTAGAAATTCAAAAATTCAATGGTGGCAATTTTGTGTTGTGGAAACTCAAAATGGAAGACTTGTTGGTGGATAGAGACCTCTGGGTTGTTGTGTTTGGAACTATGCCACAAAAAATGAAACAAGAAGATTGGGACCTTGCAGATAGAGAAGCTAGATGTTTGAGAAGACTTTGTCTAGCTGATTCTATACTCTTGAACATCCATGAGGAAAATACTACAACTTCATTATGGAAGAAACTTGGTGACATTTATCATGGAAAGTCTCTAGTGAATAAGTTATTCTTGAGGAAGAAGTTGTACTCCTTGAAGATGGAAGAAGGGGCATCTGTATCAGACCATTTGAATTCATTTAATATGATTGTTGCACAGTTGGTGTTTGTGGGTGTGAAGATAGAGGAGGAGGATCATTGTATGCTTCTGTTATGTTCCTTACCTAATAATTGGGACCATCTAGTAATATCTATTGAAAGTACAACCACTAATTTTAAGATGGAAGACGTGGTTGCCTCGCTACTGTCAGAAGAAATGTGGAGGAAGTCAATTGAGATGGCCAAGGATGCTCTTGTTGTTTGAGGTAGATCGAAGGAGAAAGGAAAGAAGAAGGACAAGAAGTCTAAATCCAAATCTGAAGGGAGATCAAAGTCTCCTGGTAAAAAGTCCGAGGTGAAATGCAAGAACTATGGCTAACCTGGTCATATCCAAAAGGATTGTAAGCAAAAGAAGAAGAAGAATAACTCTTCAGATAATGAATCTTCTTAGAGTGATGCAGATGCCTTCATTGCAGCCTTGGTGACTCAGGCATTAGATGATGTCTGGCTGGTTGACTTAGGTGCATATTTCCACATGACGTCTCACGAAGAGTGGTTCAGTAAGTATGAAAAGTATGATGGTGGAAAGGTGTACCTGGAAAGTGATTCAACATTGGATATTGTTGGTCATGGAAGAGTCAAAATGAAATTCCTTGATAGAAGAATCAAATAGATTGGTGATGTACTACACATACCAGGTTTGGCTCGTAACTTAATTTTTTTCTTTAAGCTTAATGATGCTGGTGTGGAAGTTTCTTTCTCAAGTAAAGGTTTTAAGATGGCTAGAGGCACAATGGTGCTAGCTAAGGGTGTATGAACTAGCACTCTATGCAAGCTATATGCACGTCCTATTGAATGTAACAACATCTTTGTAAGGTCAAGAAAATTTTCTTATGTAGAGAAGAAGAATGAAACTCCTCTGGGTGAAAATTTCTTGGAGGTGAAACTCCTAGTAGAGAAGACCATGTTGTGGAATCATAGACTCAGTCACATAGGTAAGAAAGGTTTAAAAACCTTAAAAAAATATATATTATTGATGGCCTTGTTGATTACAACATTGAGTTTAATTTTTGCGAACATTGCATTCATGGAAAGCAACATCATGTTTCATTTTATTCGAGTCCTCATAATTCTTCTGGTGTACTGGATTATATGTTCATTATGATGTATTTGGTTTAGTGAATGTTCCTTCATTATCAAATTCTAGATATTATGTTTCTTTTATTGATGATTTTTCAAGAAGGGCATTTGTATACTTTCTTAAGAGTAAATCATAAGTGTTCAGTCATTTTAAAGAATTTAAAAATTTGGTAGAGAATCAGACTGGAAATTAAATTAAATTCTTTAGGATGGACAATGGCGATGAGTTTTGTTCTGCAAATTTTGAAATGTATTGCAAATACCATGGGATTTAAACGCATAAACTACACCTTATACTCCACAACAGAATGGAGTTGCTGAAAGGTTGCAAGATGCTAATGGAAAGAGCGAGGAGTATGTTGAGTAATGCCGGTCTAGAGCAGAAGTTCTGGGTTGAGGCTGTGGCTAAAACATATTACCTAGTAAATCATTCACCTTTCTTTGCTCTTGTTGAAAAAACACCTTTGGAAGCATGGTTTGGTAAGAAGCCCTCTCTGAGACATATTCGTGTCTTTGGCTATGAGGCATAAGCATATGTGTCGAATGAGAAAAGATCTAAGTTGGAGAACAAGGATATTAAATGTATCTTTATCAACTATGGTGTTGGTGTGAAGGGGTACAAGCTTTGGAATCCTGATACTGAGAAGGTTTTGTATAGAAAAAGTGTAATATTTCGTGAGCTAAAGCCTTCAAAAACTGATCCAAAGTTATAGATAGATCAAAAGGAAAAGAAGAATGATGTAGTTGACATTCCTCAAACTCTAGAAAAAGAGGAACTACATAGTGTGCCTGAAATAGAGGAGAGCTCTAGTAGCTCTGAGAGTTCTGAAGAAGAAGAATCACAACCTCAACTAGTAAGATGGTCTACACATGAAAGGAATCAACCTAATAGGTATGGTTTCTCTATGTTGGATTCAAACTATGCTTATGCTTTGATTACTAGCACTGATGAGCCTAGGATTGTGAAAGAGGTGATAAATATGTCTGATTCAAATTCTTGGTTGGAAGCCATGAATGAAGAAATGGCATCATTGAAGAAAAATGAAACCTAGGATTTGGTACCTATGCTTGAAGGGCGAAAGCTTATTGGCTATAAATGGGTATTTAAGAAGAAGACTGGTCTAGATGGTAGTGCTGAAAAGTATAAAGCAAGGTTGGTTGCAAATGGATATTCCTAGGTAGAGGGAATTAATTATGGAGAAATATTTTCCCCTGTAGCTAAGCTGACATCTATTAGATATCTTTTGTCACTAGAAGCCACATATGACTTAGAGATCGAGCAGATGGATGTGAAGACATTGTTTCTCCATGGAGAGTTGGAAGAAGAAATTTACATGTCCCAACCTGAGCACTTCATTGAAAAAGGTAAAGAAAGCCCAGTTTGCAAGTTAAAGAAATCTTTGTATGGTTTGAAACAATCGCTTAGAATGTGGTACCAAAATTTTGACACCTTTGTGCTGTCCATGGGATTTGTGATATCAAAATCTGATCATTGTGTGTATTTTAAATCTGAAAATGATTGTGTGCTTATTATTACCCTGTACGTGGATGATATGTTGTTCATAGGAAATAGTAAGACTATGATTTTTGATCTTAAGTCTCCGTTGTTTGCAAATTTTGAAATGAAAGATCTGCGTGCAACAAGGTATACTCTAGGGATGGAAATAACTAGAGATAGAAAGAGAAGAAAGATTTGGGTTAGCCAGAGTAAGTATATTAACACTGTTCTGGAGAGATTTGGTATGAATGATTGCAAGAAGCTAGTTGTTCTAGTTTTCTAGGGAACGAAACTATGTGTTGAAGATTGTCCAAAATCATCTACTGAGATGGTTTTCATGACTAGGGTTCCTTATCCAAGTGCAGTTGGTACTTTAATGTATGCAATGGTCTGTACAAGGCCAGACATTGCTCAAGCAGTGGGAGTTCTTAGCCAATTTATGGAAAATCCAGGAAGGACACATTCAGATGTTGTGAAAAGAGTGTTTAGATATCTAAGGGGTTCTTCAGAATGTGCTCTATGTTACCATGGAAATTTTGTTGGAGCACAAAGGACTGTTAGCATTTGTGGATATGTGGATTCTGATAAGGCAGGGGACATTGACAATAGAAGGTCCACCAATGGATATACTTTCATGTTGAATGGTGGTGTGATTAGTTTGATGAGAAAGCAATGGGCTATAGTCACTTTGTCCACAACAAAGGAAAAATGCATGGCAGCAACACACGCCTGCAAAGAAGTTGTTTGGCTAGGTCATTTGTGTTCTAATATTGTTTTTGGTGCAGGGAAAATTACTATTTTCTATGACAATCAAAGTGCCATTTGTTGGGAAAAAATTCCCATTTTCCATGCTAGGATGAAACATATCGATGTGCAATATCACTTTGTTAGAGATATGGTGGTGGATGGAAAGGTCTATTTAGAAAAGGTGGATACTCTAAAGAATGTTGTTGATGCATTGACAAAGCCAGTGAGCATGGAAAAGTTTAGATGGTGTACAATTTTGATGGGCCTTGGGGCCTATGATCATCAGTAAATTCGAAGTCTACAAGAAGCCAACAAGTCTTTGTAAAGTGGGAGGTTGTTCAGAAAAAGGTGCCTCAACTTGTTGGCTTGAAATTTTGATTAAGGCTTGACAATTTTTTCCTTTTGTTCATGCCTTTACTGCTTTACCGCTAGGAGCCTTTTGAGGTGGTGTGGTTGTGCAGTTTACCTCCTTATCGTGAGCCTCTTCGTTCAGTCTGGTGGTTGGGCAGTGTTACTGCCACACCATGGAGGCCTATCGGCTAAGGCGCTGTAGTGCGGTGAACTTGGCGGTTGGTGTGGATGTTTACCTCCTTACCATGGAGGTCTTTCAGTTAAGGCATGGTAGCATAGTGAACCATGGTAGTCGTCATGGACGTTTACCTCCTTACTGTGGAGGTTTTTCAGTTAAGGCGTGGCAATGCGATGAACCATGACGGTCAACATGGACATTTACCTCCATATCTTGATGATATTTTGGTCATGTCACAGTAGCGTGGTAGCACTACCATATCGTGGGGCTCTTCCAGCTTTGACGTGGTAGTGTGGTGTGAGTATCGCCATACCGTGAAGGCTTTGTCTACGTTGGGAAGTAGTGCGGTATGCCACATCACCATGAGGGTTGGTTGAATGGCAAGCGGTAGCACAATAGAAGGATTTTGGGGCATAGTTAGCCAGTTTGAATCGATAGTCAAAGTGATGGAAAAATGGTGTTACAACATGTGGCACGATCTCACTCGTTGATTTTACATCGATGTTGTAAATCAACAATTATTGGCCGAAAGTTATAATCTTTGAAAGTGATATGTAAGCATTAATTGTAAGATCCAATTCGAGGGTTGACAAAGTCTAGATTTAGGAAATTCTCTGTAGCAGGATTTAATGCTGGGATGGCTCGATGCGTGTTTGCAGGGCGGTTTGATCAGAGAGTGAGATAGGTTGTCAGTGAAGCATGTAATTTAATACTCTAATTTGGTTGTCGATTGAGAGAGTGAGAACAATTGAAAAAGAAGGCATAGAGATGAAGGTGATGGTGTAAGTACGAATTCATTGTATGTTGTAGAAGCATTGTAACAATGAATGTATCAAACTAAATTTTGTGAGGAGGTTGACTAAGGAATTTTGTTCTGAGTTAACATCTGAGAGTGAAGTTTGTAACTCTGTATGTAATTGTTTACTATAATACAAAGTGACTTTACTTGGTGTGGTGGTTTTTTATCCTAAGGGTTTTCCCACATATATTTGGTGTTATCTCTGTGTGTGTTTTATTTATGTCTTTCCTGTTATATTGTGATTGTGCATCTTAAACACAAGAAAGTTTTAAATGATGGTTTTTGCACTTCTCCTCTGAGGATTTTGCGTTAGGAAAGCGTATTCTGCAACTATTGTTTTTCCTTTCATTTATTTAATCATAGACGAAATTAGGTGAGTAATTAAATAATAAAGATATTTATTTAATCATAAACAAAATTAGGGATTAAATAATGAAAAATAATTATTTAATCAAAAGGGGTCGATTAATTAAATAATTACAAAAATTAATTAACAAACAATGAGGAAAAAGAGGATTAATTAAATTATTTAATTAATCCCTAGAGGAAAGTCAGAATAATTAAAAAAAAACTATTATAAGGGTAGAAAGAAAAACAAATTTAGGGTTAGAAGAAAGGGGTTAGCCTGTTAAATAATATTTAATTAGGTTAGATGAAAATTAGTAGAAATATGTCACTATAGGCATAGGATGAGTTTTAGTGTCTACATTTTCCCCCTCTTTGAGACAATTTGATTTTTAATGTTGTTTGAAAGGAAAATTGAGAATTTTTTTGATTAGGTCCTACCCTAGTGTGCTCTGATAGTAGCAGGATAATATGATGCCCCCTTAGCAAATTAGGCAAAAAATCCAGGGATTGGGCCAATTTTTTTGACAAATTGATATAAGGTGTTTAGGTGTCTAGGTAGTGAAAAATTAGGTTTCTGGGTCAATTAGGTCAACATTACTAGTGATAGGATAGAAATCCAATGTAAAATGTATAAAAAGGGGGGTCCATTAGGTCACCTAAGCCCTATATATAGGACATTTTTGATAAATTTTCTCATTTGTACTCATTGATTTTAGGAAATTTAGAGGAGAGGAGTAAGGTGAAGGAGATCTACAATAGTATTATGGAAGAAGTTCCAGAGGGCAGTCATTGATTAGCATGCATGAGAACCTACAAACTGCCTATGGGAGTGGGTACCCTTGTATGTACCTAATCCTTTCTTTTTAATTTTGTCATTTCTTCATAGATTTTAGGGCCCAAAAATAGGACAACAGTTGTAGTATAGGATATTTTGTTGCAACTGTAGTCGCAAGTGACGCAATTGCCCCTGGCATGTCAAAATTGTAAAATCTGTGATGCAATTGTAGAGTTTAGTGACACAAGTGATTAGTGGCATTGCAATTGACTAAGTCAACATGATTGATTTAGTCAACTTAATTGTTATATGGAAACACCTAATTTAGGTGACACAATTGCCTTGAACGACACAAATGATAGATTGTGTGACACATTTGACTATCAATTTTAAAAGGCCTAGTGTCAAAAAATTTAGGGTTCAAATTGATTCATTAGGCTTAATGATTTTTTTTTTTGAATTAGTGTGTTTACCAGATTTAGGTTCTATTATTTTCATTATACACATGAGAGAGTCATCTTACCTCACTAGCCTTAGGACATCATCTAGACGAGGGTGAGAAAGTGATTCTAAATGCTTTAAAATTGTAGTGTATTACATGTATGCTCGAGATTAGGGCTAATCAAGATCTAATTACTGTATTGTCTGAGAGATGGTGTTGCAAGAGTAAAGAAGGAATGAAGGTGTTTCCATTGATGTTAACTATTCAACTAGTTATCTACTAGTTGTTGTTGTCATTAGTGTCATGGTTACAAGTTATTAGCTCCATATGTTAAGGATATTAAGAAAATTGTATTAAAGAAAGTTTATAGGTATTCAGTTGTTGCTCTAGGTGATCATCCAATACTTGCCCTTATGTTCATGTAGTTTATGTTAGAATCCAAGATCACCTGCATGCAAATGGATACCTGTCACATGCAAAAGATATGCAAAACCAAGAAGATGTTCTGCAAACCTCAAAGTGTAAAATGCATTATCAGAATCTCAATTATTACAAAGAGATCAATCCTTATGAAGGAGATCAAGAAACCCTAAAAGGGAAACCCTAAATGAAACCCTAGTGTGCACACTTAATAATTAATCAATTATTAATGTGCCTAAGTTTAGCTTAAGCAACTAGAGGAATAAGTGACTTAATTAATTAACCAGTATGATGTAATTAATTAAGCGTAATAAAATTATTACTCTAACACCCCCCCTTAAGATGAACTTAGGAAGAAGCTAAAACACTAGAGTAAGATGCATGCAAGAAAAGATGGGTCCCGGCAACTAGGCCTGATCAGGTACCCATTTACAAATGCAAGAAAGAGGTAGAGGAGGAAAACCCAGTGGGACAAAACCCCCCTACAATGATATGACATGCTGCAAAGAAGCACTGGAAGAACACTGTAGAGTAATACTGGAACCGCAATCTGGCAAGCAAGGAAAGATACTTCTGTCTACAAGAAACCATATCGGAATCATAATGATGCAACAACAGACCCGATGCCACGGAACACTAGAAAACTCCAAACGGGAACAACTCTAGAATCTATGAAGCAGCAGTCGATTATTAAAAGATGTATCACTGAAAATGAAGTGCAAAGATGTAAGAGGCACTCTCCCAACTGCCAAAATATCCAGGTAATCTCCAAAACACCCATCGGGCCAAATCTGGAATAATGAAAAACCTGGGACAGATACAGAAAAAAGTGCATGGACAGCAACATAGAGCTCCTCAATACCTTTCCAACGCCGCAAAGATAGCGAAAAACGGAGATCGTGGCAAAAAGTTATGAGCTCAGAAGCATAAAAAGTATATCTGACTTCAACCAGCAATAAATGCAGTAAAATAGGAAAATACTGAAAAATAACCTGCACCAAATGAAAGTGCTCGGAACCAGCTTTCCGGCGATATCTCGTTTGCCCAATTTCGATACCGTATGCCCAAGTTATGCAAAAAAGAAAAAAACTGCTTCTTTAGAGAAAACTAGGGTTAGAGGGGACAAACACCGCCGTACGGACGCTGACGTCATGATGACGTCAGCGGTTCAGGGGCATAAATTTGACGGCCTGGAGGCCGTCGTCGCAAAAAACTGGCCCGCCTGCAAAAAAATTTTGGCCCCTGGTCACCCATGTGACCGTGGGCGCAGAGCAGGGTGCTGGGCGGAGCCCCTGATTCTCCATGGGACCATGGCTGCAGTGGAAGAGCGCGCCCGGGCCCCCGGTCCCGTGCGCTCCATGTGACGGGCTAGGCCGGGGCCAATTTGGGGGGGCGGCGATGGGAACGGCTGCTGGGTGGCCGGGTAGGCGCTGTGGCCGTGGGGACCCAGAAATGGGTAGCGGCACTATTCCCCAAAAACCACATTTTTCAATTTTTTTTGAAAACCGCGACCTCGTGAAGCGTGCTGGGGAGGCCGTCACGGCTCCCCTAGCAAAAAATTTTTGCCTCAAAACGAACTGCTGAAAATGGATGATTTGACAAGCATTTCTAGGGTTTTGGGGCGCTGCGAACGCGATGGCGACATCCGTTTGAGCTCATAGTGTCCCGAAAATTTGGCTACCCCCAGATCTTGCAAAAAAGATGCCTGTGGAAACCCTTGCACTTGAAACTCACTGAGAAGCCATATCTTCAGATCACGAACAGGCAGCGGTAGATCTGGAGCTCTGATACCATGTTAGAATCCAAGATCACCTGCATGCAAATGGATACCTGTCACATGCAAAAGACATGCAAAACCAAGAAGATGTTCTGCAAACCTCAAAGTGTAAAATGCATTATCAGAATCTCAGTTATTACAAAGAGATCAATCCTTATGAAGGAGATCAAGAAACCCTAAAAGGGAAACCCTAAATGAAACCCTAGTGTGCACACTTAATAATTAATCAATTATTAATGTGCCTAAGTTTAGCTTAAGCAACTAGAGGAATAAGTGACTTAATTAATTAACCAGTATGATGTAATTAATTAAGCGTAATAAATTATTACTCTAACAGTTTAGATATGGTGGTCATGGTTTTTGAAGGTTGCTATATCTAGATGTTTGGATGTTGGTTTGTTGTGAAGTTTGAGTTGTGTTCACTAGTTCTGAACTATTTTTTTTTTTTTGGTTGAGGTCTAGGAGAAAAGTTTCTGGTTTAGATTTATCTTTGATGATGTCTTTTGACTTGCGATTCTAGAGTTAAGATTTTTTGGTTGCATTGAAGATATTTTTGGTTTTTGGAAGTTTTGAGCTTAATTGTTTTGTGTTTTACATTGGTTTGGCCAACCTGGTGTTAAGCACTATCTTTGAAGTTGATGAAGCATGTTGGATCTATTTTTGGTCTAGGTGAAGCATTTATTTGGGTTTCCCTCATTCTAATTCCACCCTAAGATGTTTGGCATTGACTTAATTTGTATTTGAAGTTGGATGGATGTCTTTGTATCTTTTTCAAGGTTGGAGATAGTATAAATACATGATGAGCTATTAATGAAAAATATCTAAGAGAAAAGAAGGAATATAAGTTAAAGAGTAGATGCAACATTGATGCTATTTAGAAAGTGTGTGTGAGATGTGTGTGGCAGATTAGTGTGAATCTTAATGCTGAGTTACCAAATGCAGTGAGCAGAAGGTGAACTCTATCACTTATGAAAGTTGATCAAGTGACATTGGTGGAATCCTTTGTTGCAATGGGATTGTAGTCTCTCTATAACAAGTCTTCTTTGTATTATTTGTATCTTTGTGGCAGTGAGCCCTCTAGTTTGTATCCCTATTGGACAGTGAGTCCTTTTTTCATGTAGTGAGCCTTATCTCAGGTAGTGAGCCTTCTTTCAAGCAGTGAGCCTTTTTGTAATCAGTTTTGATATTCTCTATAGTGTGAGTTAATCCTCACCATGGTTTTTCCCTCATTGGGTTTTCCACGTAAATCTACTGTTATTGTGTTTATGTGTTGGATTTGAGTTTCTGCATTGGCATGATTAATCATTTAAGTAGTTTTAAGTATTAGTTCTGGTGATTGAATTAAAGGTTAAAATCTATGACAACTAATTCAGCCCCCCTCCTAGTTGTCCTATTCAACATATGGTACTCTAATGCCAATTCATTTCATCTACCTACTAGAGAGGTGACAATGACTCTCAAGGATTTCTGGTGCATCCTTCAAATTCTGATTCATGGAGAGAGAGTTGTGTATGATCTTGATTTTGGGATTACAACATTAGTCAAAGTGTTTGAGATTGATAATATCGGTATTTAGAGTTACAAAATCCAATGGGATACCCTGATGGATATATATGAGATTTTTATTTTTGTGATATGCTCCATTGTAGCAAGAGTATTAGTTCTAGATAGGTAAGGGCATGGTTCCCAAATGGCTAGGTACAAGCATTGGAGGGCATGATGACTCATGGGATAAAGTATGCTTGGGGCCCCTATGTTCTAGCTATTTTGTATTTTCAGTTGCATGATGTAGCATACCAAGGTGCCTTTTGTATTGGATGTGGAGTGACATTGCTATAGGTTTGGACCTGGTAGCATATTGTAGCTTGCAAAACTATTGTTGGTAGACGTCTTTTGTCAGGACTACCTTATGTTTATTTTTATGCAAGAGAAATCACACACAATCACTTGGGAGATGTTATGTATGGGTGACAAGTTTTGGATTTGTTGATGGAATTCACTAGGAGACCTTACAGGTAGTGCTAACCCTAGGAGGAGGATGACGAATGCCTACCCTGCTACCAAAATACTCGATATCTGATTGGATGCACCATTTAGTCACACCAAATTATTGATAGGAAACTTTCAGAGAGGGTGCTTCGATTGTTCAAGGAGCAACGATATGTTCCCATTGGAGAGGCCTAGTTTTCTTGATGATCACGAGATGTTGGGAATTAGGGACCAGTGATCAATCCTAGAGTTACATATTAGGATTTTGATGAGATTCATCTAAGATAGAGGGGAGGTTGTCCTGATGTTGCAGATGTCGAGACAATGCCTGAGTATGACAAATGGTTTATTGTACATCCCACACAACTGATAGATCTCGTTATAGCCCATTCCCTTGGATAGATAGGGTCAAGGTAGGAGAGGAATACTAATGGGTTAGGGTGAGGCAAGGGTAGAGACAAAGATGGGTATGGTGATGGAGATGGAGATGGAGATGGAGATGATGGAGTCAATGGAGGAAAAGGGAGAGGCATTCTAGTGATTTCTTGAGTACATGTAAAATCTATTGTGGACGAGGGGCCTAATGAGGATATGTAGGATGAGGAGGATCTCCAAGATGTTTTGATTGGGAAGGGTATAAAGGATGTCCCTATTGAGAAAGGGGATGTCAGGCCAGTGAGGGGAGATATACAGGATCTGGCAACTGCTCAGACTTAGATTGAAGCCTTACAATCATAGGTGAAGGTACTATAGGCACATGTAGCCCAGGTTACTACAAAGAGAGATACAACTATAGAAGCTAGAGATGTTGCATTTATTATGGCATAGATGGTCGATTAGAGAGTTGTTAGCTTTATGGAGACTATTAGTGGGCCTATAATAGATCTGGAACAATAGTTGTATTATGTTGAAAAGGAGACCTGATATTATAGAGATGTGTATGAGGTGTGGTATCACTAGAGAAGAAGGAACCTAGATACATAGGTAGTAGATCCCAAAGCAGGACTCACTCAAGAAGGACAATCAACATTGGATGAGTAGAGGGCCCAATGAGGCCACCCCAACCACCACATAGAGAACCATCATAGCAAGGATAGGTAATATGATCTGGGCTCCGATAGAATAGGTCCTCACATTTCAAGGGTAAGGATAACATAGAAAACTTATGCTTTTAATGTACTTAGACACATGTATTTTTATTGAGCCTACAAGCTCCATTTTTTATAGACATTTCAATTTTATACTCTAACATGATTTTTTGGACGTATATGAGATGTATTATTTCACAGTGATTATATGATATCTACATGAGTTTATGATGCTTGTTTCTATATTTTGCTTATATTATTTTTTAATATGATGGTTATGATGGTTCTTATATGATGTGTATATGATTTATGATACATGTTTATTTGAATCTATTATGTATGCAACATTAGTATGGATACAATGATTTTAAAATACATGGTTATATACATGGATGATAATGAATAAATGGATACCTATGATGTTGATTAATGCTTATGATAATATTATGATGTTAATTAATGCTAATGATTATGATACTATGATATTAATTAATGTTAATGATTATGATGTTATGTATGGATACCTAATGATTATAGATTATGATGACACTAACATGTTTATTCCACCTATATGTAGGATAGCATGACATATATTTCAATGCATATATTATTATTCTATGAAGTATGAAAAAATGCTATGTTTATGATTTTATGCAATGAATATGACCTAACATGTATATATAGGATGCAACAACAGGATGATTATGTATATGATATTTTAGCTATATGCCTTTGAGGACCTAATCATGAGTTTGAATGTAAGATGATGCAATTGATGTGTTTGTTCTTGCATGCCATAGCACTCCATTGGAATGACGATGAGGACTGACAAAAGAAATATTAGCAAGAACAAAAGGTTAGTAAGAAGTGAAGAACAATTAACTTAATTTATATTAGATATGAATAATATTGATTGGTCAGGTAGGATGGATAGCATAAGATTGAGTGGAATTTGATCAAGATTGGAAATGGATTGATAGGAATACTTTGATATTTCATTAGTGCAAAAATATTTCTATAGAGTGTTTTTATTTTACAAATGGATAAATTATGCCAAGGTGCTAATGTTATCCCTTTGCATAGACAAACACATAGAAGACAAGTAGTGCCATGAATCATACTAGTGACAATATAACCTTGTTGGAATATGTGAGAGAGAGTAACCACAAAGCATATTGATATTGATGCCAAAAAGCATTATATGATCTTTAACTTGCATAGGATTTTTTGATTATGACAAATGGAATGCAAATCAAACACAAGGAACTTAGTCGCCCCAATAATATTGTCCTGAAAAACCACAAACAAACATCAAAAAGGAAAACTCATGATCCATCCTCACTTCTCTAATCACTTGTGGATATCCTAAAGTAGCATAGGAGCATGATAGAAGATAAAAAAAATAGAATGTAAGACTCGTTGGACCAAACAAGTCAACATCCATTTAGATATTCTTTCCAAAGATGAGTTTTTCTTGATAGGATTCTAAGGATTGCATTTGATTTCAAGAATGAAAAATCTTGTGTAAGATGTCTAGTCTGGTTTCAATGATGAAATAACTTGTATAAGAGCAATTATAGTTTCTAATGATAGTTGATTATAAAATTGATCGGTGTAGGATCGAAGGCTATCTTGATAGTTCACCTATTATTTCATGATCTATTAAGATCCATTTTTGCAAGATGTTCTATTTGTGTCCAATCAAAGTGTCAGTATTAGCAAGGGAAAATTTATTATGAAAGGTGGATTGTAATGGGTGTAAATTTTTATTATGGAGTGTGGAAAACTTATTATGGAAGGTGAATTTCTTATTATGGCATGTGCATTGTGATGGGTGATCGATGTAATGTATCTGCTACCAATTTTTCGCTACAGCTCAAATGGTGGAGCTGATTTAAATGTTGTTATATTTAAAAGTGAAATGCAGTTATTTTTGAATATGCCTAAGTGCTATTTTGCACTCCCTTTTAGTTCATTAAGTGACAGTTATGCTTTGAAAAGAGGAATCAGAGTTTCAGAACTTGTTATTAAATGCTTTACAGTCAAATGAAGTACAGGACCAAGCATGTGGGGAAAAACGGGCTCCCACAAGGGTAGAGCCCGACATGCTGCCCCTGAAGTTGACAAGTGGGCTGAGAAAGAAGTATGATTATCATGCTCATCTAAACTATCCAAGTTTCCTGTAGCATAATGAACAAACAATGAGAAGTGGACCAATTTCTAGAGATGCAATAATCATGCAGGTACAGGGCTTTTACAGAAAGAAATGCAGATACAAGTAGCCTGTTTCAGCTTTTGAGCTAACTTCACATATTTTATGAAGTTTTCCAGAAGTACGTGAGGGAACATTCAAATTTGCAACTGGTCTTTCCATTAATACCAAATACAATAAAAAAAATGCGGAAATAAGCATGTTCATTCAGAGAATGGAGATACCCATGAGGGTTTGTTTGAAAACACAAAATATAGGTTTTCCAGTGGGAGCAGTCGAGTTTTCATCATATCTCAAAAAGTACAATCTGGGTTTATGCATTTTTGTACAAAATTTAGAAAGCATCGAGACGAAAAAAACCTTTAAATATTTAACCGACCCAGTTCATAGTTTGGGATATATTTTCACTAGTCTGGAGATAGTGATTTTGTGCAAATGAAGCTACACAGAAAAATGAAATGTGCAAAAAAATCAAAGATAATACATGCATAAGCCGCGACCTTAATGTTACCAATATTGTTTTTCAAACAATGGAGAAAGCCTTATGATTATTGTTTGCTAAATATTTTGAAATCTTTAATTGCAAAAGTAGAGTAATTATAAAACTGCATCATGTAAAGCAGAAGCAAAGAATGCTTTATAAATTGCTTTGTTTTCTTATTGTTTTTAGCAGTTAAGGTTGAGTTTTTTTCCTTGGTCGGATTTGGATCTTTAGTTGGAAAAATAAGGTTGTTTTCTTGATTTAAAAGCAATTTTTTGTTTTTTTTAGAGGCCAAACATTTGAAGCATGCAAAAAGTGTGACTTTCCACTTTTATGCTGACTTGTTGCACAGTTTTTGGGACCTTTTTCTTGAGCCTTTTTTTGGAGCTCGGATTAGGGTTTTGAGGGATATATCTTTGGAGAAAACTTAGGGTTAAAAAAGTTCAGTCTGTTTTGGCTCTTACACATTTTTGAGCTGAAACCGTTTTGTACTCAGAGAGATCGTTTTGGCATACCCCTATAGTGAATAGAAGAACAACATTCCTACTTATCATATCTTGTGTCCATTTATAGTTGAATTGATGTTATACTTGTGATTTTTAGTTTGAGATCCTTGTTATGTCCTCAGCTGTAGATTGATGTAGGAAAGTGCAAAAATACAGGTTGCATGTTATGTTTTTGGATAAACCTTCATGTAAAGTACTTATGTAGATTTTCTTTTGAGAGGTTGTGATATCATTGTTAGTTTTTCTGAGCACTGTTTGTGAGGAAAGTCCAGAACAGTCAGTATTTCATCATTCAACATTAAAGGTCACTGCAAAGTCATAAATTTTTAAGTTATGTTTCTTTCTATCTCTTTTCCCATAAGATTTTAGAATAGGATTATTATATGGAGAACCAATTTGCTCTGGAGATTCTCTTTCCTTATAGGCCACCCACGTCTAGAAAGAGTTTCAATGTTGCAATAGATAGTCATGATTTTTTTCAAATCTGACGGGGTGCATATCTGATTGCTAACAATATCCTTTGATGTGATGCCAAAGATCCAATCTAGAAAACCTTAGTTGAGGACTGCCCCCAGTCAAGTATAGGACCAGTTATTAAAAAGGGTCATGTAGATTGAATTTATTATGAATTTGTATGGAAGGGAAGTGACACTAAACATCAACCAATCTCAGGCCATGAGAGGTGTTACAAGCTTTATTATGATTGTAGGGAAATGATATTTTTTATGGGGGAGTGTATGCTCAGTTTATTATGGATGGAGTAAAAAATCAGATAGAATGATGGTAGATGGAAGATAAATGACCTACTACACATGGTGTTTGTTTTCTAGGTTTTCACCATGGTACTTACCTAAAGCACCACCGATGTGGTTTTCACTATAGGGTGAATTATTTATCTTTTCTTCTTTTTTTCTCAATTTTTCATTTTTTTTTTGGTTTTTTGATGTCAATGATGTACACCTATTTTCCAAGTTTTCATCAAGGTGACGATTTTTAACTTTTTAGTATTTTTAAATTTTAAAGAGGATTCTTCGAGAGTCATGTATATAATTTGTGAAGATGCATGCTATTGATGGGCTCTAGAATTAGTTCACCTTTAGGAGTAGCAAGTTGATATGCATCAAATCCATATGTTGTAGTGATGATGTAGGGACCCAACCAATTAGGCTCGAACTTTCTTGTCTTTTCTCTATCAGTCCAATTTCTTTATTCTCTTTTATGAGCAAGTCACCAATATCAAAGTAATGTGCTCAGACTCTCTTATTATAACTATGACAAAGATGATTTTGATAGGCTTGGAGATGGACAAGTGTATTCTGAAATATCTCATCCAATAACTCTATCTCATGTAGTTTGGATAATTTTTATTCTTCATCATCAATAAAGTGTTGCATAGAAACCCTCAAGGATGGTAACTCGACCTCAATAGGAAAGATGGATTAAGAACCAAAGACTAGGGAGTATGTGAGGCACCTATGGGATTGTGAATGCTTGTGTGATAATCTCATAAGGTTGGGTTTAGCTATATATGCTAGTCACCACAAAATTCATTGGAAATATTGTTTAGGATTTTAATTATGGTTTTGTTAGCATTAATCAATGGATAATATGGAGCATTGAAGTGGTGTTGGATGTGAAACTTAGCACATAGATCACAGGAATCCTAGTTCTTTAAAAGATCACCATTATATATAATGATGGAAAGGGGAACACCATAATGACATATGATGTAGTTAAGGATAAACTTTTCAATTTTCTTATTGGTGATATAGGTCATGGGAATGGATTCAATCCACTTTGTGAAATACTCAATGGTAGTGATGATGAATTTATGACCATTTGTAGAGGTAGGATGGATATTTCCTATGAGTTTGAGTCCCCATTGATAGAAAGGCTACAAAGATGTAATATAATGAAGCTCTTGTGTTGGTGCATGAACAAGGTCTCCATGAATATAACATTAGTGACATTTCTTGATAAATTGATAGGAATCTTTTTCCATAGTAGGCCAGTAATATCCAATTCTCATGAGAATTTTGGCTAAGGTAGGACCACTTAAATGAGCTTCACATATATCGTCATGTACTCCATGTAAATTTTTTGGTGCTTCTTCTATGTCAAGACATCTAAGAAGAGTACTATCTAGACTACATTGGTAGAGGGGGTCACCGATGATAAAATATTGGGAGGCTTGGTGTATAAAGGTCTCATTTTGGTTGTTTGACAATTCAAGGGGAAGGATTTATTCATAAAGGAAATATAAATATATTTGTAGCAAGGTGAATCAAGACCAAAAATTTCATACACGATCTCGGATTTGGGAACATCGAAATAAAGAATCAAAAGTTGTTCAATCAAAAACTCACACTAATATATATTTTAAGGCATGCCATGTAAATATCCAATGGTATTCATGGTGTTAGTTGCTTTATTTTGTATTCTAGGAATTTTCTCAAATATGATTACATCAAAGTACTATTTAAAGTTATCAACCATCCTCTTGTAAGGCATGAGTTTCTCATCTTTTGTCTCATATTCATTATTAAATCTTTAGACAACCAATAGAGAATCACCATAGGCATGAAGGTTCTTGATATTTCATTTAATAGTTTTCCTAAGTCTTGTAAGCAACCTCATATTCTACAATATTTTTTGTGTATATAAAATCCAATTTTTAGGACTTAGGGATCACATCCCCTTGTGGTGTGCTGAAAATAATCCTAGTTTTGAAACCATGGTGGATCAAAATATATTTCCAAATTATAGATGTTGTCACTATAAATGTTGCTTCATCAATAAAATATTATACTAGAGGATAATATACTATAATGGGAGCATCTATTGGTTTATTGGCTATTACTTGTCCTTTTATTGCTATCCTATCAACATATTAAATGTAAAATTCACTCAAAATCATCACCCATTTTACCAATCTACCAATAAGAGATGCTTTATTAAGAAAATATTTAGGGGATTTATCTGCATATGAGCTTGGATTGATGGTTTAAAATGTAATTGTAATGGTGTGAATTTTCACCCCTTACAAATTCACCATTTACACACCCCTTACCTTAGAAAACATGATCTCGATGATGTATTTTCTACATGCGCTTCCATTTTCCATCCACTTGGTAGCTCATTTGTGTGTTAGTGGGGGAATTTATGTCAGGGGTGCTGGTGCAACACACAGATGTCCACACAACACATTTCCATCCTAAAAGGATTCCTACCAATGGAATCCATAGAGGTGTTACAATTGTCCATCGGATGTGAAGTGTAACATTTACTTCTCTACTGACTGAATTCAAATGAGCTTTTTTCCTCCTTTCATTCAAACTATTGATTCTTCCATTCAATCTATATTCCTCAATCTTCTACACACTTGGTGACAACTTCTTGATTAAACACACTAACTTTTAGCTCCTTAACACTTCACCACCTCCATTTTAGTTGCAAGTTGCCACTTTTTTAGCTTGCCCTCTTTGTTGTTGTGGAAGCATTGGCTTTGGAGAGCTTGCGAGCTCGTACCTTCCTATATTTTCCTTGAGAGCATGTGGTTGAGAAGGTCGCATCTATCCATTTCCATTTAATTTTGTATCATCTACTTCATAGTAGCATATTTTTGTTCGTGTATTGTTTGGTATTTCCATTTCTATACTTCTTTATCATATTTTTACAATCGTTGCTATCTAGTTGTTCGTGGAGGTGGAAATGCCATAGTGGGAAACTGACTAAGGTAGTCCTCTAAACACAACCCCAACATTTTCTCATTCTTATGTGTGCAGGTTGTTTGTCAAGAGAATCTCTTTAAGGCCTCAACCCTCGGGTTTGGAGGTTTGTTTCTACCACCTTTCTCTCATCAAATTGTAGCTTAGTATTATTAAAATATTGTTCTTGTTATTTCTATTATTTCTACATTTTCTATCTATGTTGTAGCATAAAAATCTATTAGTAAGGTAGTTAGTAGGTTTTTTTAGTGTTATGTACTTTACTTTACACACTCTATCTGTACGGATGCCAGTGCATCCTTGAGACCCTATCATGCCATGCTAAAAAATTTTATTCTTACTATATTCCTCTAGCAGTGGGTTGTCTGAGTTATAGTACAAACCTTGAAAACCAGCTCTCCTAATGGCTTGAAATGTTCGAGTTAGCAAAAGGATAGCAACAACCTAATTTATCTTCCTTTTCAACCCTTGAACCTTAAAAATTTCCAATTCATTCATCTAGCTTGAGGTAGATCAAGGAAACCTATTGTTCTAGACTCTCCCATAACTTGGAGTCGTTGAGTAGTTGGTTCCCCTCTACATTTTGGTGAACTTGGTGTGAAATATTTTAGTTTTTTTCCTTGTATTGAAGGAATCTTATCTCATGTTCTAGGTGTGTTGTAGGTGTGTGTGTTGTAGGGAAAATAGCCTTGCAATCCAAGAAGGATCCCTAGATATTGTGAAGAGAAATATAGATAAGTCACTACTTGATTGTTGAACCTATCTTGAGGAAGTCCTTTTTGGAGTATGTAAATATGGCCTCTTTTCTGCATCTCCTCATCCCTTCTATGTATCTTTTGAATAGATCACCCACTATAACCTTTACATCACATGATCTAGCTATGAACATGAACAAAGTGTCTTCTCCTCTATACATTCTCACTCACATAAATGGGAACATCATGAGTGGTGTTCTGGTTGATCATACATGTCGTGTGAGTGTTATAACAGAGGAGATCCTATTGATAAATTTATTACATAAGGATGGGTATGATGAATCAAAGAGCACAATATGTATGCATGACAAACTCTCGATATCTCCAATTGGTTCCATCACTCTCTTAGTCCTGGTAGGACCCAGGACTATAAATTCTCCTTTCAATATTATCCTAGAGTCATACTTGTTTAGAGTGAAACTAGGAATCCCATGGATAGTTTCCATGAACGCAATCACCTTAGTAATTCATAAGTATTTGAAATTTTCTCATGAGGGCTTTGTGCATGTTGTGCATGACACTGGATATAAACCTCTGATATCACATGGTGGTTACTCATTAGATCACATTTTCTATGCCCTTGTTGGTCTGCTTCCTCCAAGGATAGACTTGTATTGCATCTACATTAAATACAAGAATAGGGGAATAACACTAAAGGTGAGCTACCCTGTCTCCCCTTACACCTTTTTAGTTAAGGCCTCTATGATCACATAGTAGAAGGTTTCCTCCTCATCCTCTCAAAAAGGGGAAGGGGAATTCTGCTTGCACCCAGGAGACTTCCTCTTCTTTTTCTATCTCAACCGATTCTACCTCCTACCTTGTTGTCGCACCTTTGGCCTCTACCCCTATGTCTCACATGTGGATTCCAATGGTGCCTACTTGGTGGAAGGCCAAGCATTAGGTATTCGAGCATCTCATCTTACCCATAGTGTTGAGGCCCATTGTCTATGGTAAGGGGAAGGGATTTTGTGGAGTTTCCCTTGCATCTTGGCCTTCCCGACCTCCTACTAATCTTACCCCTTAGACGGTGAATGGGAAGAAGCCCACCTCTAAGGTTCCTGAGTCCACTTCTCCACTTGTTTTGGTCTCTTCTCCTACTCCCATCCAAGAGGTTTCTCTTCCATCGATAATAGTTGTGGAGGAAATGCCTATAGTGGAACATGAGCCTCTTGTTCCTTCTCAAGCACCAAGTTCTAGCTCTCGAAGCTGATGAAATCAGCTTATGCATGAGAGTAAGCACCAAAGGAAGTATTTGGCTACTAAGGAAGCTACCTTGCAGAAGATAGAAGAGGGTCATATAGCTCCTATTTTGGTATATCCTATTGTGCCTCCCTCTTCTGCTTCTTCTACTTCAATTACCATTGCCTCGATCTTGCTTTTGGTTCCCCCTACGAATTTTGATGACCCTCACCCTAAAAGGGTGTAGGTGTTCATCAGTCCCTCGATGAAGCCTCATCTTTTGATGTCCCTTCAAAAAATCCCTCCATTTATTAGCTCATGGACATGTCAAACACCATGGTGGTGTTCGTTGTGGCCTTTCCCTCTCCCTCCTCACCTTCTGCATCATCTATGGGGATTCCACATCCTTTGATGAAGCATAATTTTCAGGATGACCTCACTCCCAGTAGGGATTGGAACAAGGGATCACCTTCTTTGGGAGAGTGTTCCACTTTGGCCTATACCATCTTGGTGATGGAGGAAACTCCTACGTCTCTTGATTTTGTCAGTCTCTTTTGATGAGATTGATGGTGGATCTCGGGCACCTCCTTCATCTCCCACTCAATTAACACATGACACTCCTATCAAGTTCATTTTTAACTTAGTTGAGGTTTTCCCAACTCTTTCAACAATCTTTACAAGATTGATGATGTTTAACTTACATGAGTTGAGCGAAGAAGACCTTGAGGGGCCTTCTTCCTTAGATCTTGTCGTATGAGAGTCAAAGGGTGCTCCCCTTGCTATCTCGCCCAAGCAAGTTCATCTAACCTATCCTTATAATGATCTAGATTGGGAGAATGATGACCTCCTAGTTGATGAGGAATAGGAGAGCATGTCTATCTATAGATTAGATTTGTGTTGTGTGTTATGTTCCCCCGTGCTTGTTTTCATATGTTATTAAAATACCCTTATCACCCTCATAGGTGCTTAGATACAAGAGTGGAATTGTGTCATAAACTTCCTCTATGTGTTGCATCATTCTTCTATATGTATCTTGATTTTTGAAAATTGGGGATGATGCAAAGTGTTGGGGGAATTTAGGCTTCCCTTCCATGTTGACCCAATTTTTTTTTTAAAATTCTTCATGTGCTATTCTTTAGATCTTGGAATTCTTGGGATTGCCGATCTTTCACTCCTATACTACGTGTTACCTATTTTGATGAGTTGATCTAACCCCGGATTCCCAAATCCTCCTATATCTTTATTTCTTTGTCTTTGTTTATCTTTCTTTTAATCTTTCTCTCTTCTTTGATTGTTTCTTGATGTTGTGGTGCATATGTGTTGTCCCTCACTTGTGCGACAAAATTTCCACATCTACATCTCATCATGTATCATGGGCTAGAACATCTCTGCATGTTCTTCCTTTCCTTAGGATGCTACATGATCCTTTAGTTTGCATGAACCATCCTAAGAGGGGCTCCTACTTCTTGGCTTTTCAATAAGGTGTATTTCGTGCCCAATGAATCCCTTGATGGAAATATTGCATTTTTCAAAAATTGCATCCTTCACTAAGGACCACATTAGAAATATTTTATTTTGAAATCAAATTCGGAACACAAATAATTGATATTTTACCTTTGAGGAGGCCATTCTTCTTTTTTTAGATTCCTTTCCAAAATAGAATCTTTCAAAAGGATTCTTTTATGATAGGATCATTTGTGAAAATGTCATCGCTTTTCAAACAAAGCATACCTTAAGTGGACCCCTCTTTCTTTTGAAGGGTTCTCGAGGGACTCCTTTGTAAGCTTATCCTTCAATTACTTATTCTAATATATGACTTTTTGTCTGTCTGCATGACTTTTTTTTTCCTTGTAGATTAACATGTTGCCCTGCAAGATCGAGCACCTACAAGGCCCAACCAGACTCTATGAAGATTTTCCCATCTAGCCTTGCCCAAGTTCAAACACCTGTCATTCCTCCTTTGTAGGAATGAGCACCTATAGAACCTTTGTTCATCTTCTATGAGACTAAGCACCTGCAGAGCCTTTTGTTCAACTTCCATAGGATCAAGTGTCTACAATTATTTTGTTAAAATTTCCATAGGATTAAGTACCTGTGGATCCATATATATATATCTCTCTCTTGTGCCTGAGTTTTCCAGATTGCAGTTTGCTTCCTCGACAATTCAAGTATATTCTCTTCAACTTCTTACACTCTAATTTATCATGCATTCATTGAAACTTATTATCACTAAAGTGGGGGGGAAATGTAATGGTGTGAATTTTCACCCATTGAAAATTCCCCATTTACACACCCCTTACCTTAGAAAACACAATCCCGATAATATATTTTCCACATCCACTTCTATTTTCCATCCACTTGGTAGCTCATTTGTATGTTAGTGGGGGAATTTTTGTTGGGATGCTAGTGCGACCCACTGATTTCCACGTGGAATGCTTCCATTCTAATAGGATTCCTACCTCTAGAATCCACAGAGGTGTTACACTCTATTGTGCAGTTTTTGCACACATGGCCCACTGAAGGTGGGGACCCTCTGTTGCCTGCCCCTCTTTTGTGCTTAACTTTGAAAATCTTGGGGTTTTGTTTGCCTTGTTTTTTGGGTTCCCTTTTGGTTTTTTGGTCCTTGCTTTGGCCTTGTGTTCTTGGTGGCCTTGGTGTCTTGTGGATGTCCTTTTGGGGGGTCTTCTTCTGCCTTTTGTTTTCCCCTTGTGTTGTCTTTGTTTGGGTCCTTAGGGTTGTGGTTTTCTCCCTTTGCTTTCCCTTGTTTTCTTTTGTTCTACCGGAGGCAGAACTGGGATGGAATTTTATTCTGAACTTTTTATAGGTTTCGAGTCTGGTTTTGGTCCCGGTTCCAGCTCCACTTCTTGCTTTCCCATTTTTGTCTTCGTGTTGCCCGCTTTCGGTCTAAGGGTTAGTTCCCTTAGTCTTTTATTCGCTTCGCTTCCCTTGCTATTTCTTTTGTTTTTTCAAGACTAGAGCTAGGATGGAATCAGATTTTGAACTTTTCCAATGTTGGAAATCCGATTTCATTTCCCTCTCTGACTCTGGCCCCCTCCTTTTTCTTTGTCGTTGCTTTGCCCTTTTGTTCCTATCGCTGGCTTTGCTTTCCTTTCGTCGGCTTTTGGCGGAACCGGGCGTGAAATGGATCATGGTCGGGAACTTTTCTAGAAATCTCCCAGTCTTGATCTGGTTCTGACTCTGATTCCGCCCTGCTGGTTGGGTCTTTCTTTGCCGGTGCCATTGTTGGGCCATTTGGCTCTGGCTTTCCCCACACGTGCTTTCTTTTCTCTATTCGTGTTCGTCGAAGCTGGGCGCAGAGTGGATCATGATGGGAACTTGGGTTTCGCCTGTTTCCTCTTGGGTTCCTGTTCTGGTTTCTATTTTGGTTCCGCCTATTTCCTCTTGGGTTCTAGTTCTAGTTCCGGTTCCCGCTCCACTTCCACCGGGCTGTGTTTTGTTCCCGCCTATCTTGGCCCTTCACCCATGTTTTGTTTTGCCTCTGGTTCCACTTGTTTCCTCTTGGGTTCCCATTCCAGTTCTGCCTGGGTAGGTTGTGGCTTTGTTTCACCTGTTCCCCTTTCCTTTCCACCTTCGCCTCTACCTGTTTTTGGCTCCACTCCCTCCTAGATTGCTACTTGGTTCTCTAACCTTGGGTTCATTGCCTTAGCTGGATCTTGATGGTGTATCTTGTATTGATCATGTTTTGTTTACATGCAAGTCAGATCATGATGGACATGGCTCAGATTTTCAGATGTCTACATTGCAGATCTAGGTGCGGTTTGCAGTTGTTGGTCACGTAGCCCGTTCCTACACACAAAATCATTATGGTTGGTAGCCATTAATGGCTGGTTGGTGAGACTTGATGGGCTCTTCATGGTTGGCATTGATTTGGGTCGTTCGTTGTGCATCTTAAGCCCAATCGATGGTTGGTTTCGTCTCTTGGTTTTGGCATGTATTTCTTTGTTTGTGGGTGTTCATTCATGCTGGGTGTGGCTCGAGGATCTATCCCTCACTGGTGTGTGACCCTGGTCGATCTTGTGGCATCCTTCATTTCATTCATTGCTGGGCGGTGAGTTACTGCTACGTTGTTGGGCCGATCTGGTTGGTGGCTATGAGTTTTGTAACCCTAGCTTTGTTCTCGTGCGGGTGATTTTCTATATATTTGGCATTTTTCTTCTTTTTTTGGTGAGACTCAGCTAGGTTGGAAGAGATATAGATTAGAGGACTGAGTCGGAAAGACTTGTAATCATCCATAGTTTAGTAGTAGAGTAGCATGTTAGCGAATTAGAGGAAGTTTTCACGTTTTCGGGCATATGTTGTAATATACCAAGAATGTTGTAAAATGATGATTTAATTAAAGGTGCGGACATTGTGTTATGACTGGTGTCTCCTTGGTGTTAAATATTCTTGCATGTTTCTTGTTTCATCTCTTGAAATGCTTGAAAATGTTTGAATATAATTTATATTCTATCTTGTAATGCTTATGACTTAATATCCGAAGTGTTGTAGCAATCCCTGGTTCATATCTTGGGTAGCTTCTTGGTTATGGGAAGGTTGTGTAAGGTCAACCTATACCCTGTTCATGTGCTTAGTTCAGCTGCATTCATTCATTCAGTCTCATTGAATGAATGATTTCAGCCTAAAAATCTCTAAAACCTTAGAAGATTGCACTGTTTTCGACAAGATTGTAGGTATAGTCTAGGTCGATCAGGAATTAGTTTCATGGGATTCATCCATTTCAGGTCTTTTCTCATCTACATGATTAATGTTAGAGGTAGTGTTAGTGATTTAAACTTATGAAACCCTTTCTTTTCCTATTTCTTTTATTATGTGGTTGAAACCCAAAGTTAAATCACCACCATGTTCAGGATCTAATGAGTTTAGAAACCTCCAGTACTTGCACGTAAGACCCCTTGTGATTACCAGCATATTCACATTTTATCACTGAGTTTTTTCTACTGCATGGTCATGACTTGACACTCGAGAGACCTTGGGGTTATCTCTTTGTTCATAGGAGATCAACCTTTCAAGAGAGATAGGATAGCCTTTATTCTGTCTATGTTGTTGATGTGTAGAAACACTGAACAATGCACTCCTCCATTCGACGTGAAGTGTAAAAATTACTGATTTATTGATCGACTTGAAATGGGAGTTTTGCCTCCTTTTGTCATTCAAATTGTTGATTCTTCCATTCAATCTATCTTCTTCAATCTTCTACACACTTGGTGACAACTTCTTGATCCAACACACTCACTTTCAGCACCTTCACACTTCACTACCTCTATTATAGCTGTAAGTTTCTACTTTGCTAGCTCCTCCTCTTTCTTGTGACATAGTTGGCTTTGGAGAGCTTGTGAGCTCACACATTCCTCCATTTTCCTTGAGATCACGTGATTGAGAAGATGATATCCATCCATTTCCATTTACTTTTGAATCATCTACTTTCATAGTAGCATATTGTTGTTTGTGTATTTTGTGGTATTTCCATTTCTATACTTTCTTTATCATATTTCTATAATCATTTCTATCTGGCTATTTGTGGAGGTGGAAACACCAAAGCGGGGGACTGATTGAGGCAGTTCTGTAAACACAACCCCAACATTTTCTCATTCTTGTGTGTGCAAGTTGTTTTTCAAGTGAAGCTCTTGAAGGCCACAACTTGCAGGTTTGGAGGTTCGTTTCTACCAGCTTTCTCTCATCAAATTCTAGATTATTATTTTTAAATTATTCTTGTTATTTTTGTTATTTCTACATTTGTTATCTCTGTTGTAGCATAAAAAATTTCTAATCAAGTAGTTAGTAGGTTTTTTGGTGTTATGTGCTATACTTTACACTTTGTATCCATATGAATTTTAGTGCATCCTTGAGAGCCTAGCACACCGCACTAGAGTTCATGATCTGTACTATAGTCCTTTGGAAATGGGTTGTCTAAGTTATAGTTTGAACCTTGAAAATAAGATCTCCTAATCCTTTGAAACATTTGAGTTAGCAGAGGGATAGTAGTAGCTTGATTTCTCTTCCTTTTCAACCCTTGAACCTTTAACCTTTCCAGTTCATTCATCTAGCTTGAGGTAGATCAAGGCATTCTATTATTCTAGACTCTCCTATGACTTGGAGTCTCTGAGTAGCCAATCCCCCTCCTCTATATTAATGTCAAAGATTTTATGAAGCAAAGACAATGACAATGCATGCACATTCAATTGGAGTATAATTGATTTTATACCCTACTAGTGTATGACTGGTATAGTATATAGCTCTCTCTTTTCCTTCATCGTGTTGTGCAAGGATAGATCCTAATGTTGATGTTGTAGATGATATGTATAGGATCAATAATTTCCCATCAATAGGTGACATCAAGATAGGTGGTGATAACAAATAATCCTTGAGTTGTTGAAAAGCTTGCTAACATTGATTATTCCATTTGAATGGGACACCCTTGTGAAGAAATTTTTGAAAAGGGTGACATTTATCTACTAATTATGAGATGAATCTATGGATGGAGTGTAGTAACCCTTGTAGACTACACATATAAGAGAAATTATATGGTGGAGGCATATCTGTGATAGATTTTTATCTTTGTAGGATCAACTTCAATACCTCTACGAGAGACAATATATTTGAGGAGTTTTCTTCAAGTGACTCCAAAGACACTTTTTTGGATTCAATCGGACCTTATATTTTTCCAATCTAATAAAGATATTATCAAACATAGCAATATGACCTTCTCTTGTAAAATATTTTAGACTAGCAAGTCATCAATATAATCCTACATAAGAGTATGCATCATGTCATGGAAGATTATGGTGATAGCTCTCTGATAATTCATTTGGAATTCTTGAGACCAAAGGGCATTACATTCCAATAGTAAGTACCCCAAGGATATATGAAATCTATTCTATGTTGATCCTCAGGAGCGATTTTTATTTGAATATAACCAAAAAAATTGTCCATTAGTGACAACATCTCATATCCAATTGTTAGTTCCACTATGATATCAATGTTTGGTAAGGGGAAATCATCCTTTAGGAATACTTTTTTTAAGTCCTTAAATTTTTTGCATATTCAAATTCCCTTAGTTGGCTTGGTAACTTGTAATAGATTTGATATCCATTCAACATAGTGCTCAAATTTGACCAATAAGACAATCTGAGGATGCATTTATCTTAGATTTTTATTTATAGGATTTGCACCTGAATAAAGAGGTAAATGATGAAGGAATATTTCAAGATCTATCCCAAGCATGTCGGCATAAGACCAAGAAAATTTGATTTTTCTTTTTGAAAAAAAATTGATGAAATTTTCCCTCTATCTCTATTAGGGAAGTTGTTAAGTGTATGATCCTTGGATTTTTAGTTGTACTGATATTAAATTCCTCTAATTTCTCTATCAAGAGTGAGGATTTTTCTTGACTAATAGGGAGTATTTTCATAGTTCTATCCTTGGGTGCCTTAGAGAGGTTTTCACCCTCGGATATGTCCTTTATATTTACTTTTTCCTGGTCTAAAGGTGCCTTTAATTTTTTCCTAGAGACCTTTTCTTCTTTATTTTTTCACTTTTACGATGGTGGAGTAGACTCACAAAATTAAGTAGTAGTATGAAGATCTATGGTAAATCCAGGTTTATGATCACCCAAGGGTATACCCTCTCGAGGTTCCATAAAATTATCTATAGCTTCATCATTTTTGAAGGTATCCAAGCTCGATGATCCTTGTCGATCCGAATCTTCAAGTTATGAGTGGACTAGGGGTAAGTTATCATTGTTATTTTCAAAGATTAGGGACATGGTAGATAGGGTAATTAATAATAAATCTTCAAGGTCCCAAAAGGTTTCAATCCAGGCGTGATCATTAGTATATTTTTTCTCACAAGGGTTCGTGCTCCATTTATTTTTACTAGGTTTGGTATCAATACTATCCCTAGAAGTCTCGACATCATTAGAAGCATTAACATTTTCACCTAAAATCAACTTTGTAATAGGAGAAACTAATCTCAGTGGTGGATACCCAAACCCTTTATTCTTTGGTAAGATTTTAGGCTAAATAGGTTTTATAATTCCTTGATTTTGTAACCCTAGACCATTGTGGCCATCATAACCTATTTATTTCATGATATTGAATCCTTTACCATATTGTTTAGTTGGTAACTGAATAGGTTTTGCATCTTATTCATCTTTATAAAGCTAGGTAGAGATTTCCTCATCTATAGATTCTTTGTCTAGTTCACCCCACTTAGTGAAAGTAGTGAGAGGTTTATATTTAATGATGTCCTTAGGGTCCTTTTGAATAGGATGTGTCTTTACATATGATTTGGGTGAAGTGTGAAACTTTCCAATGTATAATGTGTTTGTCATGTTGTATTCACCACATCCTTTATCTTGAACTTGGACCTTGTTCTTGGGAAAAGAGATGAATGGAAGGGAAGATTTGGATAGTGATATAGGATAAATGTAATGTTATGAATTGGATGGTGAAGCTTCTCTATTGATAGGTGTTTGGCATTCAAGATTCCCTTTCAAATTATTGTAGTATTGGAAAGGATCAGGGTCACCTAATATAGTGATTTTAGCTCCATTGTAGGGGAATTTTAAGCATTCATGGTATATGGAGGGGGTGGCCTTCACCAAATGAATCCATGGATGATTGAGGAGAATGTTATATGGAAGGTATAGGTCTAAGACTTGACTAAATATATTTTCAATTGGTGGACCAGATCTAATAGGAAGGGTGATAATACCCTTGGAAGAAAGTTTTACATCATCATAGGATCTTATGAAAATCATTTTCCATGCATCAATGCATGCTTTAGAGAATCCCAATGTGGTGACCAAATTTTAAGTATAGATATTTGGGCCCGCATTTCCATCAATGAAAACTTATATGATTTTGTGTTATTGATAATGAATTTGAGGTGGATGACATCATTATGGTGAGGTTTATGTGAATGAAAATAATTCTCTATGAATGTAGCATGGTGGGTGGTATCAATATATCTTACAATGTCCTAAAATTGGTTAACATTTAAATTAGTAGGAGCTAAGGAATCCTGTAGAGATTTGTATAAGATAGCCTTATATGCAGGGGATATACGTAGCAACTCAAGAATGGATATCTAAGCAGGTATATCTCCTAAGTGATCCAAAAGGTTATATTGGTATGTCAATTGAGATTTGGAAGTGCCCCCTTATGGAGTCACTTTGGATCTACGTGTGTTAACCGCACATTCAAGATTCTTACTCTTGATAGTTATGGTTGAGACCTTATTGTCAACTTGTTGGCTATGGTTGACTATATACTCATAGGCAACATTAGTGTAGTTGGCATTATCTTTGGTGCTACTCCTTGAACTAGAGGACTTTCCTTGTCCATGGTTTTGTAGCGGATCTTTAAATATAGTATTAATAGTGTTAGAGGATCCAAGTGGGTTATCGATCACTACATCTCCCTAATCTATGAGGTCTTGGGTGATGATCTTGAGTTTGAAAAACACATAATTTTTATGTCCCTTGGTCTTATGATATTCATAGAAGTAATACTCATTCCACTAGGCTAGTTTGAAGGGTCCTGGTTTATAATATTTTAATTATGGAAGTTGAATAAATTTTGATTGTATGAACTTCTTCAAATTAGATTCAATTGGTTCCCCTAGGGACATGTATTTTCGTCTTGGATTATTGTTAATCCTTGGAGGACAATGTTGTACATTGTTCTGAACTGCATTTGTTGATTATTCATTACTTTGTGATTATTTTTTATTTGATGTTTGTATCATTGATGTGGAAGGTCCTTTGAGACTAATAATAGGATGAGCCTTGTTTACCATTTTTGGTATCCATAATGCCATCATTTGATACATTTTTGTTTCGTGACCAAAATTTGGTTTTATCATGTGATGTGCTTGGATTGTTGTTAGTATCTTTGAAAAAATTTGCAAGTCCTTTTGCAATAAGGGTTTTCTCAATAGGGATACCCTTCTCAATGAATTCCTCAAATGTGTTGGAACACTAGAATATGAGATCAAACATTAGTTCTGAATTAAGGTTTTCCATGAATTAATTATTTTTTTGGTATATGGCAAGGACATTTACTTGCAATATTTCTCCATCTCTGTAAGAATGAGGCAAATATTCTCCCTCTTTCTTCTTGGTGTTACATAAGTTTATTAACGATATCTCATGCTCAATGTTATAGGAGAATGTGCAACAAATTTCTTGGATAATTCATTCCAAGTCCTTATTCCAGGAGGTAAATGAGTGAACGATTCCATAGCTTGTCCTCCAAGAATAAGTGGGAAAAGGTGCATCAGGCATGTATGATTGTAAGAGAGATCTAGACCTGTAGTGTAAAATTCCTTGATATGCTCTATAAGATCTCCTTTCCCCTTGTATTTGTAAAATTTGGGTGTTTCAAGGTTTTGGGGGAAAGGTTGAATGTATATACACCTATCAAAGGGGTAAGGGCATATGTCCTCCATTCTGTATATCTTTTTGAGTCTAGTAACTTGAAGATTTGTGATTTGTTATTTCAGGCTTTGTAATTATTGAGATAGTATCTTTTTTGGTGATGACAGCATAAGAACTATGTTTGTTTAGGGATTGTGGGTTTTATTTGTGTAGGATCTATATTTGAGTTCATGTTTTGATAGTTTTGCATTTGGTTGAAAGCTGGGATGTTTCGATTAAATATGGTCGAGTAATGGTGTTATGGTATAGGTTGCATGGTTTGGTTAAAGTGGGATGTGAATGTCGGGTTTGGATTAGATGTGTGTATATGTGAATTATTGGTTAGGTGGTATGTTGAGTTGAGGAAAGTAATTGTTTATGGAAAATGTACTTTGTTGCTATTGTGGTGGTTGGTTCAAGCTTTGATTTGATCTGGTAAATGTTTGAGTTTGGGTTGTGGGTATGTGGGTGTTTGCATTTTTCTTTCTTGTAGTATTTTGTGGGAATGATTCGTTTAGAGGTGTGATGAAATTTGTATTTGTGTGTTGTGAATGTTGGTCATATTTGTTTGTGACCTAGGAAGTGAAATGCTTGATTTTTTATTTTGGATAGATTGATTTTGGTTTGTTATACTTTGTGTCACTAGTGTTGTATTGCTTGATTGTGTTGTTTGGGTATGTGGTGACATATTTTAAAGTGGGTTTTTGAAATTTAGTCCAAATGGTGGAGGTGTAGGTATGTTAAATTTTGTCACATTTTGAGATGTTCTTCCAAGTGACATACTTGGTCTTAGCTATTGTGAAGTGAGATGTTTTAATGAGGGTATCTTGTTAACAAAACCTTAGTTTTGGGATGTCACATTATGTGTTGGTTTCATCATAGTAGAAATTTCAAAATCTTTGGGATGTCTAGCTCCCTTTTGTGCAACTAATAAAAAAAATATGTTGGGATCTGTGGACAAGAGTGCATCTATCACTTTCAATATTTGGGGATCTTGTGAAGCATCACCAATTTCTTCTTGGGTTAAATTTTGTTCAATAAAAATCAAGGTAAACTCATCATCAGAAGGAGATAGGTTAGATCCTAGTTGTGGTGTTGGTTATGAACTTGAGGATCTCCCAAACTCCATCATGCTAGTGGGATCAAATGTAGGATCAACTATAGGATCCATTTATTTTCTCTTTCTTTGTGACCTTGTTTTGACCATACAAGACCTAATATGCTAAAGATGTTTTTGGATTTTTTAGTTTTTTTTTGGATTTTGTGGGTTTAAGAAAGCATGTACCTATGCTAAATGTTGTGTGTTTTTTTTAGGATTTTTTTATTTTAAAGGAATTTTGTAAATGAGTATGAACTTATACTATGTTTTTTTTTTTTTCTTTTAAAGGATGTTTGCAAATGATAATTAACTTATGTTATGTTTTTAAATTTTTTTTTGTTAAAGGGAAATGGTAAATGATAATAGACCAAAGTGATCACAAGAAGTCTGTAGACCTCCAAAGGACAAAAGATTAAGATGATGGATGGTAAGAGTCAAGCCTAAACTAGAGTGACAATTTTTAGGCCCAATTATTGATAGGATAATGAGATGATGTGAGATTAATACAATCAAGGGATACATAAGGTTTGATCAGGATCTTATTGGCTAAGGTTGTTGATTATGAATACTGGAATGAAAATGTTAATCTAAGGATGTGATTAAGCTAAGCAATGGGAAAATATGGAAAGTGAAAATTCCAAACTAGGAAATTTGATAGGTCTTAGGTCTCTAAATCAGGTTACTAAGTTAATCAAATTTGATTTCTGAAGCTTGGATGTTAAAATGGAAACCCTAATTTATCTTAGCCTAAATAGGTGAATTAATGAAATTTTTAATTATGGTGTTATAGTTCATAATTACGGTTTAACTATTGTGTTACATAATTTCCTAGATGTGTTATAGAATAATAGATGCATGAAAAAATGATAGATGTGTAGAAATTGACAATTACATGACTTTGGGTTTTCTAGGTTTTCCTAAAGAATTGTGTTACAAAAGGACACAAATAGGTGATTTTGGTTGGTTTCTTGAAATTGGATGTTTTAAATGGTTTTTCATGTTGGATGTTTTATTTTTAGGCTAGAATACACTCATAAAATAGAATTGATTTTGACTCTTGACTTTTAAGGAATAAAGGTTTAAGGCCAAAAAGGATAATGGCTTCATCGGTATAACATGATTATAGACACTTGAAAACATGCATAACCTAATTATTTAGATAAGTGTGTATACTTAGTATAGGCTCACTGTGAAAGAACTAATATCCCAAGATCAGTGTGAGACACCTCTCTTTTGAGAGAAGATAGCTAGATGTCCAATGGAACATGCCCAATACAACAACAAGCTCACCATTTCTCTCTCCTAGGGGGTCTAGAGAATCCAAACCCAAGAATTTATATCTCAACTCAAGGGAGTACGTGGTGATTAGATTCAAGAATGATATTGTACCTTGCACCATACAAAGAAATGGTTTATGGCTCCTAGGCTTCTAATTAACAAAGGTTCTTAGTGGGGGACAATCATGAACACAGATCCCATCTATAATATCTTGAGATTGGGAGGCGCTCTCCCACTTTCATCACCAAACAAGTCTTGGTGGACCAAGGGTCTTGTGTCTTGAATTTGAACAATACTTGCCATTCATTGAGGTACAAATTTTACTCTCCCTCCTTTGTATACCCCACCAGGAAATTGGGTTGAGGTCGAACCATGGGTGATGAAATCCCTAGATAGGCCTCCTACTAAAAATAAAAAGAGGCTATTGTGTGTTTCCCTTACACCCAAGATCACATGAATGTGTGAGGGGAGAGGATACACACATAGTATCCTAGGATAACACAAATGTGCAAGAACACAAAACATAGAAAACATGGGTTCATTAACCTTCAAAATTTAAGATGTGAGTTATCTAATAAAAACAAAGACACATAGGGTTTTATGATTAATTATTTCTTAGCATCTTGCAACAATAATATTAGTAGTTTTTATGATTGAATTATTTCTCTATGCCATGCAATAAACATATTAGTATTTTATCATGGTTAAATATTCTCCAGTAATTTTACAAGATATATGCACAAATGAATTAGTAACACAAAACCCCTATTTATCTAAATCAAAATGCATGTAAATAATTGAAACCCTCAAATTTTATACTTTTATAGTTTATTAGTTAGATGCAGTGTAGAACTGGTTGATTGTGGTGTAGAATAGATGTATCGCTACATGAAATATTTATGGTGCAAAATATAGCAATTGCGTCATAAAATCCTAAAAAATTAGAAACAAAAAAAGAAACATAAAAGAAACCCAAACAAAATAAATCCAATGTTATGGTTTTAAACAACCAAGATTTAATAACCTACAATGAACAAGAACAACAATTGTTATGTGAAAATTAATTTTTTTAGAAATTAGACAATTTTGTTGCTACATTTAACAAATGCATTGCAGAACATTTCAAATGTATTATAGGATCCTTCAACAATAAAAAATAAAAAAAAAATTCCAAAAAATTGTTAGTAGGCCGTGCTTCATGTCAAGTTCACCAATTTGTAAGACTATAAAATCAGAAACAACACATAAATAAATAACAAGAAATTAAATTCAAGTAATATAAACATAAAACAAACTATTAGACCTTCTAGCATCCTTGTCAAATTTCTTCCATTGTCCTTCTCAATATTCACTATTCGAATTGTTGTTGTTGATCTCAAAATTACACACAGTAATTTAAAAATCTTGGGAAGATAATGACTATGACGTTTTAAAGGTCGTGGTTAGATTGAAAGAGGATGCAACTTCGATTGACGGTTAGGATGCAGTAGAAAATCAACATACGAGATCAGAGGAGAGAATGTGCATGGGAAAGTTTCCCATTTCAAAATTAACAGATAAGAGGAGTTAAGTAGAGAAGGAAATGGAAGAAGTGAAGGAAATAGAAAAATGAAAGAGTTAAGTGGAAGAAGGAAAGAGGTAATTGAAGGGATAAAATATGGCAAGCGGGAAATAAGTAGGGAAGAAAATAAGGCAAATAATAATTAAAATAAATAAATAAATATTTATTTTCAGTCACATGTAAATAATTAAATAAATAAACCTATTTATTTAATCATAAATGAAATTAGGGATTAAATAATTAAAAATATATATTTAATCAAAAGGGGCTGATTAATTAAACAATTAAAATTTTTTAATTAATGAACATGAGGAAAAAGATGATTAATTAGATTATTTAATTAATCCCTAGAGGAAAGTTAGAATAATTAAATAATTAAAATTATTTAATTATAATGATGGGAAGAAAAATGAATTTAGGGTTAGAAGAAAGAGGTTAGCCTATTTAAATAATATTTAACTAGGTTAGATAAAAAAATACTAGAAAAATGTCATTACATGCATAGGATGATTTTTAGTGTCTACAAGTGGATATTGGTTGTTATTGACTAATTTATGAAATGGGTGAAGGAAATCCCTACAAGGAATTTAAATTCAAAGTGGTGATTGAATTTATGATAAATAGCATAATCACAAAGTTTGGCACACCATCAATAATTGTTGCTAATAATGCAATTTGTTTCAAATACTAAGATTTTGTTGACATGTGATCATGGTATAGGATATCTTTACCACATTTATCACCTTATCATCCATATGAGAATGGAAAATATGATTCATGAAACAAGTTCATCATGAACATTAATAGAAAAATTATTGAATGAAAACAAGAAAAGGTGGGATGAAAAGTTAAAATTTGTTGTTTGGGTAGATAGGGTAAATCAGAATAATTCTATTGGGAAGAGTTCATTTGAGTTATTTTATGGTATTGATTCCAAATTACCAATCAAACTTAAGTTACCGGTCTATAAGTTGTAGAAACTTAAAGGGGAAGAAGAAATTTATTTTCCCAAAGAACACATGAGCTAAAAGAATTGGAGGATACAAGAAGGGCTGCCCATGAGAGGAATTTTTTTAGGAATAAATAGATAAAATACCTCTTTGATAAAAGGACTATCAAAAGTGAGTTTTAGATTGGGGTTCTTGTCCTCATGTGGAATTCTAGATCAAAATGCAGGGGAAAACATGAAAATTTTGATGCCCTATGTGTTGGACCTTTATCAAATTGATGAAGGATGTGGTTAAGGAACATTCTACCTTATTATTCTTGATGGATATTTTGTGGAATTACTAGTTCATGGTCAGTACCTCAAGAAATATTGATGTTTTATTTCATTTTTGTTGTGTTGCCTTGTGCAATCATGACCCTTGTTTGTCATTATGGTGTTAAATCAATCTTGGTCCTTGTTGTTCCCCATTTTTGGTCTACTCCTAGAGATTTAGATTCTTGTTGGACTTTTAAGAGACACACATCCACAACTATATCCAATGTTGGCACTCCATTTTTTTGTGTCTCATTTTTCCATGTGTTTGCTCATGTGGTCTACTCTTTTTGTTTAACTTCCCATCATTTATAATCGATCTAAGAAACTCTTCAAGGGCTTTTCATGTTTATGGTTTGCCTTTTTCCATTATAACCATTCATTCCTTTAGGCCTATGTACCCAAATTAAAAATCTTGAAATTGACTGTGGGAAATTTTTGAGCCCTTCACCTTGTATAAATTTTGAATGGGTACCCTCAGTTCAAATTTAGGGAAAAATATATTAAAAAATGGCTAAATTACGTGCTTGTAGAATTTTCATTTTCTACTGGCCTCTTGTAGGAAATTCTAAATAAATCAACATAAATTCAAAGGGTGCAATTTAGTAATTAGTAAGTTTCTTGCAAAGGCTAAAAAGAGAAAAGTGGAGAAGAAATGGGAATATGTTAGTGAACCAGACCTAGGCCAAATGATCATAGATGTTCCACATGTTCTTGATGAGCCATCAAATCTTGACAAAGGTGAAGTAATGGTTTTCAAAAAATGTTAAAGAATAAAGACAACAAGTAAAGGTAAAGGTGATGATGACTCAAGTAAACCTGATAAAGTACACATATATGCATATCCAATTGGAAATCATTTTCCCACATAACACAATGGAGTTAGTTTTCTTGCAAATGGTCAAGATAAGTGGTTGGATCACTTTGTAACACCATTAACTATCAAACACTATTTCAACTACCCACATATTAATATACAAATAATTCTTAGTGGCATCCATACCTCATTGTGGCACCCATACCTCATTTATTATCTACAAAACATTTCTCTATGAAGTGACACAACCAATATTCAATTTCAACATTTTTTTGGGTGATTTCACTCAATCTCACACTCAAGCCCATAAATCATCAATTTTTAGATCAAGTGGTTATTAAAATAATTATTTATACACATCTATAGGTGGCTAGATCAAATTACATAGGACACATGTTGTGTAGGTGTTGGTTATAATTGTGATTAGGGTTTTTTGTGCATTATGGTTGTCTAATATTCCACACACCATGTGATCATGAGTATATCTACCTTAGCCAACATTTTGAAAAAGAGAGGATGAAAAATACATAATTCTAGAAGAATAGTAGTTAAAAAACCAACATAAGGGAGATATACAGAGGAAGCATGGGGGTTTCATATTACATTCCTAGGTAGTTTTATTTTCATATTGTAATGCTTAGAGTTGATCCCAAATTTGTAATAGAATTTTTTAAATCCTTAAAATAGAATTTTTAAATATATAATAAACCTTATTTGAGTTTCTCCTTGTGTATGGTATGTATTTTTGGATGCATGTTGTTGTTTCTCAACCAAAAATTTATAAATTCCTTACAAATATTTTGTAAGGTATATTTTCAACATAATAAAATAAATGTGTGGGCATATTCAAGGGTTAATAAGTAGTGTCACTTAATATTCTATAGATTTATTATTTTTCAAGGTGTTTGTAGATCCTAGCTTACTTGTGTATTTTGAAAGGTATAGTAATTTGTGGTGTGTTGTTTAATGCACCACCTTAGTTTTACTTATTACATCTTTTGTTTGAATTAAAAAAAAAATCCCAACTATAAAAGAGGCATTAGTCTATCATTAGTGGTCTCTCCTCATCATCCTCAACACACTCAAAATACATTAATTTAAACATCTTTTCAGTTTTATTCATTTTTGTGTTTGAACTACCTTGTCTAAATGTGTATAACAACATAAGGGGTTATAATAAAATATATTCTCATAAACTTATATGGTATATCATCTATTTTATTAAGGTGTTTAACCTTGAATTCCCTCAACTATCATATAGGTATGAAGTGACACCCAAAATAGGGGTGCACTATGCAAATGGGTATGGTGTATTTCAAGGTAAGTCTTATGCTTATGTGGTAATATATATTTCAACACATCAGGAAAAACCCCCTTGGTCTTATAAAGTCACAAGTGAAGGAGGTATTACCCACCTCAACAATTGGTCCTAATTTTCCTAACCTAAAGACAATTTTGTGGTAATATTCCCAAGTTTGACACCCCTGACACTTAGGATATTATCATACCTTAGGTATTTTGGGCTACTTAGATCACCAACATTCTCAACTATCATTGCAATACCTTACTATGCATAACAAGTTCACTAGTTTTCTTAAAAAAATTTCATTTTTTTAGGTTGTGTACTTAGAAAATAAAATAGGTATCAATTTGACAAAGGAAAGTTTGAAAGGATAAGTGATAGATTATAGTTGGTTCATAGTGATCTTATGTCCTTTCCTAGTGTTTCTATTTAGAAACATAAGTATGTTCTTACATCTATTAATGAATTCTCACATACAACTCAGGTATACCTTCTAAAAAATAAATGTTTAGTTTTTGGGCACTTCAAAAATTTCAAGGTACTTGTTGAAAACTTATATGAGAGAAGGAATCAACGACCCATATATAGATTGAATGAGAGTTAATTAATAATCAAATACCTTTCATGAATAGAAAATTATTCAACTTCAATATATTTTACCCTACATGCCTCAATATAATGATGTAGTTGAGCATTAAAAATACACACTCAATAAAATGGTAAATTGCATGGTACATTTTAAAGACTTGCCTCCTCATTTTTGGGAAAATACAATATATTGTGTAAATTACATTCAAAATCATACTCTCAACAATGTTTCCTAGCTTAGGATTTGGACCTCAGTTCATTCAATTTGATCATATGATTTGTGTTTATGCCTCTCCTTGTCTTACTATTAATGATAAAAATCTAGTGGGTTTGGACTCTTTCGCTCTATACTCCAAGGCTACTATCTATTTGAATATTTTTTCTATTGATGGGTTTTGGCACCTCATAGCTCATTCTATTTATCAAGGACTATTTAAAGATATTTCTTTACCAAATTCTTCAACTCAACTTGGTAATGGCCATTTTGCTAATGATTATTTTCTCTCTTTTGAAAGAAGAAAAAAACATAAATCAAGAACCTTAGTGTTTTGATATTTTTTGAAAGGCCTTAAGTTTTACCACTTAATAGAAAAAGACTCAATGTTACAAAAAACCCTTCCTTCCCATGCCTTCTTCACTCAATTATTTTGGATGGAAGTGAATTGAGCATGGTGAATTTTTAATATTTTTGGGCATCTCTTTTTCCTTTTAGGTGTGTCTTGGCTCTTTGTGGTAATTTGTTCTTAAAAAAATTTTAAAAAGGTTTATTGGGTCACTAAACCTATATATCTAGCTATAAAATTGTATATTGTTCCAAGATCTGGTAGCTATTCATGTCTACTACTATTCCTGTTATATTCCCTCCAAAGCTTCTTATTTGAAATTAGATAAGTTTCTTTATGATTTCCTTTGGTCTTTTTTAGAAAATAATCAAGGTTTTAATCAATCATCCTATATTTTTCTTTCCTCCCCATGAATAATTTTAGTTGGGATTACTCTCTACTCAATTCCAAGGTTTGGCCCTTTACACTGATTGGATCATTTTTTCTCTTGAGAGTAATGAATCTTGGAAATTTTTAGTGTGACATTGCATTTCTTCTCATCATCCAATTGGTAAAATAGCTTAGAAGGGTATTGGTCTAAAAACCCTTATTATTATGAAATATATTGTTTAGATTCAAGTAACCTTTGTGATAAAAAAATATTTGGAAAGCTTGGGAAGAAATGAAGCCTTGGGTTCTATATAATGGTTCCAGTTTTCATACTATTATTTCCATGAACCAATTAGACATTTGGTGGTCTCCTATTTTTTGAATACTATAATTGTCCTCTTGCAAGGACTTCATGGGTTTATGATTTGGTATTTTTTAAATATATATCTTCTCTAGAAGTATCAAGAGTCTCTTTTTCTAGAATGCCAAGGATAAAATTTACTTTTCTAGTCAAGATCATGAATTATTTGACATAATTAAAACCATATTAGATAATATGGTTCACAAAATCAGTATTGTATCTTTCAAACCTTGATAGAAAGATTAGAAATGGTATCCAACTATTATTTTTAAAAATTAAAAACCTCATCAATGGTACCATTGGTTTCCCCCTCATTTTCCCATAGTGCCCACCGTGAACCAATGATGGCATTTGCAATCACTTATACAAATTTGGAAATGTAAGTTTCACAATATATGGTTGGTAGTGTTGGATTCCAAATTAGATCACTTTTCTTGGTGTCTTCTTTTTCAAGGCCTTCCCATTGGTTCCAAATTATCCCATTGGGTGTTTCTGATCCTTGATTCTTTTTTTGTGGACATAGAGTTTATCAAACATCTCTTCTTGTTTTATTCTAGAGATCATGATGTTTGGAATTGGACACTTGAATTCTTTAATATATTCAAACCTAAGCCTATTTATTGACATATGGTCTTATTAGGGGATTGGCCTTGCATTCCTCACAAGTTTACTCAGATCTAACATATTTTTAGTGGAGATTATTTTAGTATATGGAAGATAAAAATTATAATACCTTTTTAGGTTGTTCTATTGATAGTTAGATTTGATTTATGCTAAAGCTATGATTTTGTAATGTATTATTCCATATTAAAGTATAAGAAAAAGAAAATCACTTTAGGTGGCTCACTTAAATGTGTTATTGCATCACTAGGGTAATACCCCTTATGTTGTGGTTAGATTACCTTTGAATCCCAACTCGTTGAGGGTATTGTAATGGGCATAGCAATTCTATTTGTGGCTATTAGAAGGTTCACTCTCAAGATTATCCTCCTCTTTTTAGAAGGTATTGTGCTTAGTGGGTATATTCATGGCCTATATGTAGTCACTTTTCCTCTCTACCACCTACTAGTGGAGGAAATTTTGGTTGTATTGACTCCAAAAAATTCCTTATTTGTCTCTTGCCATCTATCCTACTCAAGTAGTTAATGAAGAAAAGAAGAAGATTTTAATAATGAAAATTATAGATGGGACCCTCATATGGTTACCTTAGACCCAACTAATGTATGTGGAAAAATAGATGACCAATATCCCCCTCTCTTCCTTCTACTTGTGCTCTAGCCACTTAGTGGTCTATTTATTTTTCTTTTATCTTGATTTAGGATGATGTCATGATTGGAATTTAGGAGTATGGATTTTTCCACTTGCCTTTTTTTGTGAATATGTGTATCACTATTTCTAACTAGTAATAAAAATACTATTCATAAAAAATTCATACTCCCAACTCACTAATACAATGTTTTTTACTCCTAAAGAAAAATTTCTCTAGTATTTAGCTTAAAGTTTTAAATTAAAAAGAAATTATATATATTTTTGGTTTTTTTTCCTTAATGATATGCAAACAAAAATAAAAAGTAATTTTTTACCTTATATCTTTGTGTTAGGAAAGTACTAGGTTGATCAAACCATTTTATGCATAACCCTATGAGATAAAATAATGCATGCAAGCTTACAAAATAACCATAATGAAAAGTTCAAATATATACCATAATATAACACAATATTTACCTTGAAAAATACATCAAGAGGGAAAAACCTAGCCTCCAAAATCATTCATATTCAATGTTTTACTCAATAATGAATTAAATACAACACACTTACAAAGTCTCCATGATTTTTTTTGAAACATCAAGCGCCTTGAATGCATCATTCATGTGTCTAATTGTGGAACCACACAAACCATGACATGATCTACATATGTACTCAACAAGATATATCAATACAAATAAAAACCAAGATGAATAACCAACAAGCTAACCCCAACCATTAAACATGTGTTTACTTTTATATACTCAAGATCACACAAAACAACCAAGTGGTAAAGGTGAAACCACATGCCTAAAATCCATGAGTTCACAAAACCATTGAACCCAACATTTATTTTTTCTACCAATTCTTCCCAATATTAAATATTTTTCCCATGTCTAACCCACACATAAAATATCTAATCAATGTTACATACAACTTTCCAAGTGGAACCAAATAAATATTTAATGTGGTTAAACACATTTCATAAAGATTCACCACAAATATCTATTTATTTTACATAATTAAAACAACTATTTCTTTTGTAAGGTGTACAATATCCTTTTCCTAACATTCTCACACTTATTTTATGCATTTAATAAGGGTTAATCAATGAAATAAAACATTATAGCCATCAATAAAACCACATGAATATCTAACATTATCTTGTGCTCCATCAAGATACCTTTGATAACATCCAAGATGACTGGTATCTCAAGAAATAAGTCCTCTCTTACTCTAACATGTCATATATAGAAGAAAAGGAACAAGCCAAGGTGAAGATGCACCAATCAAAAGAACACAAGCATTAAATCCAAGTGATAATAAATTATCCAAGCTTCTATCAAATGAATAAAACCCACATGACTAGAAATCACAACCATAGAAAATACTAATAAATCCGATCATCCATACCTACAAGGTATCTAGATATTAGTAGAATTCATGCTAACAACATATCAAACCCATAAACTGCAATCACAATCTTCATGTATAATGCCTACAAATGAAGAAAATACACATCTAGGAACTCCCACTACATGGGTAATGTCAAATCTATAAATATATCAAGGCATACCAAGTCTACCAATCTACACTCATATCAAGGTGTGGCTCATTATCAATCCATTTAGAACAAATAAAAATTACAATGATCCCATGCAACAAAAAATACAATCTGTAAAAAAAAGTCACCATAACTCTCCCGAGTCCACCATACCAAACCATGTGAACATGAATGTCTAGGCAGAGTGGTAGAACAAATGAGATAAAAACTATAGATCATATTTTTTAACATTTACTTTGACCAACACCTCAAAGTGTTAAGTTATGTAAAGTAAGATCTCCTTCATAACCCCAACTAAAAATTATTAATAACACCCAAGTGTTCAATATCATAGATAAAAAATCATGTATATCTGATATAACCAACATGGATACAAGCCTCTCTAAATAAGGAAGATCAAACAAAAATCTATTCACAGACTAGAAATAAGCCCAATAACATCTCCTAAGCTCACCATAAATTAAAATCATATGCACAAGGAGAGAAATTTTCCAAATTATCCTTAAATAAAACATCTAGAACTGACAAGAATAGCTCAAGATCTATATCCATGAGAAGAAAAATAAGAAAATATAATGCATCTAAAAATTATAGTGGGAAACACCTCTTAGATGATTGTTTGTTGAGTAGACTAAGAGTGGGGAATGAGATTTTTCATCCAAGATACACAAAGTCACAATGAATTTCTCCAAGAACAGTCTCCTTTATAGGTCCACCATGAACTCACATATATATATACAAGTGAATGCTCCTCATACTTCCTACTAAAACCTATAAAGATTAATTGTCTCAAAAAATGTGTCTAGTATATTTAGAATAAAAAGGACTGGTGTGAAATAATGAAATCCAAGTACTTAAACAACAATCAGTTTGTTAGAAGTATATCTAATCTTGAAAATCCTCGTGGGTCTTTGTTTTGGAACAATATTCTCAAATCTAGGAAGTTGTTACTCGGATGGATAAGATGGAAATTGGAGAATGGCTTCGGGATTAATTTTTGGGAGTACCCTTCGGTAATGAACCAATCCCTAAACTAACTAGTATTCAAGGACCTACATAAACCTACAATAAATATCTTTGGTTAGAGGGTTGTTGAATACCTTAGTGGAAAAATTGGATCCTAGAAGTGGAAAGAAATAAAAAATTATTGATATAATAATCAAGATCCAATACAAAAAGCTAAAACCATCCAAAGGGCCCTCACATTAATAATAATTCCTTTATTTTAGAATGAGGATGGATTTTATTGGGTAAAGGAAAGAAAAGAAAAAATCATTGTTAGGTCTTTTTACAATCTATTGTCATCCAACGACCACTATAGTGGGATTTGGAAATTCATCTGGAATCATTACCTCATCCCCAAGATAAATTTATTTTGATTGACTACATGTCATAATGGGATTCTTACCCAAGATAACTTAAGGAAGAGAGGCTTTAAAATCCCTAATATGTGTAATTTATGCAAAAATGAGGAGGAGTCAGTGCCTCACTTGTTATTGCACTATCCTTTCTTAGAGGAAATTAGGGCTATACCTTATAAAATCTTGGATTCTACTGGTCCATGAATGATAGCATTAAAGAACTTTTTGAAAATTGGATTTGTCCTTATACTCATTCAATTATTATGGAACTATGGAGACAGATTCCCCCAACATCTGTTGGAGTATGTGGAAAGAAAGGAACAACAAGTTATTTTAAAATAAAGAAAATAATACCAAGGAGGTTTTTGGGTCTTACTCTAGACTATTAGTTGAGAATGTTTCCCTCTACAACTAGAAAATTTTTATTTATCGTCCTATAGCCTTTGAATCCAATGTTTCTTGTAGATGGGGTTTACAATAAGACCCTAAATTTTTTATAACTCTAAAATTTTAGCTCAATAGAATACCAAATTCAAACCAGCCTCTCTAGGCTAGACTAAACTCAACTTTGATGGATCCACTAAAGGAAACTTGCGTTTGGCTAGTGGTGGTGGTATTATCAAAAGCTTTGATGGAAAATTTATTGATTGCTTCTCTAGGGGTCTATGGGAGCAATCTTCTAATGTGGCTGAAGAAATGGTGATGTTTTGGGGATTCAAGATTGCTTTGTCTTTGGGGATAAATAGCTTGTAGGTTAAAGGTGACTCAAATATTGTTATTGATGTGAAAATTAAAGTGAAGGTTGGATGGGCTACCATATACATTATAAATGATATCTAAAATCTCCTAATGGGTTTTGATAAATTCACTAAATCACACACTTATAAGGAAGGAAGCTATGTTGTTGATGTTATAGCCAATATGGGAACTACATTGGACTCCATTAGATGTTAGAGGAACAAATTATGTCTCCCAGTAAATTTTAGAGGTGTCCTCTTCAAATAGAAATATAATATTATTCCAAATGTGGATGCTATATAATAAAATCATAATTTTTGAATATATATCCTTATATATTCTTGGTAAAAAATTCCCTGCCCAATGATTTTCCTTTCGGTTCTTGGAAATTTTGGGACATTGACAGAAGTATAAAAAGAATGGATTCAATTGTTTGGAATAATCATGTGAGTATGGCTAGGTAGATTTCAAGAAAAACCCATAACCCTCTTGAGCCTAATTTCTCTTAGTTTTTTATTATTCTTAATTCGTATGTTATGTTGATGACAATTTTAAGTTGGAATAATAAAAATGTGAAGGAAAAAGTCATGATCCATTTCATCATGGTTGGGGAATTAAAAATAAAATATTTCCCATGATAAAGAAACCAAAAATGAATATGGCTTATGCCAATTCAAAAACGTGTTTCAATCCCTTTAAGCAATGGATTAAGACCTTTGGCACAAGGGAGTTTATTATCTAGACTAAAAATGGTGTTAAAAGGATGAATCTAGAGAATATTTTGATAGATTGACTTTACCCAAGGATTCCCCTTGTCTTTGGAATCATTATCCATTTAATTCCCCATCCTTCACCTCTTTTTGTGATATTGAAGACAATTTATAGAAGCCTCCTTCTCACTTCCGAAAGTCACTACATCCTCTCTTGCCTAGAGAACTACAGTGGAAATGTTCTTTAGTTTCACTAGCTTTATTTTTACCACATCATGGGAGGAGATTTTGTGTAGATGGAGCTTGTATCCTGTGAGTAATCTTGTAATGACGCTCTACTCTGGAAAATCTATGTCGAAGAAGGTTTGGTGCCTATTATGGTGAGTTTGAGAGGACATGATGAAAACCTTTCTATTCAATTTTCCAACACCTGCAATGAGAGGGATGTCAAAATGGATGGTATATCTTTTGAAAATAATGAAGATGCAATAGCACAAGCTACAAATTATCTTGCAATGGTTAGAAACTAGAGATACATATGGAAGTGAAGGATTTAGAGAATATGAACATTTTCTTCAAAGATGGTGAAACCCATGTCAAGCTACATGTGGGCTACGATCATGAAAAAATTCCCAACCTATGGGAGAAGGTAAGTTTCATTATGATGAAATATATTACTTTGGAGGGTCGCTTTAAATGTTACTATTTCTATCATATCCCCATTTTAAACCACTTTAGAAACAAGGTGATAATTAGCTTCCATTTCTATCTACTATCCTCACTTGAGGTTTCTATGAAAGAAGTCATTGAAATGATGGCTAAAAACCTTGACAAAAAACCCATTCCACTCAACCAGGGGCTCATTCTCAAAATTCATCATTTCCATCTAGCCCTATGCCCTCCCAAGCCCATCAAGGCTTGTCTAGTTGAAGAACCACCTATTGTTTCCTAACCTTCAAGGAACCCCTAAACCCTCATGTTGAAGAACCTATCAAGATTATTTCAAAAGGGAAGTCAATTACACCTATAAATAATTCCACTCCTAGATTGGAATTAAAGTCCCCAAACCTACAAGCCAAGTTTTCAAAACCCTCAAAAACTTGTTGGAAATAGGCACCTCAACTTATGGCTTAAACCCTCTGAAAAGACTTGGAAAAATTATCATCTTTCTTAGTCTTTACCTATCTACCACTGGTAGATCTTCTTATAGTTGTAGTCTAGCAGTTTATTGCCTTATTGCGGGCCTCTATCGGTCTGTTCGTAGTTACGTGGTGTTACCGCCATACTGCGGGGTTTTCGTCTTGGGTTGGCAGTAGCACGGTTGACATACACAGTCAGTGTGAAGGCTTACCTCCCTACCACAGAGGATGCTCATTGGTGGCACGGTGGCCATGTTAAAAAATGATAGTTAGTGAAGTCCACTTACCACCACACTGCGATGGCCTTTCAGCCAAGTCGCGGTGGCAAAGTAAGCTTTGGCGGTTAGAGATGAAGTCTACCTCCTTACCACAGAGGTCTTGCAGTCAGGGTGAGGTAGCGCAGTGTGTTTGTTTGTAGGATCTGGTGGTTACCTCCATACCGCAGGAGGTGTTTCTCAACATTGCAGTTGGGCGGTGGCACCACCATACCGTGGAAGGTTGATCTGACCTTGGCGGTGACACAGTGATAAGTAACAGGCTGGCAGAAAAGTCACTACCTAGGTACCGCGAGGGTGTTAAAAAGGGACCTGCAGTTGGGTGATGGAACCGCCATATCAAGGTGGCCTCTTTGGCTCAGTGAGGTACCACGGTAAGAGGTGTTTGGCTTTTGTGTTGACCGGTTAGTCTTGATTGGAAGCGGTGAACAAATAGAGAGGAAACATGTGGCAAGTAATCAACATCTAATTAGTCAAATTCTGGAGTGGTGAAAGCAGTAATTGCAAGACATGTTTTGATTAATGATAGAATCCGATTAAGGCAAGAGAGTTAATTCCTGGGTGGCCTGATGCGTGATTGCAAGGAAGATCGGTCATAAGATTGGACTGCGTGATTGGGTGAAAGTTGCATAATTAAGGAATTTGATTGGTTGGTTTGATTAATGCGATGTAAGACTTGTATAGTCGATTACATTATATAGTCACTAAGGGTGACAGTGGAAAAGTGAGGCTGAGATAGGTGATGTATTCATTGTATGCTAAAAATGAATTGTAATAGTGAGTGCATGAAAATTGAAGTCTACTGCTATTGTGAGCTTACTATCAGAGAATGAGGACTATGAGCTTTGTTTGTAATTTATTTTACTGTAATACATAGTGTCTTCTCTTGGTGTGGTGGGTTTTTTCCCGAAAGGGTTTTCCCACGTAAATCCGGTTATCTCTATAACTTCTTATTTATGTTACTCTTGTTTCCCTATATGTGTTAATCTCAGTTGTTTTAAGAAGTTTTAAAAAAGGTCTTTGTACTTATCCTCTATTGTATTAGTCTTAGGAAAGAATTTCCGCACCTCTACTTTTCCTTTCAAGTGGTATCAAAGCTTGGCCAATTGTGTTATCCTTGTTAGTAAGGTTGGTTTTTTGTGCTAATACTATTCCAGTGGGAATCCTGCAAAGTTAGAACCTAGTTTTGTTTGAGATGGCGAGTACATTAGGTAGAGTAGAGATTGGAAAATTCAATGGTGGCAACTTTGAGTTATAGAAACTCAAAATGGAAGACTTGCTTATGGATAAAGACCTTTGGGTTGTTGTGTCTGTAACTACGCCACAAAGTATGAAGCAAGAAGATTGGGAACTTGTAGATAAAAAAGCAAGAGGTTGGATAAGAATTAGTTTGGCCAATTCTGTACTCCTGAACGTCCATGAGGAGAAGTCTGCAACTTCATTATGGAAGAAGCTTGGTGATATTTATCAGGGAAAGTCTCTAGTAAATAAGTTATTGTTGAGGAAGAAGTTGCACTCCTTGAAGATGGAAGAAGGTGAATCTGTTGTAGACCATTTGAAATCATTTAATATGAGTGTTGCTCAGTTGGTGTATGTGGGTGTAAAGATAGAGGAGGAGGATTAGTGCATGCTCTTGTTATGTTTGTTACCTGACACTTGGGATCATCTTGTAATGGTTATTAAAGGTACGAACACTACTTTCAAGATGGAAGACAGTGTTTCCTCACTACTATCTAAAGAGATGTAGAGGAAGTCTTCAGAGATGGATAAAGAGGCCCTTGTTGTTTGAGGTAGATAAAGGAGAAAGGCAAGAAGTAGGACAAGAAGTCCAAATCTAAATCTGAAGGGAGATCAAAGTCTCCTGGTAAAATGCTGGAACTGTGGGCAGCCTGGTCACATCCGAAAGGATTTTAAGGAGAATAATAATAATAAGAAGAAGATTGATGCTTCAGACAATGACTCTTCTTAGAGTGAAGCAAGTGCCTTCATTGCAGCCTTGGAAACTCAGGCATTAGATGATGTCTAGCTGGTTGACTTAGGTGCATCTTTTCACATGATGTCTCATAGAGAATGGTTCATTAAGTATGAAAATTATGATGGTGGAAAGATGTACATAGCGAGTCAACATTGGAGATTGTTGGTCATGGAAGAGTCAAAATATAGTTCCCTGACGTAAGAATCAAAGGGATTGGTGGTGTACTGCACATACCAGGTTTGGCTTGTAACTTACTTTTTGTCAGTAAGCTCAATGATGTTAGTGTGGAAGTTTCTTTCTCAAGTAAAGGATGCAAGATGGCTAGAGGTGCAATGATGCTGGCTAAGGGTGTACGTACTGGAACTATGTACAAGCTGGATGGACATCTTGTTCAATGCAACAATGCCTTTGTAAAGTTAAGCAAAGTTGTTCCTATAGAGGAAGATGGAGATTTTTCTCTGGCTGCAAATTCCTTGGAGTTGAATCTCCCAGTAGAGAAGACCATGTTGTGGCATCATAGACTTGGTCACATAGGTGAGAAAGGTTTAAAAACCCTGAAAAATAAAAATCTTGTTGAAGTGCTTGATGATTGTACCCTTGAATTCGATTTTTGAAAACACTGTATTTATGGAAAGCAAAACTGTGCTTCATTTTATTTGAGTCCTCATAAATCTTCTGGTGTACTGGATTATGTTCATTCTGATGTGTTTGGTCCAGTTAATGTTCCTTCATTATTGAAGTCTAGATATTATGTTTCTTTTATTGATGACTATTCGAGAAGGGAATTTATATACTTTCTTAAGAGTAAATCAGAAGTGTTCAGTTAGTTTAAAGAATTTAAAACTTTGGAAGAGAATTAAACCAGAAGGAAAATTAAATGCTTGAGGATGGAAAATGGCAGTGAGTTTTGTTTTGTATAATTCGAAAGGTATTGCAAAGACCATGGGATTAAAATGCATAAAACTACACCTTATACTCCATAGAAGAATGGAGTTGCTAAAAGGTTGAACATAACGTTAATGGAGAGAGCGAGAAGTATGTTGAGTAGTGTTGGTCTAGAGTAAAATTTCTGGGCTAAGGTTGTGGCTACAAAATTTTACTTGGTAAATCATTCACTTTGTTCTGCTCTTGTTGAAAAGACACCTTTGGAAGCGTGGTCTGGTAAGAAGCCCTCTCTGAGACATATTCGTGTCTTTGGCTATGAGGCATATGTATATGTGCCCAATGAGAAAAGATCAAAGATGGAGAACAAAGTTGTTAAATGCATCTTCATCGGCTATGGTGTTAGTGTGAAAGGATTCAAGCTTTGGAATCTTGATACTGAGAAGGTTTTGTACAACAAAAGTGTAATATTTTGTGAGCTAAAACCTTTAGTAGTTGATCCACAACTAGATATAAATAAATGAGAAAAGAAGAATGATGTAGTTCAAATTCCTCAAACTCCAGGAAAAGAGGAACTACATGGTGTACCTGAAACTAAGAAGAGTTCAAGCAGCTCTGAGAGTTTTGAAGATGAAGAACCATAACCTCAGCCAGTAAGAATGTCTACACGTGAAAAATGACAACCTAATAGGTATGGTTTCTCTATGTTAGATTTGAACTGTGCCTATGATTTGATTACTAGCACTGATGAGCCTAGGACTGTAAAAGAATCTATTAGCATGTCTAATTCAAATTTTTGGTTGGAAGCCATGAATGAAGAAATGGAATCATTGAAGAAAAATAAAACCTAGGATTTGGTACCTTTTCCTAAAGGGTGAAAGTTTGTTGGTTGTAAATGGGTATTCAAGAAGAAGATTGGTCTAGACGGATGTGAAGACAACGTTTCTCCATGGAGAGCTGGAAGAAGAAATTTACATGTTCCAGCTTGAGCACTTCGTTGAAAAAGGTAAACAAAGTCTGGTCTAAAAATTAAAGAAATCTTTGTATGGTTTGAAGCAGTCTCCTAGAATGTGGTACCAAAAGTTTGACACCTTTCTGTTATCTATGGGATTTGTGAGATGAAAATCTAATCATTGTGTTTATTACAAGTCTTAAAATTATCATGTGCTTATTATTACCCTATATGTGGATGATATCTTGTTTATAGGAAATAGTAAGTCTATGATTTCTGATCTTAAATCTCAGTTGTCTACAAAGTTTGAAATGAAAGATCTAGGTGCAGCAAGGTATATTCTAGGGATGGAGATAACTAGGGACATAACAAGTAAAAATATTTTGGTCATCCAGAGTAAGTATTTCAATACAGTTCTAGAGAGATTTGGTATGGATGATTGCAAGCAACTAGTTGTTCTAGTTATGCAGGGAATAAAGCTATCTGTTGAAGATTGTCCAAAATTTTCTACTGAGATGGAGGACATGACTAGGGTTCCTTATGCAAGTGCTATTGGCAATATAATGTATGCAATTTTCTCTACAAGACCAAACATTTCCCTAGTAGTGGGATTTCTTAGCCATTTTATGGAAAATCCAAGAAGAACACATTGGGATGTCATAAAGAGAGTGTTTAGATATTTAAACGGGACTTCAAAATATGCTCTGTGTTACCATGGCAGTTTGCTTCCATCACAAAGAACACTCATCATTTGTGGATATGTTGATTCCGATTGGGTAGGGGACATTGACAATAGAAGATCCACCAATGGATACACTTTCATTTTAAATGATGGTGCAATCAGTTCGATGATAAAGCGATAGGTTGTAGCTGCTTTATCCACTATAAAGGTTGAATACATGATGGAAACACACACCTGTAAAGAAGCAATTTGGTTGAGTCATTTGTGTTTTGATATTGGTTTTAATGCAGGATAGGTTACAATCTACTGTGATAGTCAGAGTGCCATTATTTGGAAAAGAACCCAACTTTCCATGCCAGGACAAAGCACATTGATGTGTAGCATCACTTCGTGAGGGATATGGTGGAAGATGGAAAGGTATGTTAACAAAAAGTTGACACTTTGAAGAATGTTGCAGATGCATTAATGAAGCCAATGAGAACAAACAAGTTTAGATGGTGCATAGATTCAATGGGCCTTGGGGGCTATGATCGTCAATAATTTTTGAAGTCTAGAGGAAGCTAGAAAGTCTTCATCAAGTGGGAGCTTGTTGGGAATAGGTGCCTCAACTTATGGCTTGAACCCTCTAAAAAGGCTTGGCAAAATTATCATATTTCTTAGCCTTTATGTCTCTACCGCCGGGAGCTCTTCTTAGAGGCGCAGTCTAGTGGCTTACTGCCTTACCATGGGCCTCTGTCGGTCTATTCGTAGTTGGGAAGTTTTACCGCCATATCGTGGGGTCTTCATCTTGGGCTGGAGGTAGCACAGTTGATGGGCATAGTCAGTGTGAAGGCTTACCTCCCTACCGCAGAGGGTTCTCATTGGTGGCGCGGTGGCTGTAGTGAAAAACGATAGTTAGTGAAGTCTACTTATTGCCACACCGTAATGGCCTTTCAGCCATGTCGCGATGGTGTCATAAGCCTTGGCGGTCAGACATGAAGTCTACCTCCTTACTGTAGAGGTCTTGCAGTTGGGGCGAGGTAGCATGCTGTGTTTGTTTGTAGGTTCTGGTGGTTACCTCCATACCGCGAGAGGTGTTGCTCAGCTTCACGGTTGGGCAGTGGCACTGCCATACCACAAAAGGTTGATCCAAGCTTGGTAGTGACGTGGTGATAAGTGACAAGCTGGAAAACAATCCACTACGTCAGTATCGCGAGGGTGTTAGAAGGGACCTATGGTTGGGCAGTGGCACCGTCATACTGCGGTGGCCTCTTTGGCTCAGCGAGGTAGCACGGTAAGAGGTGTTTGGCTTTTGTGTTGACCATTCAGTCTTTACTGGAAGCGGAAAACAAATAGGGAGGTAGCACGTGGAAAGTAATCAACATCTGATTGGTCGAAGTCTGGAGCGGTGAAAGTAGTAATTGAAAGGTGTGTTTCGGCTGATGAAAAAGTATGATTAAGGCAAGAGAGTTAATTCCTAGGTGGCTCGATGCATGAATGTAGGGCAGATCGATTAGAAGATCAGACTACTTGATTGGGTGAACATTGCATAATTAAGGCATGTGATTGGTTGGTATGATTAATGCGATGTAAGACTTGTATAGTCGATTACATTATATAGTCACTAAGGGTGACGGTGAAAAAGTGAGACTGAGATAGGTGATGTATTCATTGTATACTAAAAATGCATTATAACAGTGAGTGCATGAAAACTGAAGTTTGTTGCTATTGTGAACTAACTATCAGAGAGTGAGGACTGTGAGCTTTGTTTGTAATTTATTTTACTATAATATAGAGTGTCTTCCCTTGGTGTGGTGGGTTTTTTCGCGAAAGGGTTTTCCCACGTAAATCTAGTGTTATCTTTGTCATTTCTTATTTTTGTTACTCTTGTTTCCCTGTATGTTTTCATCTCATTTGTTTTAAGAACTTTTAAAACCGGTCTTTGTACTTCTCCTTTGTTGTATTAGAGTTAGGAAAGCATTTCTACACCTCTTCTTTTCCTTTCAAAAATGTGAACCAAAAAATAGTTGTTGCTTGTTTGTGTGAGCTTAAACACACCCCTCAAAGGTCTTAGAAAAAGGATTAACACATTTTTGAAATATTTTCCCAATAAAAACAAAAAAACCCATAGATAACTTTTTTGTGGAAGAGTCTACTTCTGAGGATGATGAAGAAGAAGATAACGATAAGAATATGGACAAGGAAGAGAGAAAAAGAGAAACTAGCTCAACTATAGATGTTGACTACACTAACCCTAGGGTTTGGAGATCTCATAGATTGGTAGATAAGCAAGTTCCCAATATAACAGTGGATTAAATATCTATTAATGAGTCTAAAGAATTTAAAGATGAGGATGGTAGTAGAGAAATAATTTCAAGGAATTTTAGGATGATATTGGAGGCTCAAGATTGTTTCCAAAAATCCAATGCCATGTTTTCGGACTTGGAGGACTCTACCCCTACTAAAAATCAAAATGAAGATATTACACCAATTGTGAGAAGATTATCTAGGATTTCATGGAATTGTTGGCTAAGGTGGAAAACCTAGAGAGGAAGCTTAATGGCCTTTCATGCTTTACCCTAAAACTCATACATAACTTGGCTATCACTCTTGGTTTTTTCCTATAAGAAGAGATAAATAAAAGCATGAGAATACCATAGAACCCAGTACAAGCTACTAGAAATAGGATGGTTTTAAGTTCCTTATGGAGGACTGTGAAAATCTTCCTAATTAGGATGTTTTTCTATGTTTTATTTTTTAATTTCAAAACATTACTCTACAATATTTTTTTGTTAGTTTGTTTTCATTGGCTTGTAAATGGCATTTGACCCTAGTTTCTATTTTTTTAACTCTCATCCCCATGGGTCCTTTTGTTTTTGGGCACATTACCTTATAAATATTGCTTATTTTATCAAAAACAAATGTCTCTAAACTCAATATAACTCTAACCTCACCAAAGTCTCCAAATATCCATGATAATGTACAACTGATAAATTCATTCTAAGCCCAAAATGCAACACCGAATTCTCATGAATCTCCCAAGCATATGACCAATAAACTCAATACCAAGAGAACTAAACAAATCACATTCAAATTTCCAACTATAGAATCATAAACACATCATGGTATCATGATATGGCATCTCATCAAAGGAAGAGCATATGCTCTAATGAATATATCCTACTCCCAATAAAACCTATATCATGATAATACTCTAATGTATAATCAGGATTCCACCATGGAACAATACTAAACATCCTCTCAACCAAGGATCACATGTCAAAATTGACAAGTCATAGATTTATACCTAAACCAAAAAATTTAAGAGTCCTCCATGGCTAACCAATATGTCAAAATCTTTAATCAAATGAAGATATCCATATCCTATCAATGAAACTAAAGATGTCAAAGAACTCTCACTACAACAAATAGGATCTAAGAGATCCTCTATGACACTAAAACCCACTACAAAATATCATCAATCACCAATTGCTGAATCCACCACTACCAAAACTCCCACTTGTTGATGGTGTTTTCAGCACAACAAAAACTCGGATAGAATATGATATCCTATCTCTCTTGAAAGGTCAATCTCTATTGGAAAAGAGATAATCCCAAGGTCTCTAATGTGAGGTCTTGACAATGCAACAAAACAACTTAGAGATAATGTGAAAATGCTGGTAATCACAAGGGGACCTTACAAATGAACAATGTTGGAAGTGTAATTTCATCAGATGCAACAATATGGTGATGCTTTTAATCCTAAAACTAACCTAGATTCAAAATAAACAACAAAAAAGATAAGGGTTTCAGAGAGATTCTAAACTAACCCCTACGATCAATCACAATAATAATGAATGCTACAAATGGGCAAATCCCCAATAAAACCAATCTCTACTTGATCAAGGACAATCCCACAACTCCGCAAAAATGGTGCAATCTTCTAAGGAAACTAAAGATTTTCAAACAATGAACATTCATCCACATACCTAGTAAATGGTGCAATGTAAACAAGTATCCATAGTTGAACTTAGCACAAAATAAGGCCTAGACTAGCTTTACACAACAACAAACAATAAAAAAATTGTTAAAAGTATGGACTGGAGATCGATCAACATCATTAACATTTCACCATTGGAATGAAAAAACTAAAAACTAACATCTAACATTGAGAACTGAGAACAAGAAACCATAAATTGTCAAAGATAAATACAAATTTTGTCAAATCAACAACTTAGTTGCATTACTTCTCCAACATTACATAATAATTTTCAATCTCTCTCCTCTCACATAGCTAATTTATGAAATCTACTTGCAAATTCTAGATTTCTACAGCTTCTAATCAGCTCTTCTAACCTACACTAACTTCTTACAAATGAGAAGACATTGGTCTTTTATAGAAAAATACATTTTGAATCAATGGCCAAGATTGTATTCATCCAATGACATAAATTACACTTCTAAAAGCATCCAGTTGTTACATTTAATTTGGGAGCTCATGGTACATCATCATCCAATCAATTGCATTTAGTTGCATTATGACCCAATGACATCAATTTTGAGAAAATCCTCATTGGAGAATAAATACAGCTTCACATGTCTTTCTTTGTTAAATGCACCTCTCCAATTGGTATACAACTGGTGGCACAGATTCTTATGCAGACCCTACTTTTAATATTTGAGTTGAACTTTTTCAAAATTTCCCTCTTGGCACAAATCTATATGCAAGTCCTCCTTTTGATTTCTTTAATCCTGAAAAATTGATACCATCATTAGTAGCTCACATTTTAAAAATCCAATCCAAATTAAACTTAAATAAAATTTTGGCCCTTTAAAAAAAACTAACATTTTTTTTATGGAAACTTCCATTTTTCGAGAATTTTCCATTTTCAAAAATTTTCATTTTTAAAAAAAATACATTTAGAAAAAATTCCATTATTGAATTTTTTCCATTTTTGGAAAATTTTGAGATTTTGAGGGCTTGAAAGAATTTTCCAAAAAGAAATTTCCATTTTGAAAAATTTCAGGTTTTTAGGGCTTAAAAGAATTTTCCCAAATAGAAAATTTCCATTTCTAGAAAATTTCGGGTTTTGAGGGCTTGAAGGAATTTTCCAAAAAGGAAATTTCCATTTCTGGAAAATTTTGGGTTTTGAGGGTTTGAAGGAATTTTCCAAGAAAATTTTGGGATTTTGAGGGCCCAAAGGAATTTTCCAAAAAGAAAATTTTCATTTCTGATTTTTTTTGGGTTTTTGAGGGCTTGAAGGAAATTTCAGGATTTTGAGGGCCTGAAGGAATTTCGGGGATTTCTGCCTAGGGAGGAAAATCCTGAAATTCCAAGCAAGCTCAAAATCCCCTAAACCTCATAAATTTTTTTCTAGAAGAAATTTCAAAAAGTTCAAAAAGCAACTTGGCCTAATTTTTCGTCCTTTATCCATTGGTGCAAAAAGATTTACATATAACATTAAAAATTCACTTCAAAAATCCCCATTTCCATTTTTCAAAACAAGCAAAGAGTTCTGAAAGCCTCAGAATATTGTCTTCTCAAATCAAGTCTTGAATTAATCCCAAAATAACTTCCCAAGAAGAGAAAAAATGAAAATTGACAAAGCCAAGGTGTAGAGGCGCAAAAGTAAAAGAAAAAAAAGAGGGTCCCCGCCTCTGGTGGGGCACGTGTAAAAAAAATTGCACAACACCACCAAACCATGATACCAATCTATCCATGGCATCATGATAACCATCTCCTAAATCAATATCACTCATGGTCCACACACACTCAACTATAATACTAGTAGCTTTAGAGAATAAAGTAGAACCAAGATCTCCAAGCCAACAAGATAACTACTACCAAAAAAATATTGTCAAAAGCTCTCACTAAATCACATAACCAAGATATCCATGACATTGTGATAAAAAAATATGATACAAGCTCCAATAATGAACTATCCATGAATTTTTATCATCCATCCTCTCACCCTAGTGCATCATACCAACATATAAATGGCCATTGACAAGGTCAACATTAATCTACAACAACATTCAAAATACTTAAGGATATAGATAATCCATATTTGAGTCATCCCACTACAACCAAATGGGTGGCTATCCCACACAATTTCATCTCATAGATCTTGTTGGTGTAAATAAGTATTTTACTTATTACACTTTACTCAAGCTTACTCAGGGAATGGATATCATTGTAGTTTGCACTTGTGACACCTAGTTATTTGCATCTTGCATCTAGGTTTGTGCATACATAGAGAGATATGAGTTGGACACCTAGGGAAGTGTGTGTTGGAGAAATTCCACTCTTTGTGGTGTGATCAAGTTATCACATTTTCATCTCCACCTTTTGTGGCATGATAATTCCACTTTAGGTGGGTGATCCACCTTTCATGGAATTATCTATTATTTTTCTCCACCTACCCTACACATGATTGTGTCACCTGTCTCATTCATGGCCCTTCATTGTGTCCTAGCTTGTCTTTATAAGCAATTCTTGTATATACATGTTTTTTCAACAATCTTCATGCATATTGAGAATACTATCATCATATTCTCTCATTATTTCATTATTTCTTTTCATAAGTTCTTACATGGTATCATAGTAGTTGGAGGTTCTTTGCATAGCCATTGTTGGGAGATCTGAGGAGAAACATTATTTTGGTGCTTTCTAGACCAAATCTGACCTCAAATTAGGATTTAGAAGGTTGTTTCCAGTCAGGGTAGCCTTTCGTTTCGTCGAGATCCGACACTAGGAGCTCCAGATCACCACGTGGCAGTACCGTCGAGGCTTTCGCGACCCCCACCTCCTTCAGCGACTAGTTTTTTTTAAAAATGGCATTCAAAACTCCAACCGGTGGCTAAAAAAAGTAAAATCTGCCATCAGCTTTAAAGATTCTGGTGGCCTTAGAAAATTATGGCAAGCAAAACATTCTCAGTAGATTATGGCAGCTACGTAGAATATTCCATCGCCGAAATGTTTTTCCTCGACATACACTAGCGAAAAAGAATTTTATGGAAGGAGGGGTGATGGTGGCTGGGACCTCTAGACATCCATCAAATTTAACCTCGTGGAATGATGACGTCAACCTTTTTTTGAAAATTTTAGACCCCTCTCCAATGAGCAATTTCATTTTTCAATCCAACTTCAGAGGCTAATATCTTGCTCAATTTTGCTCCTTTTTTCAAGATTTTTTTTTTTGATTTGGGTTAATTTTTCATGCTTTTCATAGTGGTAAAATCCATTTCTGATTTTGGTGTACAAATTTTCCAAAATTTTCAGTTTTTCATCAGTGTACTTGTCCAATCCTCATTTCTACAACTTTTAGGGCTCCATACAAGCACATACAAACTCCTTTTTAGGTACCATTTTTTTTTAGAGTGCATGATTTTTCATCTAATTCTTGAATATGCAATTAGTTTGAAGCAATCTTGAGTGGATTTTGTACTTTCAGAATATAGTTTTTTTTGGCCTATTTGGCACTTGTATTGCATAGATCTGAATTTTGGTATTTGCTTCATTGTTCTAGTATGTTATCAGCCTATTTTTGGAAAGTTGTGAAATCAGAAATCATAAGTCCACTTAGCCAAGTTGCAAGTGGCCTATTGTACATGCACTAAATTATAAAGTGCCAAAATCATCTTCTTCTTTTTTTTGGGGGGGGGGGAAGGGGGGGTACTTTGATTGAGGGAATTTGGGGGGGTGTATCTTGTGTGATTGTGCCTATTTTCTCTCTTGTGCTCTTGCATTTCATTGTGGATTCATCTAAAGTTCCACTCCTAACTACACATAATTATGCTACATGGAAAGTACATGCATGGAGTAAACTAATGGAAACACGTTTGATTTACTACATTGATGGAACCATAACTGCACCTGCAGATCCTAAGGCAGATCCAATTGCATATATGGATTGGCTCACTAAAAGTTCTATGGCATTGGGTACACTTAGAAATTTCATTTTAGATGATCTCATTTTCCATGCTGATAAATGTACTACAACCAAGGAAGCTTGGGATAAGCTTGCTACTTTGTATGGCAAGGTTGATAGGGTTAAGGGATACAAACTTGAAAATGATCTCCTAAGCCTTGATCCTAAGAATTTTGATACTATTCAAGATTATGTCACTAAAGAAAATGAGCTAAGAGCACAACTAAAAGATTGTGGTATTGAGAAAGAGGATGATCAATTGGTCTTCAACTTGTTGGACAAGCTTCCAGTTGAGTATGCAACTTTTGTTTCAAGTTTTTAGACTCAACGATTGACAATTAGCAACTTCACATCACCTTCTTTTTAGGCTCTCATATATCTTTCAATTCTTGAGAAAAATAAGTTGATGGAAATGGGCATTCTTAAGTCTTCAACTTCAAAAGCATTGGTGGTCAATCATGGAAACAAAAAGCAATGGAAAGGGAAAGACCAAAAGCAATCTTCAACAAAGCCATAAGGAGAGAACAAACAATCCACTCCTCCACAACAAGGCTCATCATAATCTTCTTCAAAGAAGAACAATTCAATAATGAAGGAGAAAACAACTTGTGCATATAGTAAAAAGATTGGACATGAGGAGCATCGTTCTCATGCCAAGAAAATTGATGAGTTGACCAACATCATCAAGAAGAACAAAATCAATTTGAGTAATGCCTATAAAAAGGACTCATCTTCTTCCACTTCTACTTCATCTCAGTCTAAGGGAAATGGGAAATCATTCATGGCAACAACAGGTTCATCACATCAGTGGATTCTTGATTCAAGGGCTACTCAACATATGTGTTCTTCAAAGGGGAAATTTTCCTCCTTGGAGTCTTCTTCAGTGCCTCATGTCTTCATTGGTGATAATACACAAGTGGAAGTTGAAGGGAAAGGTGCAATTGAGATGGGTGATGGGAAATTTGAGGATGTGCTCTATGTTCCAAACTTGAGCACCAATCTTCTCTCCATCTACCAAATCAAACATCATGGAGATGGTAAGAAAGTTGAATTCACCCCCGACACAGTTGTGGTAAAGGAACTTGAAAATGATGCTTTGGTTGCAATGCGTCGAGCTAATCACAATGGAAGTCTTAACTCATTCTCCCATTGGATACCTCGTGCTCCTTCTACAACATTGATCACCCCTTCAAACTCACAAAGTAAGATATGGCATGAGTGGTTTGGTCATCTCAACTACCGCTATCTACAACAACTTCACACCAAGGACATGGTCAAAGGGGCTTCCTCAACTTAGTTTTTTCGAGGGTGTATGTTTAGGATGTTCTATGGGCAAGCATCCTGAAGAGAATTTTGATAGAGGGAACTCTTGGAGAGCCTTGGATCTTCTTCAACTTGTTCACAGTGATGTAGCAGGCCCATTTCTAGTGCCATCCTTTGGTAAAGCTCGTTATGTCCTCACTTTCATTGATGATTTTTCACAATACACTTGGGTCTACTTTGTCACAAAATTTAAGTATTTGACTAGTTTCTCAACTTCAAAGCACATGCTAAGAAGCCATCTGGGAAGCAAGTCAAGATCCTTCATACAGAAAATGGCAGAGAGTATGTGAACAATAGACTTGAGGAATTTTGCACACTTGAGGGAATTGACTTACAACATTATGTTGCCTACACACCCCAACAGAATGGTGTGACAAAAAGGAAACATAGAAACCTCAAGGAAATGGCAAGCTACATGATACATGCCAGGTCTCTTGGTCCAACTTTTTTGGCAGAAGCAATCAGTTGTGCCACCTACATCCAAAATCGGGTTCCTCATAAAGATTTGAAGGGTATCACTCCTTTTGAAGATTGGTTTTCTAGGAAACTTGTTGTGAAACACTTCAAAGTGTTTGGGAGTCCAACATGGGCTCGTATTCCTCCACATAAACATAGGGCATTGGAGCCACAAAGCAGACCTTGTATCTTTGTGGGATACGTAGATGGTGTTAAGGCATACAGACTGATGGATCCTGAGACTCATGAGATTTTCTATGAGAGGAGTGTACATGTTGAGGAAAGATCACCTAGCCTTGACTCTTCTACTCCTCCTCCTTCCTCCATAGCTGACAGTGATGAAAATTATTCAAATGATGATGGCTCTCCTTCCTCACTAACTTGCAAGGTTCAACCTTCATAGGGTCCAATTCCATTTGAGGATCCTCGTCCTTCTACCCCTATTAGACCTCGTTGGGCTCATCAGATTCTTGAGGGAGCAGGTCCACTTGTTAGGGATCCTTTGGATACTCGAAGGACTAGGTCACAACATGAGCATGAGCCTCTTCCATATGCTCTCATTGCATCAGCTTTACATCCACAATCCTTTAAGGAATCCTTGAAGGTTCCTAAATGGGATGCAACTATGGAGGAAGAGTATAGTTCTTTGATGAGAAAGAACACTTGGGAGTTAGTCCCTCTCCCTAAGGGGAGAAAGATGGTTCAATGCAAGTGGATCTATCAGACCAAATATGTAGTGGATGGGAGTGTTGATAAGTATAAGGAAAAAATTGTTGCAAAGGGTTTCTCATAGGTTGCAGGAATTAACTACACTGAGACCTTTTCCCATGTTGCAAAGATGACTTCCATTCGCCTGACACTTGCCATTGCCACTTAACATGGTTGGGAAATACATCAGATGGATTTCAAGAGTGATTTTCTACATGGGGATCTTGATGAGGAGATATATATGGAGTAGACACAGGGTTTCTTCCAAGATACTTCATTGGTTTGCAAGTTGAGGAAGTCCCTCTATGGCCTTAAGCAGGCCCCTAGGGCTTGGTATGCCAAGATGGATTCCTTCCTTCTCTCCATAGGATTCACCAAGTGTCATTCTGATCAGAATGTCTACATCTTGATGTAGGATGATGCACATTTGATACTTGTGCTCTATGTTGGTGACTTGATCATTACATAGAGCACCTCATCCATCATTGGTAGTGCCAAAATTGCTTTGTAGGACAAATTTTCCATGACAGACTTGGGCCTTCTTCACTACTTTCTTGGCATTGAGATTCATCAGTCTTCATCTAGGATTACATTGTCACAACCCAAGTATGCTCTTGATCTTCTTTCATGGTTTCGTATGACTGATTGTAAGCCTGCTCCGACTCCATTTCTTTTAGGAGTCAAGCTTGAGGCTAAGTGCTCCACTCCACTTGTTGATGCCACTTTGTATTGTCAGCTTGTTGGAAGTCTCATCTATTTGACTCTTACACGCCTTGACATCTCTTATGTGGTTGGCATGGTCTCCTACTTTATGTAGGAACGACATGAGCTTCATTGGAAAGTCATCAAATGCATCTTACACTACATACATGGTACTCATCAGCATGAGATTCATTATACAATAGGTGCACAACTTGACTTAGTAGGCTATACCAACTCAGATTGGGCTGGTGATTTTGATGATCACAAGTCCACCTCCAGATACAACTTCCATCTTGGGTCAGGACCTTTTTCATGGCAGAGCAAGAAGCAACATGCCATTGCTCTTTCATTGACAGAGGCTAAGTATAGGAGGGTTGTTAATGCCACCACTAAGGCCATTTGGCTTCAACACATTATTTTTGAGTTTGGTTTTTCCATTCCATGTTCGACAGACATTCAGTGTGACAATCAGAGTGCTATTGCAATCTCTAGGAATCTAGTCCAACATCAGAGGACCAAGCACATTGAGATTCATATGCACTTGAGGGAGTTGATTTAGGATCAAGCCATTGGTTTGTGCTATTGTCTGACAACATAGCAGATAGCCGATATATTCACCAAACCCTTCACTAAGAGTAAGTACCATCAATTGTGAGCTCTCTTGGGGGTGCGAGATGTGAGAAGGGGAGTCACTTGACTTCTTCCTTATCTTTCATGGGGGGGACTTTTTCCTCATCTTGGGGTTTTGTCCTACTTCATTTGTACATCATTTGTTTTCTTCTCTCTTTTGAGGGGGAGTTTTTCCCATGAGGGTTTCTCCCTTTCCTCGTTTATGAGAGATTGCATTGCATTTGTACATGGGTACCTAACATGGCCTATTTTTCGGGACCCATCTTGCATGGTTTTCTTGAGTCTTCATTCTCCCAGTTGCACTTAAGGGGGGTGTTGGTGTAAATAAGTATTTTACTTATTACACTTTACTTAAGCTTAATTAGGGAATGCATATCATTGTAGTTTGGACTTGTGACACCTAGTTATTTGTATCTTGTGTCTAGGTTTGTGCATGCATAGAGAGATATGAGCTGGACACCTAGGGAAGTGTGTGTTGGAGAAATTCCACTCTTTGTGGTGTGATCTAGTTATCACCTTTTCATCTCCACCTTTCATGGCATAATAATTCCACTTTAGGTGGGTGATCCACCTTTCATGGAATTATCTATTATTTTTCTCCACCTACCCTACACATGATTGTGCCACTTGTCTCATTCATGTCCCTTCATTTTTTCCTAGCTTGCCTTTATAAGAAAGCCTTGTACATACATGTTTTTTCAACTATCTTCATGCATATTGAGAATACTATCATCATATTCTCTCATTCTTGCTCTCTCTCTTTTGTGCTATCTTTGATCTCTAGATCCTATTATTGCTTTTCATAAGTTCTTACAGATCCCAAACCAATGCAACATGAAAAATCACCATCTCATTAATAGCCTACAAAATAAGACAACCAAGAAGATAACATGTAGATCTTAAGACTCAAACACCATATCACCTACAATCTAATTTTCTAAACAATTCGATAAATGAATAACCATATTCAAGGAACCAACAAGCATCTAAGAGATTAGAACAACCTACCAAAACCAAAACAAACCACCTCCTATCAACTACATGCATGATCATATCATTCCAATGCTCAAGCATACACAAAAATCGATGAAACCATAACCATCACCATTATTGTACCCATTCTCAACTCTCACAAAAAAAAAAAACTCCAAGTCGCACATGTGTATCAACTATATCCTCAAACTAAAGATAGCTTGTGTGGCTTTCTCCATCAAACTTGAAACCATAAAAACACATGTAAACCTATATTAGGAAGTAATGGATATGATACTATTATATACCATCAAATTGGTCTACCACATGTATTTTCCTTCCAATTTATCTGGATGCTCTCACAATCAAACCCCAAATATTAGACTCCTACAAATGCTCAAACAAGTGCAAACCCCTCTCTTCTCATCTAAGTAAAAAAACACTTGATGCATTATGCAATACAATATAAATTCTCTCCATCACCTATTTTAAATCTAAAATATAATTTTGAAAGTGAAATATACTACCTATTAACCATTCTAGAGAAATGTTAGCTTCATGGCATCGAATTTTGATAGTAAAAAATACAAAATGTGATAACCAAACCTATATAATTGTATAGTGATTAGAGATATCTTTCTAATGACTATAACAAGTTAAAAATAAAATATCGCATGTGAAAGTTATGCCCTCCAAAAAATAGCTCCTTTAGGAAAAAATAAAGATACCTAGTGGGAATTGGGTGGCTTGTGGGTTGAATTGTTGATGGTGGCATAGTGATGGTGGGTGGATCTCTATAGGTGATGATGATAGAATCCAAAATATATTAGAAAATAATTAATTTTTTCAAATCTTGTGGGGGTTGGAATATTTTCCTCATTTGATTAGGTGCTAGGACTGGGGAAAAAGGCTCACTGATGGGGATAACAACCCCATATCAACCCAAAATTCCCTACTTTTAGTAATTATCAAAATTATGGCTACCATGATGTACAAGGTTTGCATACCCCCAACACATTAATTTTAAAAAAATCATTGTTTTAATTTTTTAAAGGGTTTTTTATTTTTTAATGTTGTTTACTTTGTAAAACTCTACAACCATATATACAACCATATGGCCAAGGAGGGGGTGAGAGATATTGTCACCTCCAAGGTATAGTGGCCAAAATAGTTTGAGATTTATGTCAATCTTCATCTCTTGAGCCTCCTAGATCCAATGGTGAGGTTCATTTTATCCCAAGGGGTCATTTGTGAAGATTCCCCCATAAAAACCTCATGGTAGACACCCAAAAATTATCCTTTATCCAAGTCTTTTTTCAAACCTCAAATCTATAAAAATAACCACAAATATGTAAATTCCCAAATCCAAAATATACATTCTCACAACCTTCACAATATATCTCATACCTTGAAATGTTTAAAATCTCTCTGTAATTTCCATGGCTTGAACTTTGCATTAAATATTCTATAACAAGAGTTAAACAAAAATAGGGACCTATCACCTCATTCAACCACAACCATGGATTTTATACCACTTGTTAGGAAATTATCAAGTTGAATCATTTGATACATAACCCTATGAGAGAAAATAATGTATACAAGCTTACATAATAACCATAATGAAAATACCAAAGAGATGTCACAAGATAAAATAAAATATACCATGGGTATACCTTCAAGAGGGAAAAACCTATCCTCTTAAAGCTTTCACACTCAATGTATTATTCAACAATGAGAATATTATAATACACTTATAGAGTTTCCATGAACACTTTTGAAACTTGAAGCTCCTCTAATGTATCCTCCATGTGTCCAAGCATGTAACCAGACACGCTATGCCATGCTTGATATAGGCACTCAAAAAGAGAGCTTTATATGAATGATTGTCAAGCCAAACAGTAAAAAGGTCATCCCAAACCATTAAACATGTGCTTGCTTTTATAAATTCAAGATCACAAACAATAATCGAGTGGTAAAGGTAAAACTACGTGTCTCAAAAATATGAGTGAAGGAAAACTATTGACTCCGACATTTAAATTTTGGTACTAAATTTTTTTAATATTAAATATTTTTCCCATATGTAACTGACACATAAAATATATAACTAATGTTACATAAAAAAATTATTAGTGGACCCAATTAAATATTTAATATGATTAAACACACTTGAACCTAGAGATGCACCACACATAAATATTTATTTTACATAGTTAAAATAATGATTTCTTATGCAAAGTGTACAACACCCTTTTCTTAACACTTTGTTGGTATTTTTAAAGATGTGAAGGCATACCATATTATTATTCCAAATGTGACAAGATTAATTTATATGAATGATGCATTATTTGATGAATAACCCACAAATTACAATCCAATGCCACCTTCTCTTCTATTGGTTTTTTCAAAGACAAACAAAAATTTAATTCCTTGTGAATAACATGGACATTTAGATGAGTCTTATTCTAAGATTCACTATACTTTATATTATGCGTTGAAACACGCAAAAAGTATCTACATCTCCAATGCTAAAAAATATTTAGAATACACCTACTCAACCAATACAACCTCAACCTAAATGGGTATGCACAATACACAAAGATTTTGGTGTATTGGTAGGGGAACCTAGTGAGCCAAGAATAAAAATATCATCACTTTAGTATGATGTTGCACAAAATTGGCATAGCTAGAAAAAACATAAGATATTGAGTCTTATCATCAAGCTCCTAAACATCCTAAATGGTAGGAAGTTGTAGAAAAATAACTTCTTTCTTTAAAGAATAACAACACATGGGAATCACCAATCATCGCGTTGAGGCCAAAGCTACTTTTATAAGCATCAAGTCTGCATTAGATAGGGGCTAAGGGAGATTCTCTCAATATTGTTAACTACCTACTTTGCATTCAGAATCCAAGTTGGACTATTGAACAAGTTGATGGTGGATTCTATAATGATGTTAAGATCCTTTAATGAGATTCATGTCACACATATCTATAGGGAAGGTAATTCCCTAGCAGATTATTTTACAAATGAGGCTATTAGGCTTCATAATTTTAAGGCATGGGAGGAGTACTCTCTCCTTCCCAAGGAAGCCAATATTTTATTATGAAATGATGGCTAATGTTGAGCTTGTGATTTAGGGTGATCAAATAATTATTTCCCTCCTTATTACTACATGCTTTGTTGGTTATGTTTCACCTATTTTTTATCTGGAAAGTGTGTTTCAACTGGGGTATTAGTTAATGGTGACTATCGATATGGGTGGATATAGGAGTAGGATTGAACCTCTTACCTATGAGAGATGGAAGAATAAGCACATAATTTGGAGAATCTTGAGGCATGGGAATTTTACATCCTACTTGGAGAGGCTCCATAGCTATGACACCAAAGCCTCTATCAATTTTGTATGTTGTTGGTACAATAGATGCTTAAAGGTTAAAGGTATGGAGTTTGTGATCAATGAAAAACTTATTACCTTCATCATTGGACTATCAACAAATGGCCAATTTTTTTTTAAGAGGGACGATGACACCATGGACCAATTTTTCAAAGATAATGAGCGAGTGAAGTTGATAAAGATGCCCTCATGGGCTTATGAATGGGCTTCCCTAAAGTGTTATTGGGTCGATGTGGTAGAAGTAATTATGTGGTATGTTACTCTAGATGACTGGTATATTGCTATTCTTGGAAACCATTTTACCCTGCTTAATAATTTTAGACATGGGTTGCATGTTTCTTTCCCGTTACTTCTCTTATCATCTTTGGAAGTTTCAGTTAATGAACACTTGAAGAATCGTAGGGCTCTTTTTCTTCATGAAGGCCTCATACTACTCATCATGGATCATACAAGATCCCATACTCCTACCAATTCAGTTAAAGGAAAGGATAAGGCTGAGTCTTTTTTGACTGGCTCAGAGACCAGTGTTGATGGTGAAGTTGAATGGCATGAGGAGGAGGAGAACTCTTTGGGTGGTTTTTCATCTCTTGTGGTGGCCCCCTCTAAAAAAAGGGGGATTTTGAAGAGGAAGGATCTCTCCAAGAAGCTTTTCATATAGGAGTTGGGTTCCCACGGGTCCCTTTCTACTGGTAATGACACTGATATTATCTCTTATGATTCTCAACATCTCTCTAAGGAGAGTGTTGAACTCCATGGCCAGGGCTCTAGTGAAGCTAGTTGTGAGGAGGACTTTTTTGATGAGGCTAGGGTTAAGGAGGTTAAGGATTTTTTGCGAAGGGCTTCTAGACGGATCACAAAGTTGAGAAATCAAGATTTGAAAGGTGGTAGGAAGGGTAAGAAGGCTTCTTTGGATTAGATAAAGGGTGTGGGAAAAAATGTTGTTGAAATTAATGATTCCTCTATTTGACAATCTTCTCCTTGGGAGGAGGGTGTTGGGAATCTGGGCAAGGAGAAGGCGTCAATTGAAAGGATTGTGCATGAGGAGGAGGGTGTGAATCCGAACCTTGGTAAGCTGGAGCCATTGAAGGTTAATCCTTTTTTTGAGGATTTTTCATATTTGAATGATGACAATACTTTGATGTTTGAGCTTTTGCATATGGCTCATTTAGGGCCCACGTGCACCTTTAAATTTTCCAAGTGAGTTTTGTATGTATTTAATTTGCTAAATATTAAGATTAGGGGTTTGAAGGAAAATATGTTAAACTAGCCTAAGGGCTCCTCTTTGGAAATTTTTATTGAAATGTTGGTTGATTTAGAATGCTCATTTTTTTACTTCAAAACCCAATTTGAGAATCACCTTGGTGATAGGGAGGGAAAGATTAAGGAAACAAACAGAGATATCAAGAAATTATTACAAGTTATTCATAGCTCAATTAAGAACACTGCGGAGTCCTTGAAGGTTTTGTTTTATAAGATTAGTCAGCTTAGGGAGGATCATTTGTACTTCATGGAGATGATTGAGAAGGATCAGTCTTCCAAGGGTAAGGGGAAGAAGAACTCCAAAGATGAGGCCAAAGGCCCATGCACCCAAACTAGGGGGAACCTTAGGAAGACATTTGATAAATAAAATGAAGAAATAATGGACATGGTCAATTTGCATTGCAACCAAGAGATCGAGGTGGCCAAAACCTTGAAAAATATGAATTTTTTTTTGTTTTTGGGTTATTTTTTCTATTATTGTTTCTTTGTTGTTGGTTCACTACTTTTTGGTTGTTGGTTTTCTTTTGGATGTTGCTTATGCTTCAATATATTTCTCTTATAGTATCATTTTGATCTAATGTGATGTAAAGGGTTTCGAGTCCCTTCAAAACTTGCATTCCCAATATAATAAAAACAACACATGGGAATCATTTCAAATTTCTGAAGGAATAAAAATGGTCAAGGTGTATGATAGGACTTTGAAAATTATGTGGTTCTATGTTTACATTTCAAAATTTTGGTTTTTAACTAGTCATCTGAGGGTTAGGGTTTCATTCTACATTCACTAGGGTTCATCCTTAGGGCTAAAACCATCCTAAAACCCTAAATAATGCACACTCCTAGTATTTCCTTCTATTATTCATTGACTTGCTATAGCGAGTTCCTAGTCTGTTAAGAAACAACTTGAGCCATTGGTGTCATTTAAAAATTGACCCTTTTTTCCTTGCAATATCGATTGCATTCATTTTAAAATATTTACCTATTTCTTAATTTTAATGGGCTACAAAGTGTTATAGTTTTGCATTATGTTTTAAACCTAGGCTAGAGAATAATTAAGTCATAACCTTTTTCTTTCGACTTAGAGATGGCCCCTTTTTAATCACAAATTAAGTGCATGTGTGTCAAATTCCTTAAGTTATGTTTGGCTTGGCCTCATAGTTCACATCTTATTGGTTGACTACCATCCCATGGCAATAAAATATTTGAGTAAAAAACAATGTAAAACTATAGGATAGTGTCATGTGTCTCATCCTTATAATGGTATTGCCAGTTCCTTATAAAGGGTGCTAATGGTGGTCTCTTCATCTAATGGCTGAGATAGGATATATAGATGAAATCTAGACCATTCCCCACCATCCCATAGGAGGTCTTTAATTAGATATGAGATGCATGTGGGACAATGGGAAGTTGACACGTGGCATCATCTAGAGCATCCAATAAACTATTGCAAGAGCCAAAAATTTCACTTTTGTCACATAAAACTGTATCCCACTGAATAAGAGTTCAGTGTTCTAATGACAATGAAAATGACCTCAAGGTGTGGGACCTTGCAAATGAGTTCAAGTCTCTAGAGAACATTGGCTTCCTCTTCTAAACTAAGTGAAAATGTGTTGCTCTAACCCAACACATGAAAACCCTAGTACTATTCTACACTAACAAATTTCAAAGAAAAGAGATAGAAGGAGACATGAAATGTAAAATAAGGTGCTACATCGAGATAGTTTGTTTCTTCCTACTTCATAACAATAGAATACATCAAAGGAATGGATAAAACACATGCTCAGATATGAAGGTAAATGATTTTTTCTAAAACATACAAGAGACAATGGTGATAATAGTTGAGTTTATCAACATAAAGCTTAGAAGAAATCTTTAATATGGAAGAATGAAAAAATTATAGTGTTTATAATAGAAAAATCTAGAGGAGCTAGAAGAAGAACCCTTAAAAAAGATACAAACATTGCCTTTATAGTTTAGGCATAACTGAGGGTTGAATTCAAATCCCCAACCCTAACTTAAATCAAGAGTATAAGGAAAAAATTTGTGATGCACTAGATGAATGTGACATCCATCTGACCTCCTTGCATTAAATCTAAGCCATTGAAACCAGCACATACCCCAAGCATCGGGTCCCACCATGACACCTATCACTAGCCCATTATTTCACAAGGCTAGACAGGGACCCACCATTCATGCCACGGGTTGGTGGGGAATGGTGGAGAATAATGGAGTACAACTCACCAAGACCATTAGATCATAATCCCACCACCATAGTTTCTTTATAAGATGTCAGGGCCCACCAAAAACATTGGACACATGGCACATGCCCACTGCCCCACACAAGATCTAGATATTCATGTGGGTCCCCTACAAGCTGGTGGGGAATGACTATGATTTAATATTTACACTGCACGAGTGCCATTGAATTTGCAAGCCTTTGAAACATGTAGGGCCCTTCACAAGGATGGACACATGACATAAGCCCGCTAGCCCACATGATTTTTTATAAGAATATTTTAATAGTGTGAGCTGGCGGGAAACAATTGAGATTAAATCAACATTCTTTCACATTAGTTATTAGATCGAGGGCCCACCACCTGAATGACTTAAAGTCAATATAAAGCATGTTCCTTGGCCTGATGACTTAAAATGGGGATATGCCTAGGAGAATTAAGACTTGGGAAAATAAAATTATTTTCAACTTAGGGACATAAGACATTGATAAAATATTTGAATGGGGATTTTTATCAGGAAGACAAGGGTAAAGGGACTGGTCAAAACATGACCATGCATGACATACATTGTAACTATCAGACCGATAGCTGACTATAGGGAGTCAATAGAGAAATATAAGAAAAGTATGTTGAATAGGAAAATTGAGAGGGGGGTTGAACTAGTTGTCACCAAAATGAATGATTTAATCATTTAGTGGAACAAGATCTTGATACTTCTTAATTGATTGAACATTAAGTGCAAAAATGGAAGTCATCACATAAACACAGTAACACCAAATTTACTTGGAAAACCTGAGGGAAAAACCACGTTGAGGATTAACTCACCCTATAGAGAATATCAAAAATGATTTCAAAAAGTCTCACTGTCTGAAATAAGGCTCACTTCCTGAGATAAGGACTCGTTGTCAATAGGGCTATAGCCTGAAGATACAAAATACGACAAACTGCCAGAATACAAAAGTTATGGCCCACTACCAAAAGTATGAACTGATGGATTACACCTTCCTTGTGTTGAGTTCAGTTTTGAATGAAGCTCTATATAAGTAGTAATAATTTTCAATAGTCAATCATTAATTCTGTTATGATCTTTATATGATAACTCAATTAGACTCACATCATGCACATACACTTAATTATCTTTTCCTACTTCACTCACTTTTCTATGTTGCTATCACACGCTCATTGTCTCTCTTTCTCAAAGAGTCTCATATATATATATCATTCATCAATTAGATTGATATCATATAAGGTTAATACATTTCTTATGTCGGTAAAACATTCATAAAACATAGCTAGTCCACATAATATATTGCATATGTTGAGTTAGCCAAGATCTTCAAATATCAGAATCATAGCTTGTCTCATCGTAGAGATTGAACCTAAAAACCAACACACTAAACCACATATAACGATCATCTTCGATAGGGAATAAATTTTGGTAACCATATCATACATTTAGTACTATCTTGACATCAATGAAAACTTGTTGACATTAATGACAACCATTTGATGCAATCCGATTTCCAACAATCTCCCCCTTTTCATTGATGGCAACACAAGATGTGAAAAGCCAACAACAACAATCTTTGTAGTTCCCTTGATGAGCTTTGATGATTTTCATTATTTTCACATGCTTCCTTTCCCCCTTTGACATCAATGGAAAATAAAGAAGATCTATCTCCCCCTTCAATTTTTTTACAAAAATAGTCTTAAAAAATGATATCAAAAATGGTTCTTTACCTCAATCCTTCTTCCCTTAAAATCTCCTTGTATTTTTATTTTAGTTTTAAAAGAAATCTTCCAAGAATCCACTACCAATCTAATGTTTAAATAAGTACTATTGTTCTTTACTATCAAATCAATTACTTCTAGAAGAGTATCTAGGATAGTGAGATTTTGTTCTTTTTTCTCAGCTTCCACCAAAAGACCAGAAAGTTGTTCCAATCTCAACTCAATTATCTCTTTAACTTTCCAAAAATTCTTGACAATACCATCCCTCTATACCACAATGATTGCAAGTTTAGACTGTAAGGATCAATAGAATCTAGTTCAAGTTCAATAGCATCAATTTTTGTTGTGTAGTTTCTAATAGTAGTAGGCCACTAGAGATAATACTGATACACACTGTTTACATTCTTGATGCATTTTTTCAATTCATTTATTCTCTCAGTCAATCTCTTCTATGAATTTCTGCATCTTTCTTCCATGGCCAATTGAATCTCATCTTTTTATTTTGTTTCACTAGGTGACCATGCCTTTAGTCTGTCTTTAATTTTCTCAATCAATACTTTTAGTAAAACACTTGTCAATTCTCTTAGATCAATATCATTATGAATTATGTAAATATCCAAGACATTTGTGATCTCATCCTATTCATATGATGTTCATGACAACCAAACATATCTAATCTTCTTCAGTCTATTAGATTGCCCAAGAATATTCAACACCTTCTCCTTAGTGAAAAATTCTTCATCATCATCCATTGATGCCAGATCAAATTCCTCTATAATATTTTCTTCCTTTTCTTATTTCTTCTCCTTTGTCTTCAACTTCTTTATTTCTGGAGAACTTGAGATGATTCTTCTTGCTTTCCTTTTTTGGAGGAGGATCCTACCTTAGATATCACAACCAGACTGGAAACCATACCAAAACACCATGCACTTATTTTGACTGCAAAGTATTTTGTACAAATCTTTTCCTTATCTGCTAAATATTCTAGATACCGATAGACCTACTTCCCAATTGGTATAACTAACTTCCACACAACATTCTCTTTCAAAGGTAACAATTTCAAAAAATAGATCATCAAACATGTAACCAGAGATCCAAAATTAAAAGGGTAATTGTCATTATTTGTCATAGTAATATTCTCCATTAATTGATTCCTCAGTAACTCAAACAAATCAAAATCCTCATTCTTTTCAACCATTTGATGCGCAACATAAATGACAATTGCCGAAGTAGAGCCTTCCCTATTTTTGAAATAGATCTTACATGAAATGTCATATGCCACATACCTTATCACATGATCGATTATAATATGAATTAGAAGTTCCCTTTGATCTCATGTTACCCTAGTTAGGGATTTGAATTATTTATTCTTCAGTGACTTCTTTACTGGAACGAGTCCATTATTGCATAATCTTGTTATTATTGCAATTGCTTCCTTTGTGATCTCACAGGGTTTGTCGAAGATTATCTGATCACCTTGAATTCTAATTAGGACAAACCAAACAATTTCCACATCCAAAAATTATGGAAATTGGCTCCAAATATCTAAAGCCTTGTGCCCTAAATTCTTGACCTTTTGTATTTTCTCAACTAAAAGGTAACCCTCGAGATTTTGAATCTTTTCATGGTTAAATTCATCAATTTTTAGCTTACTTAATTTCTTCAATTTTTGCTACATGGATTAAATACCACCATTTCCTTTGACTCCATTATTTCAGCCTTGTTCTTTGTACTTTCACTTACCAACAACCCTAACTCCTTATTTCTCAACTACACTTTACTCCTAAGCTCGTTCGATTCATAATGTGAAAAGTGACAACGCAATCATCCTTATTTAACTTTTCACTTTTAGGGTTTCATCATAAAAAGGTAATTTATTGCTTATGACATCATCATTTGTACTTCACTATGTCAGTACCTCCTTCTTAGCCAATGCTACTGGATCAATTTTTCCCAAATTTTGCATTTATTGCCCTTTTTTTGGATTTTAAATTGACAACTATTTTTGAGAAACATTGTGAGCTAAGAATGGCTCTACAAATTTCCTGATTCACATATTTTTTGTCAGAATTTCCTTCAATGTCTTCAAAATATAGATTCACATCACATGTCCACGTGTCCTTGCATGAGACCTCATATATCGAGGGATTTCTAAATTTTTCTATGACTAATCCCCCTAAAGCCATTATTGGGGTTAGTTCTTAGAAGAGGTATCTACACCAAATGTAGATACAGGGTCATTTTATTCATCCTTGTTCTCAGGTTCTTCCTTATTTCTCCAATTTTTTTCCATTTCTCTCCTTACTTCTTCTGGATCTACCTTGTTCATAGGCTTGTTCTTTTGTTCCAGATTAGTTTTCTTCCCAACTTTGTTCCAACAAAATTTTGAGATATGTCCTAGTTTTTTACAAGTGTAGCAAATAAAATATCCATGATGAAATGAATTTTCTTTTGTCTTTATCATGCACCAATTAGCCTTGTGTCCAAAATATTGCATGTGTAATAGTATCCTTGAAAATATGGAATCCTTCTACTAGTATTAGACATGTTCATCATCATTTGGCTCCTATATTTGGGAGCTTTGTGTCCAAACTTGTTGTAAACATAACATTTTCTAGCAAAGAACCCAACATTCTGACTCATTCTATTCTATTTCATCTTACTTTTGTATTTTGTTTCTCTATGTCCAATTTTATTGCATGAGAAACAAAAGCCATTAAAAGATGGGTACCTTTGAGAATTAGGTTGTCAGATGGGTATCTTCCTGGTGTTGATCCTCCACTTCTTGTTTGGATAAGAATTTCCTTGAAATTTCCTTTGATTGTGCACTTTGTTGAGAACTAGTTTAGTCTTTGAGCTTTGTCCTTCTTCAAGTCCTAGAAAACCTTTATCCTTTGTAGGTTTCTAAGATGAAATCAAATCATCAAGCATTGTAGAACTTGTCTTGAACCTTTCTTCACGTGCTTTCACTTTTTATAGATCATCTCAAGATAGTACTACTACTTCTTGTCCAAGCTTATCAAATTTTTTGATCTTTTGATTGATAATCTCTTTTAATACTCCTTCCTCTATTTTTCTTTGTTCAACTTCCAATTTTAGATTTTCCTCCATCCTTTTACTTTCTTCAAGTTCCATTCTTAGATTATGAATATTATCCTTTGATTCCTTTTGTTCCTGGTTAACTTATTTATTTTTCAACTTGAACTTTTTAATCTGATTCCTTAACTTTTGAATGTATTCACCTACTTGCTTGACATCTTATTTTATATCTTTATTTTTAGACTCTAAAATCTCTATTCCTAATTCTTCATTCGAGTCAGATCCCTTCACCATTTATTTTAACCTACCAAGATCTCCTTCAAGTTGTTAAACTTATTCCAAAGGACTGAGCTCTGATACCAATTGTTGAATAGGACAACTAAGAGGGGGGCTGAATGAGTTGTCACCAAACTAAATTATTTAATCATTTACCCAAACAAGATCTTGATACTGCTTAATTGATTAAACATTAAGTACAAAACTGAAAGTCATGACATAAACACAGTAACACTAGATTTACATGGAAAATCCAATGAGGGAAAAAACATGGTGAGGATTAAATTACATTATAGAGAATATAAAAACCGATTACAAAAAGGCTCATTACCTGAAATAAGGCTCACTTTCTGAGATAAGGAATCACTGTCTAGACTCACTATCCACTAGGCTACAACTTAAAGATACAAAAGATGGCTAACTTCTAGAATACAAGAATTATGACTCATTTCCAAAAGTATGAATTGATGGATTACACCTTCCTTGTGCTAAGTTCAATTCTGAATGAAGATCTATATAAGTAGTACTAATTTTTAGTAGTCGCTCAATAATTTTGTTCTAATATTCAATTGATAACTCAATTATACTCACATCATGCACATACACTTTATTATCTTTTCCTACTTCACTCACTTTGCTCTAGTGCTCTCACACACTCATTGTCTCTCTTTTCCAGAGAGTCTCATATATATATGTTTATTTTTTTCATCAATTAGGTCAGCATCATATAAGGTTAATGTATTTATTATTTCAGAAAAAAACATTCTTAAAACATAGCTATTCCACATAATATATTGCATACACTGAGTTGACCAAGATCTTCGAATATAAGAATGATAGCTTGTCTCACGGTAGAAATTGGACCTAAAAACCAACACACTGAACCAACCAACACATCAAACCAAATATAATGATCATCTTTGATAGTGAATAGCTTTTGGTAACCATCTCATATATTTAGTATTGTGTTGACATCAATGACAACTTGTTGACATTAATTACAACCATTTGATGCAATCCAATTTTCAACAATATATTCACCAAGTCTCGTGGGTTTAGGGTTTAAGAGTATGAGGGTTTTGGAAACCCTAGCTTGCAAGTTTGAAAACACTAATTGGATACAATTGAGGGGTTTCAAAACCTCTAATACCTAAATTCATTAAAATAAAAATGGATTTTAATATGATACACACATAGGATCTCTTTTATCAAATAAAATTGTCAACATTTTGGCGACCTCTATGGGATGATTGCCTACTAATCATGGAATCTAGGGGCCTTTAGCAATCCATTGAGAACATATTCATGAAGGGGATCTATAAAAAAAGGAATCCCAAGGGAAAAAAAACATTTACAGGCCAATTAGAGGAAGGAATGGAACTAGGGGATACATTCCCTTAAGGAGAATACAGGGTGTGCAAAGAGCGCTTCATGGAAAGCAAGAAATTACAATATATACATTAAACTAACATGAAGAAAAAAATGGAAATTTTCCTCTATCAAAGATGGACCTTTTGAAGGAGTTAATCTCCCTCAAACCATAGCTACAAACCTCACCCAGCTGCAATCAATGAAAACTACTACCAACATGCATGGGAATGTACAAACTTCCTGCAAAGTGAAGGATCAATTCACTATAAACTTTTCCATTGTAGGGGAACCATATGATGCAAGTGGAAGATTCATCTGACACTGGTGCCTTAAGTGAACATGCATCAACAAGGGTGAAATTTTTTGAAGATAGGTCAACATCCAAGAAAAAACCTTTTGTTGAGGGAAGAGAACTCACCTCACAAAAGGATAGGCCAATGTCATCACCATTGACTTCTTCATTGCATGAACTAAAACAAAAAGAGAAATTTTCCATCCCACATGGTGACACAAAATATGCCAAACCTATTTTTTGATCTACATAAGGAATCTCTTCTTCATGCACCTCAAATGAAATGCTTTGAAGCTCATACATACTCTCAAATTGAGCAGTAGGGTGATCACTCTCCAAAAAATGTGTGGCTGCTCAATATTACATTTTTTATTGTGTTTGTTCCATGCAAAGAATTTTAACTCAATCAAATTATCCTTAATGTCAAAGGTCAATCTTCATATTAAATTAATACCTCATTTTCAACATTTCTATGTTTAAGAACAACATAAAAATAACCTTCATCATGATTACATGTGTTGATGCACACTTCGTCAGTACATACCTCAGATTCATGAGACACCTCAAGTGAAGAACTAAATCCTTCAATTTGTCTCTTTGTTTAAATCTCTTCTCGGAAAATAGTTGCAAAAAAATTAGGCCCATGGCATGTAATGGTTGCCATATCCTCAATCTTATGCTACTTTCCACAAATCTCATCTTCTAGGGGTGAAAGATTGACATCCAAGCTTGAACAAAAATATTCTAAATCATCCCAAAAGAGGTCCTCCACTTGATAACTGTAGACCTCAATAGATTGGGGATCTTCATCCACCATAGCAGGGGATAAATATTTTTCTGCTATTGCTCCAAATCTATGGAGTTGTCTTCATCCTTAGATGCTTCTTTTGATGTAGGTATGTGTGATCTATCCTCATCTTCAATAAAACAAGTCGGGACATCAAATGAGAGGATGGATTCCTCTACCATATCAATTTTATTTACCTTTTTAATGTCTTGTTGTTGCAACTTATTATCCTCAACGTTTTCTTGCAACAGATCAAGACACTCATTTTTAGAGCACAAGAAGGCTCCTCAATAGAAACCTCTTCACTCCTAGCCAAAAAATTCTCCTTCCTCTATTATTTTGACCAATTAGGATCTCATACCACAAATCCACCTTTAAAGAGTGAAATAGGAAAAGAGGGAGAAAAATGGTCAAAAGGGCTTGAAAATCTAGTTGAATTTTTGGAAGGGGCTGCTCAATAGGAGAAAAAGGTTGAGCCTTCTCGAGGATGGGTTCTTGTGAGGAATGAAGGCTCTCAAAACTTGAGATCTCCAGCATAGTAGATTTTCTTGATCGCAAAGGAGGTTGTATAGGGGTTTCAAGAGGCTAATTAGGATTCTTGAAACTGAAAAAAAATTGTGCTTGCAAACCTTTTGCACAATAGGTTGTTTTGGAACAAAAGGAGGGCTAGTGGAAGTTTCAAGAATTTTTTTGGGGTTCTTGAAACTTACAAATTCATACTTTCTTACCACCTCTTTAGCAGGTTTTTTTGGAACTGATGGAGGTATTTATTTGAAACTAGGCACACAAGGGGCCACTTGAGTCTCAAGAAATTTTTCTAATGCAAGGGAAATTCTTAGTTGCTCTTTCCTAGCAACAACATCCTTTGTTATATACTCCTCTTGTTGTTTCCTTCTTTGTACCTCCAACTTATGATCATGCCTCCACTGAGCATCTATATTTTTTTATCATGGATAGTGAGCTTGATGAGAAAGCTCATCCTATTGTGGGAACTAACCTTGTTGTCCTTGATAAGCTTGATTAGCCCACTCCTCCTACTGTAGGTCAAAATCTTGTTGTCTCTAAATCTCATATAATTGCCTATTGAAATCAAGAAAAATGCTTGTAATTTTACTTGCACTTAAATTATCAAAACTCTAGGGTTGACTAGGAGAGAAATAAGGTTTATTTTCAAAATGATGAGTATCTTGGGGTTGTTGATAGGCATATGTAGGTGTCCAAGAAGATTGAGTAGGGGAGGGTGCGTGTTAATAATTTTCAGAAGGTTGAGAACCCACAACAACAAGGTTTTTTGGAATGAAATGGGAGGCATAACTAGCCTGATATGGTTGATTGGGAGGAACAAAGTTGGAATTATCATGAAATGGTGGGGTATACATATTTTTTCCATTATAATATGACATTTTTTAAGAATGAGAGACAAAAAAACACTTTAAAATTTTGAAAGGAAGGTGTAGGACTTATCAACCAAAGATTTTGGGTATATACCAACAAAGTCACCTAAATTTAGTTATAGAGTTTCCAGGTTCTTGTATAATGCCTTGAAAGGCTGAAACATTGAAGATGGAACCACTTCCTAAATGGAACTAAATGGAAATGATACTGATTAAATCCAGTAGATGTGCAAGGAGTCGCCATGGTGTTTGAAGATATGCCTCAAAAGGCAAGGTGCGTTGAAGAAAACACCAAATTCTTCAACAAATAGAATGTAATCCCACCATGCATGCCAAAAACTATTGTCACATAAAATTGCACCCTACTGAACAAGTGTTTAGTGTTGTAATGACACAATGGAAATGACCTCAAGGTGTAGGAACTTACAAATGAGGTAAATTCTCTGAAGAAGGTTGGCTTCCTCTTCTAAACTAAGTGCAAATGTGTTGGTCCAACCCAACACATGAAAACCCTATTACTATTCTACTCTAATAGATTATAGAGAAAAGAGATATAAGGAGACATGAAATGTAAAAGAAGGTGATGCACCAAGATAGAGTTTGTTTATTTCTACTTCAAAACAACATAATATGTATCAAAGGAATGGTTAAAACACATGCTCAGATATGAAGGTAAATGAATTTTACTAAAACATACAAGAGACAATGGTGATGATAGCTAAATTTATCAACATAAAGATTAGAAGAAATCTTTACAATGGTAGAATGCAAAAAATTTAGTGTCTATAATAGAAAAACCGTAAAGGAGCTAGAGGAAGAACCCTTAAAAAAGATACAAACATTGCCTTTATATTTTAGGTATAACTAAGGGTTGAATTCAAATCCCTAACCCTAACTAAACTAGGGTTCAAAAAGATGAATTTCAATTACATTTAAATATCAGAATTACTCCCATGAGAGAGCGACCACCAATCCATAAAGGCTCTGACATCTCGAACAAGGCCCAAAATGATGAATCCCATGAATGTAGGCATGGGCACCCACAATTATGCAACAAATACCAGACCAACATAGCTTGACAGAAGAAATGGCCTCTACAACACATGGAGGAGTAATGTAACCATTCAAAAATAGAAATACAATGTTGAAGTGGCATAAAAAATAAATCCAAGTTGATTATATTTGATCTAGTAGGTGATAATTTCATCGAATAATCAATTTTGTAATGAAATGGAGTAGCTAATGGTTGTATTTTGAATATTGGCCATCAGATCGAGCATGAGTGGTCGAGATCAGATTCTTAATGAAACTTTAAAACACAGTTGTTGGTCACATGAGAATCATGATCAACAATCATCACATAGCTTTAAAATATCACCAATTCCTTCAAGAGTATAAGGATGCAAATTGTGATGCACTAGAGGCATGTGATATCCATCTGATCCGCTTGAATTAAATCAAAGCCATTGAAACCAACACATATGTCGAGCACTGGTCTAGACAGGGACCCACCATTCATGTTGTGGGATGGTAGGGAATGGTGGAGATTAATTCAGTACAACTCATTAGGATTGTTAGATCATAAGCCCACTGCCATAGTTGCTTTAGAATATTTTAGGGCCCAATAAAACATTGGACATGTGGCACATGCCCGTTACCTCACACAGAATCTAGATCTTCATGTGGGTCCCCTACGGTCTAGCGGAGAGAGGCTAAGATTTATTTTTTTCATTGCACAAGAGCCATTGGATCTACAAGCATTTGAAACATGTAGGGCCCATCACAAGGATGGACACATGATATAAGCCCGCTAGCCTACATGGTTTTTTATAAGAATATTTTAATGGTGTAGTTTGGTGGGCGACGACTAAGATTAAATCATTATTCTTTTACATCATTCATTGGATCGAAGGTCCCACCACCTAAATGACTTAAATTCAATATAAAGCACATGCCTCAGTGCCATGAATTAAAAGGGAGACATGCTTAGGCGAATTAAGACTTGGGAAAAAAACAATATTTTCAACCTTAGGACATAAGATATTGATCAAATATTTGAATGGGGCTTTTATTGGGAAGACAAGGGTAAAGGGGCCAGTCAAAACATGATCACACATGACATAATTTGTAACTAATAGACCAAAAACCGACTACAAGGATTCAACAAAGAAATATAACAAAAATATTTTCCAAGACCCATGGGTTTAGGGTTTAAGCATATGAGGGTTTTGAAAGCCCTAGCTTCCAAGTTCAAAACCCTAATTGGATACAATCGAGGAGTTTTAAAACCTCAAAGACCTAAATTCATCAAAATGAACATGTATTTCAAAAATATGCACACATAGGATCTCTCTGATCAGATATAAATGATGGGCATCCAAGGGTGGCATAAAAATGTCAACATTCACCAAATATTTTAGGCGACTAAGGTAAGGCTAATGGTCATGCTAATAAAGGGATTTGAAGCTTTGTAATTAAAATATGATTGAGATGATATAATATTAGCCATCCATCTTGCAAATATTTAAATCATGTTGGTTATTTTTCAAGAACCAAATTGATCTTCAGGGAAGCCTATGGACTTGGCCATTTCCAATTATCAGTAACTTGAAGGGATTGGCAAACAAATGAGTGAAATCAACAATTCTTTCCTCCTTCACTTTAGGCTCTACAAGCCCCATGAGGGTGATCCCATAGTGTACTTACAGACCTCAACACAAAATGACCAATTACATTGAAAATAACAGGTAATTTCTCATGTAATAGCTCACTAAATGGAATATATCAAAGAAGTTGGCTACTCCTTAACAACACAACATTTAGAGCATGAGAATGGAGAAACTTAACATAAAATAATAACAATTGCAATCCATTTGAAATATTGTTTATAGAATCAATTTTCTGCTGAATTGGTCAACAAAATATATCATGAACACGCATTTAGATCTATGTCTTAATGTAGGAACGAAGTCCATCTCAATACATACACAATTTGACAATAGATGAACACAAGATTATTTAAGTATTGATAATATTGCATTACAATATGACCTCCATTATATCCTTGACCATAACTTCTTAAGAGGACCCTAGTACTCAATTTACATGAACCTATAGCTTCATCCAAGAATTTTCATTAATTCCTTGAATTAAAAGCAAAGACAAAACTACACATCCACTGGAAATCAATGAAAACAAATAAAATAACCCTTGATCATTTTATTCATAATCCATGAAATAAGTACAGTAGTAGAGAAATAGCCTTGAATTTGAACCATTTTCCATTCTATTGCTAGTATTGTTATCAAAAATTATATATGCCTATTGATAGACTCAAAACCTAAGACAAAACTCCAAAATGATCTTTATATTCCCTTTACAAAATTCTCTGTGATCAATTAACAAGCAACGAACCTGCACTTTTGGCCTTGAATTCCTTCTTATAGAAATAAAGGAGCAAACAAGCTTTGGTCTAGAAAGTACACGTCCTATTTCTATTAGACCGATACAAAATATTCCCTATTGTAGTTATATTTGCATTTTGATATGGAGGGAAATGCTACATGAGATAAAATATATTCTTATTTTTTGATGAAGATCGCGTCCTGCCATCCAAAAGGAACCTTTAAGCCGATGTAGCAATATCCACGTGCTCCAAAATTGTGTCCATGTATTCCAAATCATGAATGAAAGAAAGCATAACATTTAGAAAACTGGAAAAGACAAAGACCCTCTACATCTGCATTCTTGTCGTCAAATTCAAATTGGGGAGAAAGCAATATTTTATCCATACTTTAGAAAAAGCCTAACCTATAGTGGTTCCAGGCTATGCATTGTGTTTCTCTCATCCATTATTCACCATTTTTGTAGACACAAAACCAAAATTGTATTCACCATCCCACAACTGGAGCTCAATCCTCCAAAACATATAAATATTTATCCCTCCAGGCTTGGAAATCTTCCTTTGTAGGCCAATCAAATGTGATGATATTATCAGACTTTTGCACATAAGTAGCATATTTTGTGACAACTTGATTATCCTCCTTATCAAACTCTTCTAAATAAATTTTATCCTAGGAAAGTATATCCATATTCTTCAACATGCTCATATCATTTTCCTTACAAATCTTGGCTTCTTGATTTGAGAATATCTCATTTTCTTCTTTCTTCCACTCATATAGGCATTTAATATCACCAGTGTTGTTTAATATGTCAGGCAAAAGGCCATGATGTATCTCACGTAATTTCTTCACCAATTCCCTTATCTTAGCCTCCAATGGCTTAATATTTCCTAGGAATTATTGGATTCCACTCATGATTCTAAGGGTTGGTTGGATCTTCACAAGTTTATGTACATCATTCTTAGACCCTACAACCATTAACATTAAGTCCTACAACTTAGGGATCCATGTCTCCATAAGTGGAATGGCTACCTCCTTGTCAATATCAAAATTGTTTATTGTATTTACCATTAAGGAGTAATTAGCATGAATGGTAATTATTCTTCTATCAACCCATCGGTAGAGATGCTCCAAAACTATAGTTACAATTTTTAGGTCACTGTCAAGGAACTCCTTATCATGTTGGCTGATCTTATGTTCATACTCTTTCAGTTTTTCAATTAATTCCTCTCTATTGACCTCTTTTGCTTATGGTGCACCTAAGGTACTTGGTCCCTCAACTGAAATAGGTACATTTCCCATATTATATGACACAATTTCACATGAGGAACTTGTAGTTGGTGTAGAAACAACATGTGTTGGCTCCTGAGAGGAAGTGGGAGAAGCAACATCCATTTGCATTGGTTCCCCTGATTGAAAATTTTGCATTTTCTTTTTCATCAATGCCAATTCAGTTTGTAAATGCATTGTGTTTTGTTGGTTCTTTCCATAATCAACCAATAAATCATTGTACTTTTTCTTGAAACTTTCCTTCTCACTAGTTATCGACTCCTCTATTGCTTTTGTGAATTGAGCAACATTGACTGAAATTGTTGCAGCTTAAATTGTTGAGGAATCAGACACTGTGTTTATTATTAAGCCTCCCCTATAATTTGCAGCAAGCTCTACAATGTTTGACTTCTTGGTGTTGGGGGCTAGGGCCTAGATGGCCAGTGTATCCCACTACTCACTAAATGCAGATCCTTGTAGTGCAATTGTTGCTTCTTCTTCTAAATTTTAGAGAGGTCTATCATATCTTTTTATTGTGTCAAATGCAATGGTAGAAGATAAGTCCCATTCGGGCAATAAAATAATTCCACTATTTCTTACCAATGCTTTTCCCTCTTTAGGAGTTATTTCTTGATATTTTTTCTCATCTCTTTTATTACTTGGGCTTGGATGACTAAATCGGGTAGCTCAAGATGAAGGATCCTTTTCTCTGCAATTTTATTGAAAAAATCATCCTTCTTAGCCCTCCAAAAAAATTCCATGAAGGCCTTTGATTTCACAAATGAGTCATCATTAAAGAATTTGGTGCATGTCTCCACTCTAACATCATTTTTTCTATTCAAGATAGTGAGTTCATCCTTACTCAATCTTAGACCAAGATGTTGTGGTACCATCTCCTTGGGTGAAGAAGGAATTCCTTGTTGCATCTCTTCTTCACTAACTAAGATTTCTTCCTTGGAATCTTCTTCATAATTCACCAAGCTAGCTGATTGAAGATTTTGTTTCTTTTGAGGTGGCTCCCTTGGTGGGGAATCAATATTAATGAATTTAGGTCTAGCTAACTTAGGAGGAGATTTTGGTGGAATTTGTGGTAGTATAAAAGGACTTCTTTGCTTCTCTTGTTGAGAATAGGGAACAATTGCATCCTTTCCCTTCTCCTTATTTTTTCTTCTTTTGAAAATAATTACTTGTTGCTCCTTGGGGGGTTGGTAAGATGGACTTTCTTCCATTACAAGGGTGTCCCCCTCATCTTATTTTTCTACTGCAATGGCTTTCCCCTTTTCTTGAATCAATCTATCCCCTTTTAAATGTCCTACTACTGTCTCAAAGTTTTGTAAAACATACTCTATTATATGCATCTCATTTGGAATTTTAGCAAGAGCAGTGAATTGTGGATCCTTTTCTCTTATTTCCTTTTTCAATTTATTAAAACCAATCCACTTTTATTTTATATCATCTTGTCTTCGAAAATAAATAAAAAATTCTAATCACATCTTTAGGGAAATAGAAATTGTGAACAAATTTTGAGCTTCTGTTTTTCATTTTTAACCATTCCATGAATCCCTTGGGATCATGGTTTCTTGCTGCTACTTTTCTCATTCCCAGAGGCTTAAGAATATCATTTAAATTATCCCATCCTCCCTTGATCATCACAAAATTAGAAAACCAATCATATGAAGGGAAGAATTTTTTGTTTCCCTGATCCTTCAAGTGATTATTTTTCACATTCCCAAGTTGCCATGTCACCTCTAGAAAGCCAATTCTCTCTAGCATATATTTTGGCAACACGTGGGGTGAAATAGTTGTGCCATAAAATATCAAAATAGTATAGGTAGGATAAGGGATAACATGCCTCTAGTTGTGATCAACAGCTAAATCCAACCCCCTATTCTTAGGCCTCAAAAAATCATGTAAGGTTGTAGGAATCCTTACATGTTTACAATTAATACTCTTCTAAACTTAGAGGAAAATAAGTTCTGAAATTTGACTTAATAAAATTTCCTATCATCTTTGTCTAGGACAATGGTCCAACATTGGACAGGTAGCTCCAAGTTACCATATTTCTAGTCCAAAGTCATATCTTGACCAAAATATGGGGCTCCTTTGTATAATAACCTGTGTATAAACAATGAGTACCAGAAGAATCTAACTCCATCTTCACCTTTCTTCAACTTTACCAGGCCCTCATACATTGTCTTTGCTAGGTAACCTCCATAATCATATAATGTACAATATGTGGGATGGTAGATATGTGCTACCATGTACATCTAAGCCATGGGCATGCCTATGACTGGGTCATAACCAATGATTTGGCATATAGAATAAAAATTTCTTTGAAAGCAGGACACAAAATAGTTTATTGGGTAGGGCTCTTTATTTGATGGGCCCAAGATGACCCTTCTGCCATTGATAGATTTTAGATAGTTTGGTAATATTGAGACCTTGAATGTGTGTCTGACCTTTTCATACTTTACCTTGAGATTCTTCTCATCAATGGGCTCCATGTCCTAACTCCACTCTGTGAGTTTGAATATTTTAACAATTTCTTCTCTTGCTATCTTTACCATATCAATTCCATCAAACGTTCTCATAGTCCTTATGATTGGATCATATTTTCTAGCCACTGCCTTCAGTAGATCCACATCCATGTAAACATTTGGGAATATTAATTTTCCTAAATCAAAGTTACATGGGTTGCCCACAAGAATTCCACAGTTTCTATTTCCAAACCAATAGTTGATTATTGTCTATCTAGTGTAGGGAAATGTAGCATCCTTGATAGCACTTTACGTGTCTATTAATCCTTCTACAATCTTCTTCCCTCGAAACATTAATTGACCTTTAGGTTTTTCAGAAGTTGAGGGTTTTAGATCATCAATTAGGTCCTAGACTATATGTTTGACAAGAGGCTTTGAACTAGAGGCTTCTCCCTTAGAAGATGATGCTTTAAATTTTAGTGTCATGACTCTAGGGTTATGCAGGCTAGGGTTTCTTTCCAGCAAGATAAAAAATTATGACTTGATCAAGGGTTTGATGCGATAACAAGACTAGACAAGCTAGTTCTCTGAAATGAACATCAAACCTTAAAATAAATTAATGAACAAGAAACCCTACTGACAGAGTGATTGAGCGAGTGCAATTAAACAAGTTCTCATCAATTTAGAAGCAAAGTGTCAATTTTACTTACAAGTTTGTAGATGCTCAAAAACCCTAATTTTGTCACTGAATAAGCCTAAAAATCGTAACACGAACTCCTTGAATGCGTAGACTGATTTTAACCATTTGTAACTATGCTTTAAGGTGAGTTTTTATGGCTTTAAAACTTCCTAATTTGGTAGCTTTGTGTCTTGTCTACCATTATGGTTCGCTTGTGCAAACCAGAACGGCTCATTCGCCCTTAATATCAAATTTGAATATTGGTCGTTGATTGCACAGTGAGATGGACTGATGAACAATCCAAATTAGGTTTAAGAAAATTGAAAAAGATGATTGTAGGGCCCCATATGCAACTTTCAGCAATAGGGATGTGGGGAAGGATCATATTTAATCTAGAGTCTTCCATATGCACACGCTTTACCGTTTGATCGCTCCTTTGTGCACATAACCACCAAATATAATAGATGGACAAGATTAATAGATCTTGATTCCTTTTGAAACACATAACTAAGAAGTCATTTTAGTAACTTGTCCTTTAATACATTAAACCCTTCATTGAAATATTTCATTAGTATTTCCCCTTTCTCGAATGTTCCTTCAATCGCTCAAAAAAATCCATGTGGCATCTCCTCACTTCCCCATTGAGAGACGAGAGGCAGAGGTGGGTCCCCCATGAGCCAGCGAGGAAAAGCTCAGATTTACCCATGTCATCCATCCTCGACCGTCGATCTCATCAAGAAGAGTGTTTGCCTCCTTCAAAATCTGATTGGTCCCATTATTAAGGGGACACATGTCATCAACTCGCTAGCCCATGAGATTGTTTTAATGCATATTAAAATCAAGCAAGGGCACATGGAAGGGTCAAGATTTGATCTTCCAAATTCGATGACCATCTTAACACTTTATATCTGTACACACCAATGGTTAGTAACTTAAAAGCTAGTCTGACTAGGCAAATGATGGGTGAAAACATAAGAATTAAGGTTAAGACTTTAGGTCAAAAAATAGAAAAATAAAAAACCTAGACATTAAGGCCATTTAGCCCATATTTAAAAAATTTCAACATGCTATGAATGCTAAAATCTGCAAGGGACAGACTTAAACCAGTTTCATGTTGTTAGCACCAGTTAGTTCAAATCAACAAATTTAACATCCCTATGAAATACTTAATCATGTTCATATATGCAAATAATAAGCAGAAAACACTTTAAACAGAAACATATGTAAAGAACATGATCAAACCTTTATCTCATAGTGGATTGGTGCCACTTTGTTGTGTAGTAAGCAACCCTTTCCCAATCCTTGAATTGCAAATGTTGATGTGTGGATTAATCAAACCCCTCAAATAAGATTTGAGCATAACCTAGCTATGAATTTTGAAAATGATTAATATGTGGAATGGTGTGCACAAAATTGGCTCTCAATGTCTAGAGAGTAACTTTGTATCAAATTGTGGATCCTTGAATGAGGAGAGAAGTCTCCAATTTATAGATTTCCAAACTGGAAAAGAGAGTGAAAACAAGCAATGTGGGATCATTCAACATCCAATGGCCAAGTTCCATTTGCCAAGATGTGAATGGTTGAAGGTTGTGCGCATTTTGGCCAAAGTGTCAATAAATGCAATTAGGTGGAATTTAAAATTTGAGAAATGACATGTGAAAAGGGAAAAGGAATGAAATAAATGCCACTTGGCTCAATGCACAAGGACATGTAAGAGGAGTGAATGTCTTGTTGGATGTACAAGTCCATTTGGACTTTTTGAATTCAAATTGAGAAAAATATTCCCTTTTGATGCCATGTGAGGGAAAATAGAGATTTAATAAATGAATTAAATCTATTTTCATGTGCAACTTGCATTCTCTAGAAGATTTTAGTGATAGGGATTAACTTAATCAAGATTTTGATTAATTTAATGAGGGATTAGATGATTTGACAATTTTGACTTAAATTGATGAATTGATTTAAATCAGAATTGAGAGGAAAAGCTTAATAAATGATTTTGATTTATTTAACTAAGTGGGATAATGTTAGACTAAATAAAATAAGGTTTAATTTATTCAATTTAATAAGAGGACTTTAGAAACTTTAATTAAATAATATTATTTATTTAATTAAAACAGAGATATAAGGTTAATTAAATTAATCAAAGAAGGAGAAAGACTTAATCAAATAAACAATGATTTATTAAATTAAGAGACATAATATGATGAAAACCTAAGTATGATTTAAGAGAAAATGTCATTAATAATCAAGATTAAGTGTGTTGAATAGAATTTGAACATTTTCCATGTCTACATTTTTCCCCTCTTTGAAGCAATGTACTTGTTGCATTGATTCAAAGAATAAACTATTGTGATCAGAGTAAAAAAATTCTTGATTTTTTCAGATGCCCCACTGTTGCCCCAGTGGATCAGAGTAAAAAATTTCTTGATTTTTTCAGATACCCCACTATTGCCCTAGCAGAATGATATTGTTGGTATCTTGCCCCTTCGAGAGATTGAGCGGAAATGCATTTTTTTTAGATCGATATCATGATAAAATGCGAGAGGAGCTGGTTCTATTGGATTATTTCTTTTGATGTAGACAGATCTGATGATGTATAGATAGTCGTCGACTATGGGTAGTCTCATGTATATCTTGATGCAACACACTGATATTAGATAAAAATGTTAGTAAATATAGAGGAATAAGAAGAATAAGATGGATGTAAGGAGGTTTCAACAAGCATACGTTATGATGATGATTATTTGCTTACCAGGAGTTGAGATTTTCAAAGGGCCAATTACTTTATGTTTGATAACACACATAGATACGATGCATCAAGGTATAAAGGACTAGGATGGCATTGTATCTAGTGTGATGAACTTTGAATCATCAATTAGATATGAGTATTCTTGTTAACACTTAGCATACATACTACATTCAGGATGTAGTTCAGACATTCTAAACATCTCGGGCCAAAACATAGGAAAGAAAGCTTTCTTATATGGTCAAAAAGATATCTAAAACATCCTCTCCACAAACCAAACAAAGCATATATGACTAAGTTATTTTACAAGTGTATCCCACAAGCGCAACAGATAAATAGATAATGATCTTTGCCCCATTCCTTTCTCTCTAAACCTATTTTTTAGGCATCACTGAGAGGTCGTTGGAATGAGTGCAAAATAAGATAAGTCAATAAAGACCAAATAAAGTAAATAATCAAGCTAATTTTCTTCATACCGCTAGCCAATGCTAAACTACTATGGGGTACCTGATGCTTATGTCCATCGTGAAAAGGATTCATCCTAGGACATGTAGTGATTAGGGTTTTGGTGAAACTGATTGGGTTATAAGCTATTGATAATCCGAGTTGATCAACTTGCTTGCTTACTGACTTATGCCTAAGAATCTAATGATTAGGTGTTCACTTTGGAACTTGCTAAACTTTCTTTTTATCGACTCACCAAAGGGTGAAAGCGACGGTTGACTTGATGATGATAAGATGGGAAAACAAATTGCCATTTTATTGCAACAAATGCCTAAGGACTAACCCAAATGGTAAACTAGACGGGCAAATGAATTGCCAATGCGACAAACGCCTAAAAACTGACATAAATGTGTTGAGGGATGATCAAAGATCAACCTTGCCTACGTTCAAGCTTAGAGATGACATAGTTAGGACAAGGTGGAAGACTGACAAGACTCAATGATGAAATTTTTGAAGATTTTTTGAGATTTTCGACATGTTTTGGATTTTGAATGATGAATTTTTTGAATGTTTTTGGATTTTATTTTTTGATATTTAGGAAGGTCATGAGAATATACATGAATCTGATCTAATGCAGGTATAGGAAAATTCCCCGAGCATGGTGCAATAGACTACTTCGGTGAAGGCAAGACAAACTGATCTTAGGAATATGGCAAGTAGTACTATGGTGGAATATGATATGGGCATCATCTCAGGCTATGGTATGGATGTGAGCAGATGGGTGGGTGGATGATTAATGAAATGTGATGGAATGGATGAGTGATTCGTTTAGATCCTAGTTGATGGGGAGTGTTTTATTTGTACTTGGTGCATGTTTGCCAGGTTTTCACCAAGGTACTAGTCCAAAGTGCCAATGAAGTGGTTTTCACTAGAGGACGATTTTTTTCTTTACTGTTTTCAATCCTTTTTTTGATTTTTTTTTTTTTTATTTTGCATTTTTGGATTTTTTTGTTGTCACCAAGACACCTATTTGCCAAGTTTTCATCAAGGTAACCATTTTTTCAGGGTTTTTTCTGATTGTTTTTTTCATTTTTTGGTTCTATACATTGCAAATTCTTAGGCATAAAACTTTTTGAGGTGAGAGTTGTTCAAAGGTTCCTACAGAGGCTCACCTTCCAATGTTGCTAATTGATATGCTCTTGATTTATAGCTGGCTATGATGATGAAAGGTTCCAGCCAGTTGGGCTCGAATTTTACTTTGCTCTCTGGATTTGGCACATTCTTTTGGTTCTCTTTCATCACAAGTTTGCCGACTTGGAAGGTGTGTTGCCTGATCTTCTTGTTGTAGCTTCATTTTAGGTGATTCTGGTAGACCTATAGATGATTTAGGGAATCCATGTGTCATTCATCTAGTAACTCCAGCTCATTCATTCTTGTAACCCTATATTCCTCATTTGTGATGAGGTTTTGCAAAGACATTCTCAAGGATGGGAGCTCGATCTCAATTGGGAGTATAGCTTCTGATCTATAGACTAGGGAAAATGGGGTGGGGACTGTTGGCACGCAAATGCTGATGTAGTAGGCCCATAAGGCAGGATTTAGCTGCAAGTGTCAGTCACGACCAGAGTCATTGACTGTTTTCTTAAGGACTTTTAGAATGGTTTTTTTGGTAGCTTCTGCTTGGCCATTTCCTTGTGGGTAATATGGGGTGGAAAAGCAATGTTGGATTTTGAATGTTTCGCACAAGTCACGGACATCCAGATTCTTGAAAGGTGTCTTGTTATCAGAGATAATGGATTGAGGGATGCCATATCAACAAATAAGGTAGTTCAGGATGAAATTGGATATCTGCTTTTCGGTGATGTAGGTCATGCGAATTGCTTCAACCCATTTTGTGAAATATTATGTGGCATTGATGATGAACTTGTGGCTGTTGGATGAGGTGGGTGAGATTTTACTTATGAGATCGAGCCCCCATTGCGAAAAGGGCCAAGGTGTAACAATAGGAAGTAACTCTTAAGTCGGTGCATGAATGACATATCCATGTTGTTGGCACTATAGACACCTTCTAACAAAATCATGTGCCTCTCTTTCCATTGTTGGTCAGTAGTATCCGGTTCTTAGTAACTTCTTGGCCAAGGTCATACCACTCGAGTGTGAACCGCAAGTGCCATTATGTACCTCAGTCAAAGCAGTCAGGGCTTCCTCAGGTTTTAAGAAATGTAGTAGAGTTCCATCAATGCTCCTACGGAAAAGGGTTTCCCCTAGGATGAAAAATCGTAAGGACCTTTTGACAAATGTTTGTTTGAGGTTCGGGGTAATGTCGGTTGGGAGGACTCCTAATCTCAGATAGGTGTAGATTTCATGGTACCAAAGATCACCACGACAAATGAGTTTGCATGCATATTTTGAGTCTGGTACCTCGAAAGTGGGTACGAGAAGCTGCTCTACCAAGAATTCGTGTTTCGAGGCATTGCGAGGGATATCTAGCAAGGATCCAATCATTGCTATTGCATCAGTTGCTTTGTTGTTTTCCCTTGATATTTGCTCAAAAGTGATATCAATAAAAGATTCTTTGAGGCTTTCTACCACCTTATTGTATGGTGTAAGCTTATCATCCGTAGTTTGGCATTCACTATTGACTTGGTTAACGATAAGCTGTGAATCTCCATAGACCTTTAATGCCATGATTCACCACTGTGCCCCAATTTTGAGACCTATGGTTAAAGCCTCATACTCTACAATGTTGTTTGTACAGGGGAATTCCAACTTGTAAGATCTTGATACAATCCCCCTGTGGGGTGATAAAGAAGACACTGGCTCCCAATCTAGTTTGTGTGTGGGAACCGTCAAAGTATAGTTTACAATGATCGGCTATATTGAGATTGAAAATGGACTCATGTGGAAACTCTGATATGAGTGGATTGTCCGTGCAAATGGGTGCTTCTACCAATTGGTCTGCAATGACTTTTCCTTTTATTGTTTTTCGCTCCACATACTTGATGTCATACTCTGACAATATCATTACCCATTTAGCCCTCCTTCCCGTGAGAATAGATTTTGATAGTAGATATTTTAAGGGATCTATTTTGGCAATGAGCTTGATTTTATGTGCCAACATGCAGTGTCTGAATTTCTATGAAGTGAACACTATTGCTAGGGAAGCTTTCTCAATGAATGTGTAGTTTAACTCGTGGCCAACCATTGTCCTGCTGATGTAATAGATAGCCCTTTTTGTTCCATTTTCATCATGTTGAGCTAGAAGAGCACCCAGAGCTACTGTTGTTGTTGAGATGTATAAGATCAATGGTTTCCTTCCAATGGGTGGCATTAAAACAGGTGGCGTAAGTAGATGTTCTTTGATTTTTTTGAATGACTATTCGCACTTGTCATCCCACTTGAATGCTACCCCCTTGTGGATTAGATGTGAATACACAATATGTTTGTCTGCTAGTTGTGCTATGAACCTTCGAATGGACTGGAGTCTGCCTTGTAATCCTCTGATATTTTTTAGTGTTCTTGGTGCTCCCATATCAAGGATTGCTTTTACCTTTGCAGGATCCACTTATATCCCTCTCATTGACACTATGTATCCCAATAGTTTTCCAGATTATACCCCAAAGACACATTTCTTTGGGTTGAGCCCGACCTTTTATTTTTCCAATCTGTCAAAGATGTTGCTTAAGGTTGCTATGTGATTCTGCATCTTCTTTGATTTAGCCAATATGTCATCCACATAATCTTCGCCTGTTTTGTGTATCATGTCATGGAAGATTAGCGTCATGGCTCTTTGATATGTAGCCCCTGCATTCTTTAGCCCAAATGGCATCACATTTCAGCAGTAGGTGCCCCAAGGACATGTAAATTCCATTTTATGTTGGTCTTCTTTTGCAATCATTATTTGGTTATACCCCAAGAAGCCATCCACAAGGGATAACATCTCATGTCTAGTTGTCATGTTCACTATCATATCAATGTTAGGCAGTGGAAAATCATCCTTAGGACATGCTTTGTTGAGGTCTTTGAAGTCCATGCAGATGTGGATGCCCCCATTTGGTTTTGAGACTGGTACAAGGTTGGATACCCATTCTGGATAGTCAATCAGGCATATGAAGCCAACATCTAGGAGAATTTGTAACTCTATCTTTACTAGCAAGGCTATATGGGGATGCATTTTTCATAACTTTTGGCTAACCGACTTAGCTCCAGGGTAAACTGCTAAATGATGAACCACCACTTCCAGATCTAGACTTGGCATGTCAACATAGGTCCATGTAAATTTTACCTTCCTTTCTTTCAAAAATGCTGCCAACAGTTCTTGTTCCTCTGTTAGGAGAGAATCGACATAGAAAGTGATTTGTGGTTCTATCTTTGTTCCCAAGTTAACAAGATTACATTGCTCTGCCAGGACTGCTGATTTCTCTTGATGTAGAGCAGTAGGGGGGAGATTGAATCCTTCATCCTCCGGTGCCTTAGAGAGGTTTTCACCATTGGATGTGTCCTTTATTTTTACTGTTCTGTGGTTAGAGAGTACCATAGTGTGGTTTTCACTCAATAACTCTGAGCTTATTCTTGATTTTTTTCTTTTGCGATTGAAGGACTCAATCGTCTCCTCGTAATATGCATGGGTGTCTAAAGTGATGTCAAAACCTGCCTTGTGATCCCCACATGGAACTGTATCCCTTAGTCCCATGAATTCTGAGAGACCCTCATCATTTTTGAATGAGTCTAGAATTGGTGGTCCTCGTTGGTCATGATCGATGAGTTGAGGGTATACTAAGGTGATTTCGTCTGTTTGTTGGTTTGACTTAGTGGGTGAGGCACTAATCATTAGTAAGGAGGAATCCTGAAAAATCATGGGTAGGCTTGTTATGGTATCATCATCGTCACTACCGGTGCAGACATGAGTGACATGAAAGTTGAAGTTGTCAAGCAAGATTCCTGTGCATACGGGTGGTCTAAGGGTGGTTACCGATACCTGAGGGGAGGACCTAACTACCCTAATGGGAGTACCTCTTCCATGTATGGTTATACTCGAGGGAGTACATCCAAGGCCAAGGTTTTGCATTCTTCTTTTTGCAATGATGGGCTCCAGTTGTCCATCATTGTTCCTTCCAAGGCTTTGGTTTCTATTTTAGCCCATGCCAAGCATTATTTGTAGCCCTCTGTTAGCTTCATCCATAGGTAATGTGGGTGTGGGTTCTGCATCATGGTATATTATGCTTGAAATATCTTCCTCACCAACACTTTCCTGACTTAGGTCTCCCCAATGGCGAAATCCAGAGGGGTCCTCCCTAAGGGTGTGGATGGGTGTTTTAGTTGGTTGAGTTTTCCCATGTGACCTAGGAGATTGTGGTAACTCTCCTACAACAAATGCACTCTTCTTCATTCTATACTTGCCGCATCCATTGTCCTGGATCATGTTTTTGATGTTGGATATATCAGGGATGGCGGGTGTCTCTGTCACAGAAGTGGAGGCCAGGTCAGTTGGGTCGATGTATGCAGTGGCTGGGACTTCATCATTTTTTGATACTTGGGGGATTTTATAAAACTTGGATTCCAATTTTTTGCAGTAGGCGAATGATTCAGGATCCCTGTGTATAGTGACCTCCTCATTTTGGTGCAAGAACTTGATGCATTGGTGATATTTCGAGGCCACTACTTTCATTTCGTGGATCCATGGACATCCTAAGATGATGTTATATGGTAGGTCAAGGTCAAGGACCTGACAGGTAGTCTCCATGGTTGCTGGTCCCACTTGGATTAGGATTCTAATAGTGCCCTGAGACACTCTTTCTTGATCATCATATGCCCTTATTGTGATACTCTTGTTCTTGTTAATGGAATCCTTGAAAAACCCGAAGTTCTTTATAAGCTTGAGAGGGAAAATATTAAGGCCTACACCTCCATCCACCAAGACCCTTTTAAATTTCTTTTTATGGACCAACACTTGTAGGTGAAGTGCGCAGTTATGAGAGGGTTGTGGGGGAAGTCTTGATCAGAGAATGTTAGGAGATTCTGGGTGATGATATTTCCAAGCATAGCCTGAAAGTGGTCTATGTCAAGGGTGGTGGAGATGGTGGATGTCAATAAAGCTTCATCAAGAATTTTCCTATGGGAAGCAGAGATTTTTAACAGTTCCATGATGGAGATCTGTGTGGGAGTTCTTTTCAATTGGTCGATGACATTATAGTCATAGGGACAACTTTTGTGTTTGAAGTGGGGGTCTTAGATGGTGCCCCTGCAATGGTGACCTTTCTGCCACATGTGGTCACTCCACAGTCAGTGTTGATGCCCTTGACATTAATGACTGTGACCATTTCATCGACACATGTGACTATCTCTTTATATAATAGTTTAGCACTAGCATATTTTTGCTTGCCTTTGTCGTTCTCCTAGCCATTTCCTTGATTATAGTTTGACATCAGATTTGTGTATATTTTCAGATTTTGATTACCAGTTGGTTGCTCGACATTCATGATCTTGTCTTCGATGAGGTCTTGGATGATATTCTTTAGCCTCATGCAATTTGCGGTGGTCATGGATTCCGCGTATTGCTCAAAGTTAGAGACTTTGATTAGGTTTTCCTTGACCAACTTCTTCATTATAGATTCGATGGGTTCTCCAAGAGTCATGAAATTTCTTTTGAGAGGATTTCTACTTTTGGGAGGTGGTCCTCCTTGATTGCCTAGATTGTTGATTTGATTGGTAGGAAGTGGTTGTTAATGTGCTACTACTGCATTAGTTTGCACACTATTGTGATTATGATTTTGCAGTTGATGATGGGTTTGGATGTTCTGCTTAGGAGCACTGATGACCACTTTAGCATCGACCACGTCATCTTTTGTGATATTTTTTTCCTCGACCATGTTCCAAGTTTATCATTATAATTTTTGGACGGGTGGTTATCCTATGGTGGATTAAATGTTGAGGCGCCTCCTCACGCAATAAGGGCCCTTTCGATATTGAGTGCCTTTGGGATCAATTGATCATATGATGTGATGCATTGCATTTTAAGTAGAATGCCAAGTTTTCATCTAGATTAGATATGATCGTGCAAACTTTTTGTTCTTTTGGCATGGTCCACTTGCTTTGATTGGACTTGGATCGCCATCTTTGCAAGAAGGATGCGAATAGCTCTCCTTTTCTTTGTTTGAGAGTTGATAGTTCTTCCAAACTAATGTTTGCACCCATGTTGAAAGCATAATTTTTAAGGAATGCTTCCACAATTTCCTTGAATATTTTAATGCTCGTGGGTAGGCAAGAAAACCATTCCATGGCTGGACCAGTCAAACTTCGAGGGAAGAGTCGCATTAGATATGTGTCATCGTATGCAACCTCCAAGCAATGTACTTGAAATTCCCTGATGTGGTTTTCAAGGTTACCTGTTCCATTATACTTGTCGAATTTTGGGATCTCGAATCCCTTTGGGAACGATACCATCATGAGACTTCTATCGAATGGATAAGGGCACAAGTTGCCTAGTGTTCTGGTTGTTTTTCCTGATTGGAGGTTCAACACCTGCTGCGAGAGCAGTTTGATTTACGTTGCGACATCGTTGCTTGGATCGAGAGGTGGAATGAATGTCTTTTGAGGTGTTTGGGGGGTTTGATTGGTGGGAGGAGTACCAGCGGGAGTTTTCTGCAACCTTTGTTGTTCATTCAAGGCCTGTTGATATGCCTATATTTGCATCAACAATGTGTGTTGTTGATCTTGTTGGTGTTGTTCCAACAAAGCTTTTTGTTTTTCCCATAAAGCCTATTGTTGGTCTAGCTGTTGTTGTGCCAACGAGGCTTGTTGTTGGTCAAGTTATTGTTGCACCAATGAGGCTTGTCATTGGTCAAGTTGTTGTTGTGCCAATGAGGCTTGTCATTGGTTGAGCGGTTGTTGAGCCAACAAGGCTTGTTGCTGGTTGAGTTGTTGTTGAACCAACGAAGCCTGTTGTTGGGCGAGTTATTGTTGAGCCAATGAAGCCTATTGTTGGGCAAGTTGTTGTTGAGCCAACGAAGGCTATTGTTGGGCAAGTTGTTGTGCCTAAAAATCTTGCAAGGCTTGTTGGTATGCTTATCGATGGATTGCTTGCAATTGTGCTTGGTATTGTGCTTGTGCCTGTTGGGCCTAGTCTTGAGCTTGGGCTTGTTCTTGTTGGTTTGCTTGAGTGGCTTGTTGGGTAGCTAGTTGTGCTTGTGCTTATTATGCGGCTTGTTGGGCTTGTTTTAGTACCCTCTGATGATTGGATTTTTAGATGGTTTCGATCAGGGTGGTGAATGAATTCATCACATTGGCCTTTGGTGGGATTGGTGGTGGATTAGGAATTATGCCATCCATGGTGATAGGCGAAACGGTTGTGGTGGTGGTCAGGATTTGGGTTGTTGGAGGTGTGGTTCAAATGCTCGGTCTTTGAGAAGGTATGCTTTGAGGGATTTGGGGACCGATTGATGTGTTGAACATGGTGGCTTGAGTGGTTGCCACTTGTTGTGGTGATGTTGTTGGAAAATGGAGAGGATTCGATGTGGTGCTCAGATTGCCCTGATTTGAGAAAATAGTGAGGGGTAGGGGGGGAAGACCCAACCCTAAGGGTGATGTGGACGTGAGGAGTAATGGGGGAAAGGGTGGTAAGTTCCCCTAAAAGGAAAATGGGTCAGTGAATCCTGTTGTTCCAAACAAACCACCTTCTCCTTGTGGTAGAGAAGTTTGTATGTTTAACAGATAGGCAGGTGTCGCACGGAATGAGGATGAATCCGTATGATTATGGAAGGTGAGTGGGACGCATGGGTGTGATGGATTCACTGAGATGGAGTTTTTCGGTGTGGTGTTGACACTTACCTCTTTGTTGTTCACAAGGCAATGTTGTTGTAACTCTCGAAACATAACACTTCCTTTGTTTACAATCGGGGAGGTTGGTGTGATTGTTGATATGGTTTGAGGCATTTCTTGAGTGATGTTCGGAGTTGCCAATAGGGATGTGTTTGTATGAGGCATGTCCATACTATCGCCTACATCAAGGTCATAAGGAATCAGGATCCCTCCTTCCATTAATGTGTGTAAGTATTTAAACATGGAATTGACAATTTTATGATTCTCTAAATTTTGGACCATTTCTAGCATTTCTGATTGTGTCATCCCCATGTCCTCGTTTGTGATTTCCTCTTCATAGTTTTCCTCTTGAGGATTTTGTGATGGTAGAGGAGAAATACTTGGGGGATTGCTTGATCCTACAAGGTTTATTTCGGTGGTTACTTGACCCCAAGTCACTGGAAGTTGATATTTCATTGATGTTTTCCATGTTCCTCTTGTATTGTGATCTTGTTTGGACCATAAAAATAGGGATCGTTTGATCTTGATTTTTAGGCCCAAAAGAGAAGAACTAGGAAAAGAAAAGGATCAGAAAGGGGGTGGTGATGATGAGATAAATGGATGAGGTGAATGAGTGAAACCTTGGAAGAACTTTTTAGGGGTTATGCTAAAAATTAGGGCTTGGATTGATGGTTTGACTAGATGTATTAAGTCAAACAAGATTGTGGTGAGTTTGTAGACCTTAGGAATTTGTGTTATCCTAGGAAAAAACTCGCACAAGGGAATGGATAGGCTAAGTGTGTTAATCCAACCAAGGTGATCATGAACTAGTAAACCTTAGGAAGTTGTGTTATCCTAGAGGTAGATTTGTTCAAGAGTTTTGATTATTTGGCTAGGTGTGTTAAGCCAAGATAGAGTGATGCTGATTTAACCTTTAAGTTTAGCATGAATGATTTTTCTAAAGTTCTCAAAATTTTGTTGATGGGATGAGACTTGGTTGATGGAGAGATGGATGTGGGTGAAGATTTTGATCCTAGACCTTGACCTAGACATGGCTCTTTTTTACAAAACCTCGGTGTTGAAGAACATGCTACACTTCCTATGTGAGGAAAGTAAACCTTTCAAAATCTCAATATTCTATTGATACTAGAATGCATACAAAGTGGGGTTGTTTCTTGAAGCCTTCTTATAGAAGTTTTACACTAGTATTTCTTTGACCTTAAGGAGGATTTCAAGATGTTGTTCATGGGCTTTTAGACTTATCCTTTTGAACTTTGGTTTTGGGATTTTGACCTTTCGGGGAATCATTTGAGGCAACACATATGAGGTCCAATTTATCTTTTATCTTTCATTAGTGAATTATTTTTACCAAAAGCACTTGCTTGATTATGTTTCAAATTGCATGTCTAATTTCCCACTTTCTTTTCATCCCACAAGGTCCATTATGTGGAAATCAAGGAAATTAGGGGAAAATTTTCATAGGTTTAACCTTAGTGGAAACAAGTGATGATAAAATCCAAGCACTTAGAAACCTCTAAGGATATGATCCCTAGGGAAAGCAAGAGTACTTAAATTTGTCAAGGATATTTGTTTCCTTCAGGGTGTTTGAAATTTGGAGCTCTTTGTGAATGTTTTTTTTTCAATTTTTTTGAGAACCAAGCAATGTATTTTTCATTTCCAAGCACATGTACAAACCTAGGATGAAGAGACGATATTTTGTTGGGTTCCCACTTGGATGAATCTAGTTGCACATATTTTGTGCGGATGACTATATGCTTGACCACACTAGCTCCCCTCCATGACACACACTTCTTGGGTCAGCCAAGCATCAGTAACTATGAATCTCCCATGGCATACTTTTCATCTCTACAACAAAACCTCATGTATAATGTGGGGCGGCTTAAAAGGACATGACCTTTTGCACCAACAAAATAGATAAGGATTTGGCCTTCTAAACAAGGGTTTTAATTCAGAATTTCCATTCATGGAGGTTGACTAATGCAACGAGAGACCATTTCTTCCCTTCTTGTTGGAGCCAACCGTGTGATACTGGCTTTTTTTCCAGTACCCACTTTTATATCCCGACTAGAAATACACTTGGCTTTAGTGTGTTACCGGTTGGGTCGTTCCCTTGGGTGAGTAATTTTTCCCACAAGGAAGGATCGCTAAGATAAGCAAAAGTGAGTAAACATATTCGTAGTTCGATCAACCTTCATTTAGAAACAAAGGGAGAACACTCGCATTAAGTTTACTCACACTTGCAAGATGTTTTGTTCAATTTTAAGTTCCCAAAATGAAAGTGTGAAGGCAATCTTTAAAAAAAACTAATATCACCAAAAGACTTTTGATTCTCAAGATCTCTGTGAAGTGCGAGAGAAGTGCATACACCTTTTAAATGATATTAATTTGTGAATTTTTTTGCAAAACATGAAAAAAACTTGTTCATTTTATACCTCAAAGCAGTGATGAGTTTGTTTTAAAGCACCAAAAATGAGATGTGAAAGTTGCCTTGTTCTATTTTTAGAACCCAATTGAAATTTAGTAAATCTCTAAGGTTCTTTTTAACCAAAAGGATCAATTCAAATTATTAATTTTAAACAAGCATGAAAATGAAAAAATCTAGCTCAAATAAGCGTTAAAAAATGCTTTTGTGAATCTTGGATTTCAATCTTGTTTTGCCTTGCCTTGATTCCAATATCAACCTGTAAAAGAAAATACCAAGTTAATATGAATAAAATAATCCACAAAATTTCTCATACTTTAAACATAAGTTATTAAAAAATTCCATTTCTTAAAAGAAAAATTATTTATCCCCCTTATAATGCTTAAAATTCTCTTATACCGCTGCTTTTTCATACATTTGCAGCCTCTACCACCCTACTGCGGATGGTTAAGGTAGGAGGCGTGGTGAGGTGGTGGTGGCTTAGCATAGTCGATCAGCACATTTACTGCATTACCGTCGATAGCAGGGTAGATGACTACGGTGGCGGTTAGCAGTTACCGCGCTACTACTGGAGGTTAGACAAGAGACCACGGTGACACGGTGACAGCTTGCTCAGATATTTAGGCAGGTTTACTACAATACTGCAAACGGTTAAGCAAGAGACCATGGTGACGCGGTGGTGGTGGTGGGCAGTTACCATGCTATCGATGGCGGTTAGGTGGGAGACCGTGGGACAGCAGTGACAGTCAAGGAAGCATTTACTGCACTATCACAGGTAAGGGAAAGCTAGCCAGAGGTAACGTGGTGGACACCGCTCGACTGAGAATAGGGAAAGGCTAGGTGGTGGTGACACGGTAGACATCGCTCAACTAAGGCAGGTACGAAAGAAGACTGTGGTGGCATGGTAAAAAATAGAGAGAGCTATGATAGTTAGGACCGCCACACCATAGGGAAAAAGATGAAGACCGCGGTAAGGTGGTAGAAAGGATGGAGTTGTCACTGCGATACTATGGGTTGAAGAAATAAGACTGGTGGTTGAGCGGTAAGGAGATGAACGGCAACAGAGCAGTCAAGGTTAGATCACCATTGTACCATAGGGAGATGGAATGAAGGGCATGGTAACGTGGTAGGTGGTGGGAACAGTCAAAGTCAAACCTCATAATCCTGAAAGAAAAATACCAGTAGCTAAAATGCATGGCTTTTGAAGTTTTAGAGTGGCCGAAAGATGAAACATAGAACAGATTGCAATTTACGTATGAATTTCAAACAAGATGCATCATTCTAACATGGTTTATATGCTTTCAAATTACTTTATTTTACAAAAGTAAATAAAATAGAAAAAAAGTGCATGTCTATTTTCTCACTCTGCCTCATTATACATTAGCTTAATAAATCAGCGCATTGAAATGTGATATGAAAAGGAAAGAAAGATGTGTTAAATCCAGAAGCTCTTGAGTGATTAAATAAATTTCCCTCCTTCTAGCGTCAGAATGTGAATGCTAAAATCTGCAAGGGAGAGACTTAAACCAGTTTCATGTTGCTAGCACTAGTTATTTCAAATCAGCAAATTTAACATCCCTATGAAATACTTAATCATGTTCATATATGCAAATAATAAGCAGAAAAAAATTTGAATAGAAACATATGTAAAGAACATGATCAAACCTTTATCTCATAGTGGATTGGTGCCACTTTTTTGTGTAGTAAGCAGCCCTTTCCCAATCCTTGAATTGCAAATGTTGATGTGTGGATTAATCAAACCCCTCAAATAAGATTTGAGCATAACCTAGCTATGAATTTTGAAAATGATTAATATGTGGAATGGTGTGCACAAAATTGGCTCTCAATTTTTAGAGAGTAACTTTGTATCAAATTGTGGATCCTTGAATGAAGAGAGAAGTCTCCAATTTATAGATTTCCAAACAGGAAAAGAGAGTGAAAACAAGCAATGTGGGATCATTCAACATCCAATGGCCAAGTTCCATTTGCCAAGATGTGAATGGTTGAAGGTTGTGCACTTTTTGGCCAAAGTGACAATAAGTGTAATTAGGTGGAATTTCAAATTTGAGAAATGAAATGTGAGAGGGAAAAAGGAATGAAATAAATGCCACTTGGCTCAATGCACAAGGAAATGTAAGAGGATTGAATGCCTTGTTGGATGTACAAGTACATTTGGGCTTTTTGAATTCAAACTGAGAGAATATTCTCTTTTGATGCCATGTGAGGGAAAATAGAGATTTAATAAATGAATTAAATCTATTTTTATGTGCAACTTGAATTCTCTAGAAGATTTTAGTGATAGGGATTAACTTAATCAAGATTTTGATTAATTTAATGAGGGATTAGATGATTTGACAATTTTGACTTAAATTGATGAATTGATTTAAATCTGAATTGAGAGGAAATGTTTAATAAATGATTTTGATTTATTTAACTAAGTGCGACAATGTTAGATTAAATCAAATAAGGTTTAATTTATTCAATTTAATAAGAGGACTTTAGAAAATTTAATTAAATAATTTGATTCATTTAATTAAAATAGAGATATAAGGTTAATTAAATTAAATTGATTAATTTAATCAAAGAAGGAGAAAGACTTAATCAAATAAAAAATGATTTATTGAATTAAGAGAGATAATATGATGAAAAGTTGAGAGTATGATTTAGGAGGAAATGTCGTTAATAATCAGGATTAAGTGTGTCGAACCGGATTTGCACATTTTCCATGTCTACACATGCATACACAAAGCTATATTTTAAATAAGATGATGGGTAAGAATTAGGACTGTTAAGATTAAGGGGTAGGTAAGTGAATGAACCTAATGGCAGAAGATATAATTTGAATTACTAGGAATGGGCAACAAGCAGTCAACAATGAATTAGAGCACTTGCAAAAATGATGAAAATACCTAGGATTTTATGATGGTTTAAGGCACACTAAAAGCCTAGAACAAATACAAACCAAACCCTAAGCTATCAAACCAATTCCAAACCAAGAAAATAGCCATGTTTTTCTAAATTTATTAGTGGAACACAAATATTTTTTGGGGTTCCACCAGTGGCTTCTGTTGGGGATGTTTGTTCTTCTAGAACAAAATGAGATCATAGAATCTCAAGTTGAAGCAGACCAATCACGGAGAACCAAAACCAAGAACTACCTAGACAAGGTAGCAAGACCAAACCCAACCAAAGCAAACACACCTATATACAAAGATATACAAAATATACAATGTACATGGAAGAGAGCATATTTCAAGAGATATGGCTTCAAGAACTATCCATGTACTGGTAGCTCAAGAAGTTCACCTATTAGATCTTGTAAGAAATATGAATCTTCACCATGAGTGTTGTTGATTAGATAAGGGCCTAGCCATAATGCGTCGAAATTTCCATGTTTTCCCTTATCCTCAAAACTTTCATTCCACATCAACACCATGTCTCCTACATAAAAATTTCCTGGGAGATGATTTCTTGTCATGTAGATTCTTAACCTACATCTACAACTTAGCATTCCTTTTTTGAGCATCCATTCTTGTCTCATCCACTTCCATCAATGCATCAATCCTATGTTGCATCTCATCACATGTATCTTCATCATATTATTGGATAAATTTATACATATTCATGAGGTTATTTTGAGGTAACTTAGCTGCAATTCCATAAACTAGATCAAATGGAGCATAACCAGTGGCCTTTTTGAAAATCACTCTATCTGCCCACAAAGCCAATTTCAACTTGGAGTCCCAAGCTCTTTTGTTTTTCTCAATTATCCTTTTTATGATCTTCATCAAGATTTTGTTGTTTGATTATGTTTGTCCATTACCTTGTGGGTGATATGGTGAGGAATAAGAAACCTGACTTCCATGCTTTAAGCAAAAATTATTAAATTCTTCAGACTTGAAACACATAGCATTGCCCGAAACAATTTTTTTAGGTACTCCAAGCTTGGTCAATACATTATCCATCAAGAAATCAATAATTACTTTACTTGTTGATCTTTTGTTGCGATGGATTCCATCCATTTGTAAAGTAGTCTATAGCCACAAGAATCCATGAATGGCCTCCACTAGATTTTTTAGATATCTTTCCAATGAAATCAATGCCCCACTATTTAAATGGTGCTTGAACTATAACTAGTCCGAATGGTAAATTAATTGAGAATTTTAGCTTCCTAGAAAACCTTTGGCATGTATCACATGTTCTTACCAGTTTGTGAGCATCTTAAAAAATTGTAGGCCACAAGAATCCAACTCTTAAGACCTTATAAGCAGTGGTCTTAGCCATGTAGTGTCCACCGCACAATCCACTATGCATCTCATTTAACAATTAAGAGACCTCATCCTTATCTACACATTTCAACATAAAACCATATAAATTCCTCCACCATAGCTTACCATTAACAATAACATACTTTATGTCTTGCAGCTTGAGGGTCCTCTTTTCATTATCAGTTAATCTTTCAAGGAATTGCATCTTCTATAAATAATAGATAAAAAATTTATACCAATCACAATATTCCATATCACAAATGTTTGACATATTGAAGTCATCCTCAAGGTTTATTTGATTGTAATCTAAGTTTACTTTGGCCATCATCTTGGATAACCCCTGACCCCTCACCAATTTGGTGATTTGGATGTCAATATTAAACTCGTGTATTCTATTTATCGATCTGCTTCTTTTACCTATTACCTCTTTTTGGGTAAAGATATTTTATAGTTGTGCTTGGGACATAAGCTATGATTGTTGCTGCTACAAGATAAGTCCTAAATTTCTCAATAGATTTAACAATTGCATATGCTTCTTTCTCCATTAAATCATATTTTAATTCTGCAGCTTGAAGAGATTTGCTAAAGAAAGCAATAAGTTTCTCAAAGCCTTCTTGATTCTTTTGTAGCAGAACAACAACAATAGTATGAAATGATGCAAATGAGAAGATTTACAGTGGCTTGGAAAAATCAGGAGTCCTTAGAACTAGGACCTCCTTGATTTCCTTATTGATTTATTGAAAAGCCTTACTTGGCTCTTCAGTCCATTCCACTATCTTACCCGTCTTCAACATCTTGGATATAAGGAGTAATTTCCATAAAATTTGTAACAAATGTTCTCAAGAAGTTAATCTGACCAAAGAAGGATTGATGACCTTTCACATTCTTTGGTTTTGGAATCTTGTCAATGTAAGCTACCCTCTCTGGGTCAATTCTCACCCCCTCTTTTGATACAATATGCCCCAATAATTTTCCTCCAGTAACCCCAAAGGCACATTTCTTTGGGTTGATTGAAATACCAAACTTAAGGTCCCTAATGAAAATATTCTCCAAGTGCATACATCTATCTTCCTCTTTCTTGGAGTAAGTAGTCAAATCATCTTGGTAGATTGCCAAAAACAAATCAATGAAATTAGAAAAGGCTACATCCATAGACCTTTGTAAGGTAGCACCTACATTAGTCAAGTCGAATGGAATTCTGACATAGACATAAGTGTTCCATGGAGTGGTAAATGTAGTATTGTACTGCTCAAACTCCTTCACTTTAACTTGGTTGTAGCTAGAAAAGCCATCCATCATGGACAATAACTCACAACTATTCACCTTTTGCAACATAGCTTCCATGTTAGGTGGTGGATAGTTATCTTTTAATGATGATATATTCAAATTTCTGAAGTCCACACATAATCTTATTGCTGGAAAAACAAGGATAGACAACTGAGAGGCAGGGTGAATCAGTTGTTACCAAAATCAAACTTATACAACATTAATCAACCTTAGATCGCAGATCTGATAAATAATGTGCAAGAATAAATTAATAAAACATCAAAGACACATGAACAACAAGATTACATAAGTGGAAACCTTGTTAGGGGAAAAACCACGGTGGATGTTAGTCCACAAGATTATACCCTGTTAGAAGTATAATGAAGAATAAAAGGGAATACACTTGCATTCAGGCGCACTTCCTAGAGCACACTGCTCAAAGGGAAGGCCCACTTCCTTACATAAATTAATCAGATTAAATCCATCTGATGAAGTTGAATTGAGAAAATAGCTTCTACAAAAGCCTGATTACAATTCCAATTAGGCGCACAAAAAAATTCTACAAAATCTTCCACACTTTGCTCGATCTCCTCCACACTCTGCTCTAAATGATCTAACCTTTATTCACACATGTACATCACTTGTACACACTGAGCATTCCCTCTAAATGAGGAAAACAAACACATATATATCTGCTACATAAATTTACATCAACTATTTAGTCGGCCACAAATAAAGAATAAATTACAATTGTTGGCCTAAATACATGAATAAATTTCAATGCACACCAACACAAGTCGGTCACAACATAGTGAGGATCCAAACAATAAAATATTAATCTTCATGGATCCACAATACGATAACATCATCATGTTGACCAAGAACATGAAAACTTGAGCACACATCAAAAAAATCTTTGATCACGAACACTCCAATCAATGCGAACGTACAACAAGGATAGAGCATGATCTAGACTCATCCATAGTCTCAAAAGGTACATACCCGCGACACATAGAAATTAAATTTCATCGCCATTCCAAGAACACCATCTCTGAAGTGAATATTGTAGGAACCGCAGGATCTTGATGCAAACCTTTGAAACTTTTAGACAACATACTAGAAAGCTTCAGCAACAAACCCTTTGAAGTGCACCTTCAGATCTTCAATGTACAGGACTTTCCAACATTCTGACCTTCTTAGCTTCATTGGCTGCCAGTAATATTATTTTTACAATTTTCTTAATATCCTCAACATATACAACCTTAAGCATCATCAATGCTAATAGTGTTGACATCAATGAAAACCACATATTAGTAACACAACCACAAAATCCAACAATCTCCTCCTTTGGCATTGATGGAAACACATGATGTGAAAAATAATACCATCAACCCAACTAAATCTTCTCCAATAATCTCCCCTTGAGATTGTGCACTCTTCATTGCTCTTCTCTCCCACATTTTTAACATTGTTTCTCTCCGCCTTTGACATCAATGGTAAAGGTACACATGCCCTAATGACAAATTTGAATCATCTGACTACTCCCCCTGAGTAGCATCCACCACAACATCAATCCAGAATAAGATATGGCTATGAATTCACAAACTAATGCAAAGACCTGCATCTTAGTTCTGATCAAGAGGGGAAATCACCCCTAACTTTCCTTTGAGGTACTCAAAAGTATCCTTAGGCAACAAATTGGTAAAGATATTTGCAATTTTCTCTTTGGTAGGTATGTACTCCAATCTAACTTCTTTGTCACTCACTTTATCTCTCAAAAAGTGATACTTGATGGATATATGCTTTGTCTTTGAATGCAATACTAGATTCTTGGAAATATTAATGGCACTTTAGTTGTCACAAAATATGGAAATGGGTCCTTCATACTCAATTCTGACATCTCTCAACATTTGCTTCATCCTGTCTTGTGTACAATTGCTTGCAACAACCGCTATATTACGCCTCAATAGTGAAAATGAAATTGAGTTACGGTTTTTGCTTGGCAGATACCATTTGTAGACATGGAAAATTGAACAACACACTTGATCCCAACTACTAACATCATTTCATCCCAAATCACCTTCTCAGCTTGTCATCATTTTTCATCTCTTAATTAAATAAATCATTATTTATCTGATTAAGTCATTCTTCCTTGTTGATCAAATTAATCAATTTAATTTAATTAACCCTAAGTATCTTCTCATTTAAATAATTAATTTTATTTAAGTTGAGTCTCTAAAGTCCTATTAAATTGAATAAATTAAACCTTATTTAATTTAATCTAACATTATCCCCTTTAGTTAAATAAATCAAATCATTTGTTTAATTAAACCTTTCTTCTCAATTTTGATTTAAATCAATTCATAAATTTAAGTCAAAATTGTCACATCCCCTAATCTCCCATTAAATTAATTAACCTTTGATTAGTTTAATCCTAACCCATGTCACATCCTCTAAGAATGCAACTTGCACAATAAATCATTTATTTTGATTTATTAAATACCTATTTTCTCTCAATATGGAATAAGGAGAGGAATATTCTTCCAAGTTTGAAAATCCCTCCAAGTGGATTTGTACATCCAACAATAAATTCATTCCTCTTACATGTCCTTGTGAATTGAGCCAAGTGGCATTTAATTCATTCTTTTTCCCTCTTACATGTTATTTCACAAATTTGAATTTTGACCTAATATCATTTATTGTGCACAATCATCAAAATGTGCTCAAGCTTCCTCCATTCACATTCTAACAAGTGGCACTTGGCCATTGGATGTTGAATGATCCCACATTACACAATATTTCTCATTCTTCCAATTTTGAAATCTATAAATAAGAGGCTCTTCTCCTCAATCTTCATCCACAATTTGAGAGTAAAATCATTATCTTCACGTTGAGAATAACTTCACATATTTTCTTGAGAATTTGTCATCACCATAGCTAGGTTATTGTAGGTTTTGTCAAGAAATCATCTTGTTCTTCATCAACAAAGTGGATCAATCTCCATCAAATCATCAAGCTTACAAAGGAGTTGGGAAAGGGCCAATTTCTACACATAATTGGCACC